>JARQSV010000648.1:637231-723010 GCA_030142285.1 Calameuta idolon | reverse complement strand
ATGGCCACGACAGGTTAAGATAGGTTAGAACTCCAACGCCACATGTCCCAAGGTTTAGTTTTTTTTTTTTTTTTTAATATGAGCTTGCCGTTGTGAACACCGCATGTCTTCGAAACTGCCCTTGTACACGTTCATATATATATATATATTAATATATATATATATATACTAATATATCGATCGTATCGATATAATAGAAACGACAGTATGTTAACAGCAAGGAAAACCGAGCAACAGACTATTGCGTCACTACACAGACATTTACCACGTAATACATGTCGTGTCTTTGATGGCGACTTTAGATTATGCCAAGTTTCAAGTCGAGTACGTTCAAGGAAGTGGTTCTATTATATTATCAGACAAAACGTACCCTACGATATAATGGTCTGTACGTAAGGATTTATATCTGTTTTACATGATTTCAGAGAATTCTCAATATTATTATACCGTGCATGATCCATGGATTTATATGTATACAGTTTGATGAGGGTTTATTGTATAAGGGATTACTAAGAAATTTGACCTTTGCGAAAGGGTCCTCTCACGATAACTTTCCATTGTGTCTTTCTTTTTTGTCTTGGTGGAAGTTTTGCTCTATCGAGTGCCGCTATCCTTAAGCTCATTACACATGGGCTACCGCAGCATCGTCATATTCAGTTTTATATATATATATATACAATATATATATATACACACACACACGCTTAGATACTTCGCAGCGCTGTGAAACTTTATCGTGTTGCATATAAAGCTTAACGTGGTATAGCAGCGTGTAATATGCACTTATGGTATACTATATGTGTATACATATGTGGTAGTACGTATAGCATACGTAATTTAACACACATCGTGTGAACATTGCTCAAAAAAGTATGGCTTTCGAATTCATTATGAGCTTTCATACAAATCAGGTTATGTATGCACGAAGTAACTGTTATTACGTTGTTCGCAAGCTCGATATTCTACGAAGGAATATTTCGAATTGTTGTGCACCGGTCTTCACTGTTTTAAATACCGGAGCTCTTCTACGCGTATTTCAGTTTATTTTAATAATTTAATAAAATAAGCTTCATCGTTCCAACGTAGATTTTCACCGGGGACTTTCTTCTTTCTGCTTATGTACTGAAGTATCTTGGTATAAGCTTTTTCCATGGCGTCATATTGCCTGAGATCTCCAGTAGTATTTCACAGGCTTCTTAATTATGCCGTACCTTTCTTCTAAGGCAATTAGAATATTTCTCTTTTAAAGAGAAAAGAAACAAAAGTTAAGTTTCCACTTCGATCAGAGTTAATTTCAAGTTAACTTATTGAATCTCTTTCAGAGTATCTTCGAAGAACATATTCTTTAAATAAAATTTTAAAAAATTTCATCTTTACAGATCGCTCCGATTTTCCTTATAGTATTTCTCCATATGAATAGCAACGTTGGTGGTATTCGTGGAAAATTCAAACTGCCATGAAGCGTCCAAGAGAATCAATAAAGGTCGAACGACAAACCGGATAACCTGTGCGGATGCTCGTCATGTTTGTTGGTTATATTTCTATGACGGTGAAAAAAGAAAATTCTTTACCATTATAGAACGCAGAGGCACAACTGGTATGGGTCGTAAAATTCCACAGTTCCTATGGATCTACGGTGTTCCGTGTTGCTAACCGCACCAACATCCCTTACTGACCATCGAGAAGCCACGTATTTATGTAAATTGCAGACGACGTAACCACTACGTGGAAATGCGCCAAAAAGTTATCGCAGCTATTTTTTTACGACGAGGGATGAAAGTTAATAAGGAAGGGTTAGTTAATGAAAGAAGAGAAAGATACTCAGTGCATGTACAGGATGACAATAACCTGTTCTGAAGCAGCAGCCGTCGCAAAGTCGTCACGAGAAGTAAGAAAAAAAAAAAAATACGCATTGCGCAAAACTATTCACGTACATTGTCCCAATAAAATTTTACACGCGTTACTCCTGGGTACATACTCAGCACGATGTTTTATAAGCATGTGATAAATGGGCGTGGGAATTAATTCATTAGGGCAAAGGGCAGTCCTAAAAAACACAATGAGGCTTTTCATCCAAAAGCTTAATCGCTGAAAGTTCGCTAGCTTTGTATTTCTTTTTAATATACTATGGCCTTTATAATTTTGCCGACAGGTTACGCTCGTAGCCATTATCCGCAAAGTCGTTACACGTTGCCTCTCAATTTCACCACCGACAATATTAGTCACGTCTGGCTGGTATGGCTGCTGAAGAAATATTTCGATTGTGTCCCAGTTTATTAAACTTTATGAACGTTGACTTCTAAACAGTTTTTCCGGGCGTAATTACACGTTATTCTGGTCGATAGAACATGCAAGTTGGTATAGCAAAGCGGATGCCATTTAGCGTGTATTTTACTGTTCCTGGAAACTAGGTAGTACACGTCGACTTATAGATTTAAATAGAGCTTTCATGTACTAGAACAAGTAGAGCTCGTAGATAGGAGCAAGCTGAATGTGAGAAGTTAAAAGAATCACGTTCCCTGGTAACATCCAAAAGTGATATTGATGGTGGAAATGAAGTTCAAGACGAAAAGGTGCAGTAGGGATAAGCGATAATTCATTAACGTCATCAATCATAATTATAGAAGTTCTGGTGAGAAGCTTTCTTCAAGAAGTACAAATCACTCACCATTGTCCATTATTCAATTTGGACGTTACCACGTGGCAACTTGTTCAAACTCCAAATTTAACTTATCTAAAACTTGCATCTCTGTTCTCATACAATCCACGCATTTTTTATGGAGTTTATATCGCAGGGATAATTCACTTGACAATCTACATATGGAAATCAAGATCCCTCCTGATCACCTGACAAGGCCCTTGTTATCGTCTTTTAACTCGATTTCTAGCATGTAGTTACTCAAAATTACACTTACAAACTCCATCCCTACCTACGATAAGCCGAAGCTCGAGCCATGTTGGACGTAAGGAATCACGTTCGTCACCAGAAGCGAATCCCGGTAGCCTTCGATGCTCCACGCAAAGTGTTTCCACCAGAGGCTGATTAGAAGTTATCAGATGAATGCAGGTGCACCCATATACGCCAAGTGTAGTAGCACAAGCGAACGAAGCCTGACGCGACCGCGCTCCCCCAGTGACCACAGTAAGGGATGCTGACGCCAGTCCGAGACTCCCCACCGCTCAAACCGTCTTCATGTATTTACCACGGAGTTGACAGCGATACCAACTTCATATCACGGAGAAGCCATAGACCGTTACATTTAGAAATTTTATTTTTAGGGTCTGATCAATGCGGTAATCTCATACTTATCGCTACCTTCAACGCGAAGTGACTTTGATCGACTTGATTGTATCATTTGAACATAGCAATGTGATAGCGTCGTACTCAATATGCCCATCTAGGTGTGTTTCGGTTACCTATTGATCTGAAACTGGTCAGTTCACATGGATGGGAAAAATAATATAGAAACTGTCAGGAAGGCACCGATGACGGGCAGTGTACGTACACTATGCATGGAGCGTACCTAGTTATACAATATTACTACAAAGATGAATTGACTACCTGTCTAATGAAATGGACCTTGCATTAAAGTTATTAATGAGTATTATGTTTATAACTACGTTCATTATCATCGCTTTGAATTCAGCCTTCCATTGTTATCACGGTAACCTGACAGTGATTGTACACTCGATCACTGGTTATCGAGACTCATTGAAATGGGAACTTGCTCGGCAATGGACTCTATGGTAGATATACTGGTCTGTCCAGGTGCATGTTATTGATTGCATAGGAAACTGACATTACTACGTGCACCTCTATGTGATGTTATATGTTATTCTATATGTGTACTCTATGTTATTCATGTACAAAACTGCTTTAAAGCCGCCTTGGTATCATGTGCCAAAAAACTCATTTCGGGCTGGATATTTAGAAGTAGTTTGTGAAAGGGTCCATACGATTTCTCCAGACTCCGTTATCAGCTATGCGTGGGAATTTGAAGTTTTTGTTAATTAAAAGATTTTTATCAGAATTCATTTTTGGTTCTTTGGAAATTTGAAACATGTCATGTATGAATAGCTGTATATTAACTACTATGTAACCACATATGCCATTACGTCAGAACGAGGACAGATATTACGTTGCGTTCCCTTTCGGTCCCTTTCTCATAATAATTATCGTTTGAACGCTGAGCAGTTTGCTCATTTGGATATTTGTATAGTCCTGTGTGGGTTCATATGGTCTTCTGGTTATTCTAATATGAATATCATGTGTAGGGCCAAGATTTTGATATTGATCGTATACCGTAACACTGTGCATACATAATCGTAGATATCGTCTATAGAGAGTATTCATTTTTTTTCAGAAATCGTTTATATAAATAAGTAAATTTTACTCCATCAATTTCTTTGTTACTGTTTTTACATATACAGTAGATGTATAGAAGGACTAATGGATTTTAGTGGGCGCATTGTTTCTAGTATTCTAGACAATTCATCAGTGGATATAGTACTGGTTCGGGCAGAGGCTGGAAGTTGGAATTCGTGTAATGTAGCGGAAATTAGTCGTTTAGATCTTCAATGGAATTTGTACGTCCGAATGCGTTTGAATGAGCAACGAGGAAAAGAGAAATTTAACCGGCTTGAGATCAGTGTAAAGGAAAAGATATGGTGCCCAATTGATTTCAGTTTGTTAGGATGAAAAAAATTTTACACTTTATTCCCCTTTTGAATTTTCTTCAGCTTTTCCATATCTTTGTATTACACATTTTCGCTTTCTCGTATCAGGTTTTAATATATATTTTAATACTCCCTGTAGCTACAAACACGCTAACTTCCTAACTCGCAATGAGGTTATCCATAACACGACGTTTAACTGCTGCTACAAGTGTCAAAGATAATGTAAAACCTGTAGTACTGTATTGCTGCGTACGACAGCCATAAAGTAAAGTTTCAACGACTTTTCCAACGATTTACAATCAGGCGGTTCTCCTTTTTTAAAAGTCAGTCCCTTTCGATTCCCTGCAGTTGTTGGGACGTAACTGCTTATATGGAGCGTTGAGTTTTAATTGGCGTATGCCCTTTAGCTTATAATTCATCGCGTCGTTATTCGCGCAAAGGTATACCCAATCTCTGGATGGATTAATTTGTCAAACGTTTGTGCAAATGGGAAAAGTTTTTAATGACTTTCCAGGGTTTTTTTTGTGGCCGCAAGAGAGTTGCCTCGTAAATATCGGGGAAACAATAATCGTAAAACACAAGATCCGGCAATATTGGCAGCTCGCTACTACCTCGCACGAGATAGATATTGGTACTTGGGAATATTTTAAAACCCGCTAAATGTTCGTTGCTGTAATTCTATAGGATCATTCAAAAATTGCGATTCAAATTACTCCGCGTTACCGTATTGACGATAAATACCACTCGTGTATTTTATGCATATGCTCGTTCCTCCGTGACAGGGATACGCTTTTGAAATTGGTTCCAATTTTTTTTTTAATTATTCGACAGTCGTTTCTACCGAGCTCTATTTCTCTTTCGGTATCTCGTATTCCATATCCCAGGAAGCATAATCCACTTTATGCAAATCTTGAATTAATGCGAATACGTTACGATGGCGTTTCCACGGGAAATTCAGATAAACGTGACCGTGCTCCTATCCGACGATGAAGTATGGAAATTTATGCTATTGGATTTACGCAAATCGAAAAGCTCTGCTTGATGAGTAGGCACGTTTTATTTCAACATGGTTTTGAAATCCGATAACACGAGTTCGCGCTGTAACATTATCACTTATCCAGTGACCTATGTTTATTTTATATTTGAAAAATACAGAAATCCCACCACGCAATTTTTTTCTCAAAAACTCAAGTCTGACCGTTGTCGAATTATTTTATTTTTCAGACGGACAAGCTGTACCGACTCTATGCGAACTCTCGGCCCGATGTGTCGCCTCGCACATCCCCTTCGAGCTGGTGGAACACGTTTACCCACCGGTACCGGAACAACTACAACTCAGGATAGCCTTCTGGAGTTTTCCCGACAATGAAGAAGACATCCGGTTGTATTCGTGTCTGGCGAACGGAAGCGCCGACGAGTTCCAGCGCGGAGAACATCTCTTCCGTTCCAGGAGTGTCAAGGATCCCTTGCAAATCGGTAAGTAAAATAAAAATTTCATTTAACAACAATCCCATGCCTTTCTTAAATTCAAAAATGTACTTATACCTCGTATCAAATAAGTATATAGTTTTACCGTGTATTTATTTTATTTACTATATATTATTTAACATGCAGATATATGTGGTATGCATTATTCCAAAATAAACCCATATTTGTAAGAAATCTCTCACCTAAATATAAATAGGCCATATGTATTGGTTACAGCTGAATACAAAGTCGCGTGTTTTTCGACCGGACAAATAAATCCCTAGATACGCAACCAGAATGAAAATTTCCCAAACCAGCTTTCATATTTGAGGGAGAAGCAACATCAACCATAGCCATTTCAAAGCGTAACTCCGATCCTAGGCCATTTTCCGAATCGCATTTCCATTTGAAATTTTAGTCATACCCGTCAACGACTTTACGTGACTGGATTGGCTCTGCGACACTTTCACGGCATCGAATGCTTTTTCCCTTCTGGTGCAGATGAAACTCTAGCATTGCGAATTCAGCGTCATAGTGTGCAAACTCTGTAGTTTGTATGTGCATAGGTATACCATGTGTATATTACGGTATTCGATTCGTTTTGGCTGGCAGTGACGTTTGAATGTAATTAATCCTTTATAATTACGAATATCAGAGTAGACGTACGTCTAAGTACAGATCATAACTTGTCACTTCTGGACCAGTCGGAAGTTGGATTAAGAAATGTTGGCAATTCGAGAGAGATAGAAAATGTTCGTATTTGCTTCCGTTTTCTTTACTGTAACCCAATATAAATGTACGTACGTGATATCTATACTATGCATTATGTACACATATGTGCACTTACGGATTTACGAATTTCACACGGGACTATCCCCGGGTCGGTTCAATTCATTTTACTCGAACGTTTTATATCAGGAAAATTCCCTGGCGCTTCTTGGAATAGGGGGACGCGCTGAGGTCTGGTTTTCAATTATGCGATCCTCTTCGTTCTCCTTTCTTTCTATACGTCTGTCCCTCTCTCTCTCTTTTACTTGTAGTTTTTCCCATTTCATCTCACATATTTTTTACCTTTTCTCGTTTTTTCTCATCTTTACCAGGAGTAAAGCTCGAGGGCGAGGCTTATTCTTTTTTAGAGTTCTTCTTGAAGTTTTCCACAATACAGATCATCTAAAGCTTTATGGTGTATCTATAACAGATTCAGTAGCGCACCTTCTGGTATTAATGCTCCTTGCCTTTTTCATCATTTATATTGACAATTTAAGCTTCATCGCTGTGACGTCAATGGTTTCTCGACAACACCCTTTATTACAGATTTAATAAAGTGATATACATATACCACCTTCGTGATAAATTTGTGTACTCGTCTTAGTCTCTGTCATAAGATACGGTTTCATTTGAAATTTAACGTCTTCGATATTTTCTATTGACTAAGTTTTTTATTGGAAAGAAGGTCTTGAGAATTTTTTTAGATAATTACTTATTTCAGAATACTAAACTTGGTACGTGAGAAAAATCATAATTCTTACTCATTTTTTACGCGAACGAATATGCAAGCACCCAAGCGTTGAATCCCAAAGCGCTCAGGAAATTTTGTATGATTTGAGATTCATTGAGCCGCAGCGACAATTAATTCCGTTTACCGTCGTCTTAAAGGCTCTAGATTATGTAAAGATTGCCCGGTAAATTTCACAAAAAATATCGTGAGCCTCCGTTATTGCATCCTCGTACTTCGATATGGTAGTTGAGAGGGTGAATTCAAACGTGCCCTTATAACGTTTCCTCCTTTCAATTCGTTCGACTGTGAAATTAAGTTTTAATCAATGAAGAGAGGCGGAGGTTCTTAGACGTTGTCGTTCGTGCATAAAGTCACTCACACTTATTTCATCCAATTTACTTTTTCACAGATGTAAATACAGCTAGCTAGGTAGATGAATCCCTATGTATTTATTGAACACTCGTACGAGTATAGTCACACCAAACGCAGGTGTCGAGCTTTCCTTAGTATCTTTGAGGGCTATTCTCATCCTGTCAAAGGATATGCGACATCGGTGGACTGCCCAAGCTCAATACGTCGTTCAATATTTTTTAATAACGTATAAAGTCAAATACTCTTTTTAATACTTTTCAGGCTTCCATTTGAGTGCTAGCGTGAATATGCATATGCTGCCAACTTCCAATGGAACCAGGGCCCAATACAATGTCGCGGTTACGTTCGATCGTCGTCGGATCACATCCTGCAACTGCACGTGCACATCCACTGCGTATTGGTGTTCTCATGTGGTGGCCGTTTGCCTGCACAGGATACACATGGTAACTTTGATATAAAAGTGATAAACTTTGGTTCACATATTTCCTTCGTGTTGTTACAATGACTATGTTCTGTAGCCAACACATGTATGCCTGAGAGCACCGGTTAGCGAGTCCTTGTCAAGACTTCATCGGGAGCAGTTGCAAAAATTTGCTCAGTACCTCATTAGCGAACTTCCCCAACAAATTTTGCCTACTGCCCAACGTCTCCTGGATGAGCTACTATCTGCTCAGCCTAGTGCTATCAACAGCTACTGTGGGGCGCCTGACCCCACGGCCGGTGCATCTGCACACGATCAGACATCATGGTACTTGGATGAAAAGACGTTGCACGATAACATCAAGAAGATCCTGGTTAAGTTCTGCGTGCCGGCTCCCATAGTTTTCAGGTGAGTATCGTTAGGGTGGGTACGAGGTGATTTTGTGATTTTAATGATGGCTGAGGGATTCAATCTTTCGATTACACAGTGATGTGAATTACCTGAGCACTACGGCACCACCGGCGGCTGCTGAATGGTCATCACTCTTGAGGCCTTTGAGAGGCAGAGAACCTGAAGGTATGTGGAATCTTCTCTCGATCGTCAGAGAGATGTTCAAGAGGACGGATAGGAACGCCATTCCTCTTCTGGAGATCATCACGGAGGAGTGTATGGCCTGCGAGCAGATTCTTGTCTGGTGGTTTAACACCAAGGTGGCTCTTCTTAACGGTACCGGTCATGGTGGTGGTAAACATGGAAATATGAACAGCAATGCTCACGCTTCTCAGCATGCTTGTTCATCCTTGTGCGATGAGATCGTTGTTCTGTGGAGATTGGCTGCACTGAATCCAGGACTTTCTCCATCCGAGAGAGAAATTCTTCACGGTCAATTCACAGCATGGCATATGAAGATCATCGACAAGGTCCTTATTCGTTTTCATTTTTTTTTTAATTATTATTCTTAATTAGATCGCACGGTATGTATTGTCTTAATTTTTTTTGGCAGGTCACCAAAAGTCGTGGCAGCTCAGTTTCACATAATTTACACAACAGGAATAACAGCGGTAGTCAGAATTCTCTGAAAACAGACCTCGAAGTGTTCACTGGATTCAAATCGGCTCTTGAAGCATGTTATCTAGATTGGGAGGAGTATACTCTGCCAGGAATTACTTATACTGCCGGAAGCAATCCCATGTATCACTGTCCGTTCACGTGCTTTAGGCACGCCGGGGATGCTAGGACCGAAGTGAATCAAGTTAGTATCCAAGTGAAAATGAGAAACTACTTCAGGGAATGGCATATTACTCCATCACCCAGTTTGTTCTTGAACGTGAGCATATATAATTTTCATGTATGTCAGGTCAATTCGAGCCCGGCTGTATTAAACTGCCAACCGCCAACCTCTCATCATCATGGCAGACGACCTCTCAGTTTGGGTCTTGTCGAATTTAGCTATATGGACAGACGTAGGTTGAATCCTCGAGAATTCCCGGGTCTCTGCTCTAGGAATGGCGGTGACGGCAATCGAAGCAGCGTGAGCTCTGAGGGTTTCTGTGAAAATGACGTCGATATGCCCGACATACCAGAGCCCCAGGTCGTCCTTGTAAGAAGAGGCTGCGCACAATTAAACAATTGTGGCGATACTGATTCCCAGGTGAGTTCAATATATTATTATTAAATGTACTGTATACTAAACGGACTAGAATATTCGTAGTTCTCATAAATAATTCTCTTTATGATCCATTGCAGGAGGGTGGTGGAAGCGAGTCATCTTCCAACAGCAACGTTAGTCTCAAGAACGCTCAAGACTCGGACAAGCACCGCTCAAATGCCTCGTCCGAGACACATAGTGATAGTAGTGATAGTTGTAATAACAAAGGAGCCGAAGTGAAGTGTAGGACGAGTTTAGTCGAATACCGTGATCCTGTAGCCTCCACTTCGAGAGCAGCGGGCTTGTCGAAACCTAGTGCAAAGAGTGAGCAGGAGTCTGATCTTGAGAAAGATCCATCTAGGAGACCGTCTAAGGATGAGAGCTCGTCATCGAGTACCGATAGCCGATCCGGAGACGAGTATAATGTTTATTACTATGATCCTAAAGCGGCTGTTAGCAATGGGGGTGTCAATAACAAGGACTCAAAGAGCGAATCGCTCGCGGCCACTGCTGCAAATGCCAGCGCGGTTCTTGGTAATTTGAAGAAGACCGAGGACCCTTGGGATATCCTGTTTGCTAGGGCTGAAGGACTTTATGCTCATGGTCATACTAGAGAGGCTTGTATTCTTGGGATTCAACTAGCGGAGGAGCTGCTTGCTAATCCGCCTGATCTCATGATCGAAGTGCCTCCAATGCCAGTAAAAGGGAAAAGAAAAAAGGTGAGCATTCATATATTGGAAACATTTATATTATGCCGTCAATGCTTTTAGTGCAGAGCTCTTGAAAAAAAAACTTTTTTTTTATTTCAGCAACAAGTGAATCCGGCATCCCATCAGCTAACGTGTTTAGCTTCTGCCACTTTAGCTAAGTGTGGGTTCCTGTGCACAGTTCTTGCGGAGAATCCGGAACATCATAACCTGGCATTTAGAGTGGGTTTATTCGGTTTGGAAATGGCCAGACCACCAGCTAGCACGAAGCCACTAGAGGTAATACTACATTCGTGAATGATAGGTGAAATGAAAATTACTAGCTTTCAATTCTAATCGTGGATTGCATGTTCAGGTCAAGTTGGCTCACCAAGAGAGTGAATTGGTAGGACTGTTGAAACGAATACCCCTAGGGCCTGCTGAACTAGCTATGGTTAAACAAAGAGCTGAACAGCTTAAGGATGGAGTTCTGAGGTCAAGAGGCCATGCCCTTCTACCTATTATGCTGGCTAGCTTCATATTTGACGCTCTCAACACACCAAGTACGCTTAGTTCCAATTATCACATTATTATTACAGTATTCAGCAAGTGTTTATCCATGTATGTGATATCTGGAGTACTTGTAACTGGTCTCATATGAAACGAACCGTCTCGAAGTTATAGCGAAGTCTCTGCCACGATTAAGGGAGCACATCGTGTCCATATTCTTCAATCGGTTTTTCAGAATAAAAAGAGTTAACCTTTAAATATTATAAGGCAGCCGATAAAAAATTAGGGAATGATTCGCAGGACTGAAACTGCCCACAGACGTTGACGAGAACCTTGGATTCGATGCGGCGGTCGCAGCTTTAGGATTGAAGGCGAATGTTAGCGAAGCTGATCATCCTCTTCTGTGCGAAGGAACTCGAAGGCAGAGGTAAGGATTCTCAGATGGTTTATTACATTAAAAACCTTTAAAAATACATATATGTTGTTATATGAAAAATGAAAATATGAAAAAATATTCCTATCCAGGGGAGATCTGGCCATTACCCTCCTCGTACACTACAAGGACGAGCCAATGAAGGTCGCACGTATAATGGACAAGCTGTTAGATCGCGATGTTCACCAATTGATAAAATCACCGATACTTAGCAGCTATTACAGTTCGAATCCTCCCACAAAAAGCCAGGCAAGTGATGCTAAATCAAGTTATTTTCATTGTGTAAATCATAGATCTTTATGGTTCAACATTTGATCAGCCTTTCTACGCTCTAATGAATTCCATAATGAATACATACCATAACTAGATTCAAGCAGATAGTGATTCTTTATAACGCATACATAAAGGATGAGGTTTTATGGACTTATCTGATTTTATACGATTCTTCAGTTGGCAGGTTTCCGTCGTGAGAAAGCATGCTCCTCACCCCTTACTGGAACAGAAGCAGGTGGGAATGGCGATAGTGTTGCTGGTGCAAGTAGCAGACCACACAGTAGCACCAGTGCGGAGCTTGAGAACGGTATAAGTGCATTGACTGTACAACCTCAACCGGCGCAGCAACAACCTGTGCCTACCAGAACTAAAGAAACAAGGTGGTTATTTGTACTCACGATGAAATATAGGAGATAAATATTCCATTACCTCGTTTATGGGTTTCTTCCTTTCTGTGAAATTCTTAGAATTTTTATTTCCATCAGGTATAAGAGTAAAAGAGTGTATCCATCGATTCCTAACCAACCCTCTGAAGCTGGTGCACACTTCATGTGTGAACTTGCCAAAACTGTCTTGGCTAAAGCTGGTGGAAATAGCTCGACCTCGTTATTCACACAAGCTTCTACCAGTCAGAATCATCATGGACCCCACAGAGCTCTTCATATGTGTGCCTTTCAACTTGGTCTGTATGCTCTGGGGCTTCATAACTGTGTCAGTCCCAATTGGTTAAGTCGGACTTACTCGAGCCATGTCTCATGGATAACTGGTCAAGCCATGGAAATTGGAGCCCCGGCGATTTGGTTCCTTATTGATAGTTGGGAGGGTCATCTCACACCACCAGAAGCTGTGAGCATTGCTGATAAGTCATCTAGAGGTAGTGATCCGAATATGGTCAGGGCAGCTGCTGAACTTGCACTTTCGTGTTTACCGCACGCACATGCTCTCAATCCCAATGAAATACAAAGAGCAATTTTGCAAGTAAGTTATTTTTGAGTTGTTCTATCGATGGAATTTTCTGCTAAGGAACAATGAATTTGAACAAGCCTTGTGTTTCAGTGTAAGGAACAAAGTGATCTTATGTTGGAAAAAGCCTGCATAACAGTAGAAACTACTGCAAAGGGCGGTGGAGTTTACCCGGAAGTCCTCTTCCAAGTAGCCAAGTATTGGTACGAATTGTACTTGAGGGTAAGTGTATTTTGTTTTGGTTACATTTCTGTTATGCTGATTTTATTGCGCGAGGTTTTATAATTTATTTGTTCATGTATAGCATACTCCCGGTGGAGAACAACAAGATGAAATACCCCACGATCCTCTACAATTGGATCCCAATGGAGCGCTTTTGGTAGAACCTGGACCACCTGTGGATATGACTGCTGGCCAAATGATACCAGGAGCAGCTCAGGCAGTTGTTGTCACTAGCACACAACCACCTCCACAACCTTATCCACCTCATCCTACGATCAATACATTGGCGCCGCTAGGTAAGCACATTACGAACTCTACAGTTATTACAATACATAGTCGGATATCATAAATAAAGTTAATCCCTGACTGTACTATTTATTTAGGTATTGGAATGCCATATACAGTCGGTCCATACAGCTTCGTTCATCCTCATCATCCAATCCCAGCATTTGGTACACCCATGCCACCACATAGAGTAACACTACCTCCTCCACCACCTCACATGCAAATGTACCATCCAGCATTTCCACCTCATCCTGGACATCCTCAACATCCTCAGCATCCTCATCATGCACCTCCAGCAACGCAACCTCCACCAGTACCACAATACTACGCACCACAACCCACTGTTACCACAGTGAACGTGCATCCACCTCCAGGAACACATCATATGTTTACCATACAGCAGCCAATGCCGGTTACCGTGAGTAACTCTTCGAGTAACGCTGGATTGAATTGTTTAAGTCTTTCTAGTAGTACAATTTTTTGCACAGGTTCAAGCAGGTGTGACTGGACCTATTCCTGGCCAAAATGGTTTACCGGGACCTGCGCTTGTTCAAGCTCAACCAATCATATCGGCGGTCAGAGCTCAACCTCAGGTACTTCAATTTAAATTCTTGATCTACTCTTCAAACAAATCTGATGTAGCACATAGTTTGAACGTGCCGATAAAAACGGTGATATCAGCATATGGTGTATCAATAAATATATGTTTTGCTGTTATTCATTTTAGGTTCATAGACAAAGTCAACCATTCAGTCCCCAACAACTTCGAGCACTCGTTGCTGCTTATCGGGTTGGTATGCTTGCGTTGGAAACGTTAGCGCGCAGGGTACACGATGATAGACCTCAAGCTAAGTACGCACGGAATCCGCCTTATGGAGAGGACGTCAAGTGGCTACTGAGAGTTTCAAAACGACTTGGCACTCAGTATCTACATCAACTTTGCATCTGCACAGTTAACAGTATCGTCAGTCCCTTCGTCTTGCATGACGTTGCACTAGAAGCGGCGCATTATCTCTCCAGAAGTAATCCGGCTCTTGTTCTACAGCATCTAAGATCCGCTCTGTTAGCTCCTCTCGTACATAAATGCCAGCAGATGTGAGTATTATCGCTCCAGATTACTCATCAGTGAGATACAAGGTATATCATAATAACACTCGTATTACAGGTACATTCAGTGCATGCATCAGAAACTGTACCATCTGATGTCTGGAGACTATGAAGATTTTGCGAACGTCGTTTGCGCAGCGAGGGCAGCTTTCCATATCACTCCTGATGGTCATACACAATTTAAGGAGTGGCTACAGTCCATTAAAAGGTAATTATTACTTAACTATAAACTATTCAACACTCTATTAAATGATATTATTTATTCCTAATTGATGCACAATTTCTGCATGTTTATACTTTGTATTTCATGGTTCTAGATCACAGTCCTGCAATAAAGAGCTGTGGGCGCAGATCAATGGGGCACTGCAGCAGAATGGCAAATGACACAGAGCAGAGCCAGGCGTGACGTGGCTCACTCCCCATTCCCATCCTCCGCCAACAACCCTCGTTCTTCAACATCAACATCCCTGCCATCCTCATCCACAGAGCGTTGTATGCGTTCACGGGCTGGCCACCCTTAACAAGCTCGCCTGGGACAAGATCTCCATTCCGTGCGTTGTCGAAGAGCCGCACCACAGCCATTCGCACCGTATGATAACAGGTCCACCTCCACGGCCGGAGGTTCTTGAGAATCCGAATTCTCAAGAGGCCAACCCCAGAGACGAACAGTTCAGTTGATTATGCTAAGTTCGTATTGTTGAATTAGTAGTTCTCTAGAGCGGGCTTTGAATGAGATCCAGTGAAACGATCTCTTTAATTATCGCGCGTTTCCTGGTTGGGCTTCTTCGTGACATTCGTATCGGATTATCGCAAGGGTATTCATCGGATCCTGTCAAGAGGATCATATTCTATTCCGTAGCGTGATCGTTGGAGGTGGCGGCGTCCTTGGTTTATTATCTGGTCCCAATCGTGTGGCCTTTAGTGTTATCCATGGCCCCTTTAGCGCTGTACGTACGTCAGTCGTGCAAAAGGAAAAGGTTGAAGTGTGGCGGACAATTAATACTTATTGCCTATGGGTGCAGCTATTCGTATTGATGATAATACTTTAGTGATGTGGTGGAAATCATATGTGCGAAAATATAGTTATCAACACTCCCGTTGACAATAACGGTAGAGTAAAAACACGAGGGAGGACGTTTCCGATATTAATAAGTAATCAATCGTATTACACACGTTTTTGTTCATTTAAAAGTGTAAGCCTATGAGTAATTTAACGGGAGAAAAAAAATATATTTCTTTTTCGTACTATTGTTACGCAAGTGTAATAATTGACGATCGTATACTTACATTTTAAGAGTACATTCTGAAATGCACTGCCATTACTGCTAGCATTGTTGTGTTTCACTTAATTGCATGCAGTGAAGCCCTTCACACATAAAATAACGTAACGACGTAAGACGTAAGCGTAAGGAAACCAACCAATCAGAATCTAGTAATCCTCCCTCCAAAGGGACAGTACTAGATTCTGATTGGTTGGTTTTCTTACGCTTACGTCCTACGTCGTTACGTTATTTTGTATGTGAAGGGCTTTAAACAGAGACACTGCGATACACGTATTACTGACAATGCATTTCAAAAAGTACCCAAAGTATATTGGAATTATTGCTATCGTTTGTCTTCGACGCGATCAGTCTCTATACGTAGCGGAAAAAGAACTACAAGAGAATTGAATATTATTATGGCGTGAAAACGCGAAACTCGAAGTACGTGCATATTATTTGCGTCCAAGACACTCTTAATTATGCATTACGAGAGTAATTGTAGTTTATTAGATATGTCATTGATGAATCTACGATCCAAGTACTGACACGTTTATATCTTGAATTATTGGCTGATACCGTATCATAAAGTTACCCGATGTTCTTTCTTTAATTAAAAAATAAATGTAACACGTTGAGAACGTTTTCGGAAATAACGGAAAATTTAAATGCGACATTCAGGACTAACGTACGAACTAACGTTGGCTCATCATAAAAATCATCATAGTAAGAGCTCACTTCAGTAGAAGTACCTTTGTCTTGATAGCCCAAATAGTATTTCATTCCTTGCAGTACTAATAAATACTTGTAATATATTCAGTTTTGTTTTTTAATAGTATAACGTGTTCGCACTATTCCCCAACGCAGTTGGAGAATTCCATCGATCTCGGTATAGACTGATGTATTTACGTCTCGGAGCTTGAATACGCGTACGCGATATTGCAGTGTGGGAAAACTGCCAAAAAAAAATAGTTAATATTAGAGAATGCTGTACCGACAACGGTGTTAGTCACCGCTGTCTTATGAAATCTGAGTACGTATTTGAGTTGTACGGATGTGAGAAACACGAGATAATGAACGTTCGGGCGTTTAATTTGTTTAATTAATGATAGCTCGATGTAATCTCATAATTAATGTCAAACTGAGAGAGGGGCACCGTAGGTGCATTCACCATTCTCTTCAAGGCCCGTTGCTTCGAGTTTACTTTACCTATATTTCTGAGAGCGTCTAGGTATTTTAGTTAAGAGAATGATATATAAGAGTGATAGAGCAAACGCTACGTTAAGTTTTAAAATATCCACGCATCCGTCATCGACCATATTTAGGTATTAAGGTTGACGCGACCTCGAAGTGTTGCGAAAAAGAAATCACACCGAGCATTATCCATGAGAACCGGAAAAACGACGTATAATCAGCCAATCAAAATCCAAGCCTGGAAAAGCACTCATCTGTCACAAAGGGAATCATCAAACACGAATTCATTTATTTTAGTTAGAAGGTCTTTAGCTTCAATTAGATAGGAAATTTTATTTCGATTCTAGATAGGATGAATTCTTGTGTCTTGTTTTATTTTTGTAAACAAGTAACAAATTTTAATATTAATGACATCTATTTATATAACGATACGGTCAAATCCATATATAGATGATATTTACTTAATATTATATCCAAATTTTTATAGGAGTAAATTTTTACTTTCCTCGTGGCAATCAACACTCTCCATACCGATCCACAATATTTTCTTTACGATTACCACTTATTTCTTATACTTTAGTGTGATAGAGATACACATATTATACACAATCACAACATATTCGTTTGTCATTATCGACAATCCATAAACAAAATGATCTCTGTAATTTTTAAATTAAAATAATTTGAAATATGAATAAAGAAGTGAAATTAAAGCTAACATATCACCTATAAATTTGAGCCACCCGTCCACATCGCGAATATAGTACGATCTTTAGCTTCCATTACATTCCAGTTAATAAACACGAAATTAATCAAGTTCAACCCAAAAATTCAGTTAGCACGTGAAAAAGTCAAAGTAATAAATTCATTAAGCATATTAAAAGAATTCCGAGTATAACGATTCCTATGAATTATTTTGATTTTGGCTGCTTGCGTTTGATATGAATCGAGAGTCTCGTCTAAGTATAAATATAATATAATATAATATATATTTGTTCATAATCAATATAACATTGATTTTAGAAATTTCCATTAAAACAAATGAAAATATGGCAGAACGATAAAGATTATACTTAGTAGCCAAATGCTTTGTAGAATGAAAATATAAAACTTCTGTTCCTAATTTTAAAAAAATGGTGGCTCTTGCGTGGTTCGAGTTTCAATTTTCTACTAATTGATTAACCAAACCACAGCTTTAATACTCCTCTTCTCAATTAACATATTAAAAGAAAATTAATTAATTCAACGTCTTTGCTTTCCCTTCTAATTGAATCTTAGGTTGTTAGAATGGAGAATAAGATTTAAGTATAAAAACAAACTTCCACAATACGGTAAGGAACGAAAAGAAACTTTATTTTCTAATACCTTCTATTCCGAGACAATTGCGAAGCGTTGTAATGATAATGTAATAATGTTATTGTTTCTAGTATGAACACTGAACAGTGCCTCGTCAAAATCTGTGTGAACACTTTTTCAAGTCGAGAATGTTCTATAATGACATTGTCTGCTGTATGTATTCGCGTTAAATTATATCGTTAAGAGTGTAGTGAACATACGTGACATGCGACTCAATGTGTGCAAAAGAGTTCGAAGTGTGCACTATTTAATATCTTGAATGGAAAAAAAAATTAATAGGTACGCATTAAGTAATGAATATTAGCGATAAGAATTAAAAATTATCCACGTGTGAATTCATGTAGGTTTAGACGCATAGGTCATGCCGCATGAATACAATTTTTTTCCATTTTCTTTTTTCGCGATATTTCATTATTTCAAAATTCCGCGACGACGGAACAGACGCAAACTACACAAAGCGTCGCCATCGCGCATGCGCGTTACTTATTTCTTTTATTGTTTCGTGTGCCAAGACAAGCTGACTCTGAATGTATTTTCGATAATACAGTCATAGATAATATATTCTAGGCTGACAATGAGCGTGTGTGCACATAGGATAAATATTACTTATCACCCTCAAATGATCTAATACATTTTGCCAACTGATACACGAAGAGCAATATTACGAATTAACACATCCATTTGACATAGGTATCCATATTGCAAATTTGTAATTCACATTCTCACTTACGTACGCGAATAAGGCTCGAGAAGCATCATTTATTACGCAATATCCAAAGAGTAACAGTAGATTAGTGTCGAGCTTGAAAGAAAATAGTAGACAAGTAGAAGTTCGTAAAAACAGAGTTTGCATCATCTTTGTGTGTTATTTTGTAATTAATCTTTCTCTGTCGTTCTTTTAAAGCACATTATTTTAATAAGAATTACTTTTTTTCAAATAAAAACGTCGAGCCTTTGATTCCCGTATGACATACTCGTAGCATTTATTGATAAGGATTGTACAAAATTGTCAAACCTTTCGTAATTCAATTGTACGCTAGACACAGTAAGTGAATTGTCATTTTAGGTTAGAAGTACACTAGCAGTGATTCGAGCTTGTAAAATATTCCAAACGGCCCAGTAGCGTCTTCTCGATAGTCTCTTGTGTGCGAATTCTTTTATTCTTAAGATTGATGGAAAAAAAAAAAGATAATTGTCTGTAAACGTAGAAACTCGTTAGCCTAACTAGACGAATATGGAAAGGACTTAGTTGGCGCAGGAAAGGAAATTATTGCTTGTAGATCATCCCTATATTCAATGAAATTTAATGATACGTTGTAATACTCGTGACGTAGCATTTTATAGATTTCGAACGAACGATTGACAAAGAAGACAAAAAATCGCAAACGATCTTACTGTTTGAAGCATACATATATATACTTACATCGGAGACAAAATGTGGCGTCTCGAATATACTCGCGTTTCTACCAAAATCTGCCCAGAAAAATTAATTCGTTCCCTGCGTTAGTCGATATAAAGCGGAAAAAAAATGGGAGAAAGCATGTGCGAGAGAGAAGAGGAAAATGATAAAAAGAATATATTTTTACACTTGGTCAAAAAGCTGAAGAAATTTTCTGCAAAAAAAAAATAAATATGAAGCAAAATGATAGTACGAAATTAGACGTTCATCTAGATTTATTGTAAATTGAACTTATAGTACTGCAGAAACGCGAGGTTCCGAGGTGGTGAAAATTAAAGGCCCTTCGAGACGTATTTATTAAGCAATATTGAAATTCTATAAAATAACATATTTTTTCTTAACAATAATATTCCTACTTGAGCCATTAAAATTCTAGTATCACAATTTTCCATTTGATCGGGATAAAAGACGATCACGTGTATTCATATTGGGAAAATAATTGTCAATCACGACTCGTGGGGTCTTTTACAATACAGCTCTCAATTCTCCAATATCAAATAGTCATACAGCGCCAAGTGATGTAACTCCAAAGATTTAGAAATTCAAAGCACAAGAAAAAAAAAAGCTCACTTGAATTAGTAATTTCGAAAAATTCTACACATGGATTTACAAAACTTGAAGCTGTCAATGGTTCACCTTAATTACTATACTCTTATATTTAAGACTTAAGAAGTACCCGTGCTGCGGTTCAAGAGATTTTCTATTACCCTATGGCACACTATAAAATGAAAAAGAAAAGAAGAAAAAAAAATTTAACTTTATTCCATGGCGAAATATTACGTTGACACTTTATTTTATAACGAGTTTAATTTCACTATAGCGCATATGAAAACTGCGTTCCCGTTCTAGACATTTCACGTTAATGCAGATAAATTATATAATAGAGCATGTGCAATGTGCTCCGCCGTTCCTCGGCGTTTGTCGTCGACGTAGCAGCAGACAGTACGAACCAATATAAATTCGCGAAACGATATACATTCGAGTATTGTGCTGATTAAATATAAACGAATATCGTTTTTGCATACAATACAAAAAAAAAAATAAACGGATGTATGCCCACGTGACGAAAAAAAAGACCGAGTTAGGTTCGCGATTTTTTTTTATAGCGTGTTTAATAGTGCGTTTCTTATACGTCGCAGGATTTTTAATATTTCGCTAATAAATTTATTCCGGAATATCTGCAGCTGATCAAAGAAACGGATAGGCGTCTCGCTTATGTTATCGTAGTTTCGCCATATTACAAAATCGGGACGTACGATAACGTCGATGAAAAAGAATGAAATAATATTTTTTAAATGCATCGAGTGATTTTACTCATTTTTGAAACAGGAAATTATTCTGCTATTCTGTAGTGAAAATTGACATTCTGCGTTGGATATGTTACGAAATCTATGATATGTCATGGTATTTGGTATGGAATAATTTTGTGGATATATAACGAATGTTATATCTAACTGGGTATACAGAACCAGCCAAAAGAATCCTGCGACGGAATCGTATGCGGTATAGAGTGCGCGACGAATTTTTACTATTGAAATATGTTATAAATGACGTAAGAGGACAGTGCAATAGTGATCTATAATACAGGCAATATCGGATTAACAATTTTGTAGATACAAATGCTTTCGGTCGAGACTCACGGAATTTCGTCTAGTGACCAATGAAGGCGTCCACGACGCTCTATCTATCTGTCTACAGCCAGAGGAACGTTTCGGCTTCTTAATTCGAACGCGGACTACGTTGCAAATTCCAAATAAAATTAATCCAGAGCTCAATCCCGATATGGGATTAATGTATTTTCTGAACTGAGATATTTTTCGAATTTACCTGTCACGGCAGTTGCTTGACGTTGATCTGGAAACGATTGCACTGGACTCTCCTTATATAGATGTGCATACATACGAATAGTGTATTATAAAGAAAAGTATAACGTCACTATAAAATATAAATTGATATTTATCATGGCCATATATATATATAATTATATATATATATGTTTGACAAAGAGATACTTTGGGAACACGAAACATCAAGGGATGTTCACAATAGCACACTAATGTTCTTTTTTTTAAACTACTACCTTGGAACTTTACAACATTGGGATTCTGACCTAATCTAACCTAACGAAACGTTTCTAAGCCCATCACAAATACTGAATGTCTAACATTGAAAACATATAAACAAATTTTGTGTGACAGTCCGCTTTATGGTTCTCAAAACAGTCATTACGTTGAAATTTTTTTTGGGACGTTCCACAAAACAGCTACTTGTCCTCAAAATAGCGGCTTCGTAAATGAAATCGTTCCCAAATTATACCTTAGCAACAAATATAATTATATGTATATATAAGAAAATATTCTTCAGGTCGTGAAAAAATGTAGATCTTAGTCTTTTTCAATTTCTAGATGTTAAAAGCGAGAATATTTTATAAATATATCTAATATTATATTGTGGATATATTTGTTATGGAGATTCTAAGTGGTCCCTATGCGTGCTATAGGGGAGCATACATCTTGCGCTCTACGAATGTGCGAACATTATGTACGATTCGTCATTATTCTCATTAA
The DNA here is from genome assembly GCA_030142285.1 of Calameuta idolon. Classification (NCBI taxonomy): domain Eukaryota; kingdom Metazoa; phylum Arthropoda; class Insecta; order Hymenoptera; family Cephidae; genus Calameuta; species Calameuta idolon. Next base: position 700,613 of record JARQSV010000648.1, on the reverse strand, counting down.
GATAATTATTATGGTATGGTAATCATGAATATTGTGGAGTGGATCTATTTATGAAACCGTCGACCGTTGGTGTAATCAAATGTGTTCTTGAGTGAAATTTAATAGAACACTTTAAATTACAATGCTTGCCTTTTAATGATTGTTTTGTAATTACCTATTACCCATTTTCCTGGAAACTATATTTGCTTGGGGAAAAAATTCTGCAATTATTACAGATACGAATTTTTCCTTAAAAAAAAGCAAAGTATAATTTGCCTTTGAAGCAGCCATTATCTACTGGTACAGTCACATTATGGTATTTTCGAAAACCTTAATAATATTTGGGAATAATTTAAAAAAATATTACTAGTAAGCGATGTTTTTTTTAATGAACACACATTTTTATTGATTAAAAAAAGTTTCATTTCGCCATAGTTGGTAGAACTTGAACCGACGTTCCCAGAGGGAATCTGATTTTTTTTTCAAACACCCTCCAACCACTCGATTGTGATTGCTACTTCTTACTTTTCTTCTTATATTAAATTTGTAAGTTGAATTAACTACAGTTTATATTCTTCTTATTTATTTTCAGTTATACATGAAGTATAATTGACAAATCATCTACCGTTACATATAAATAACTAATAGTAATATATCGATTAATCTATTATATTTCTGTACTACATGTTCCTTTGGTAAAATTATCTAACATAGGAAGCAGTCGTGGCCGAGTGGTTAAGGCGTCTGACTAGAAATCAGATTCCCTCTGGGAGCGTAGGTTCGAGTCCTACCGACTGCGATTCCAAGATTTTTTTTATCTACTAGAAACATCTCATACACAAGATTATTTATCATAAAAGTTGTTTTTAATAATAAAATTTATTACATAGTCAAAGCAAGTGCTTATTCATTACGATAAATATCTATATAGTATATTATAAGCAAAAAATAAAATTGTACTGAATGACAACACCTCTGACAAAGAGATACAATCAACTAAATATAGAATTATGATAAAATCTGATTGTTGATATATTTTTCAATTCTTTTTAATTAACCTTCGTCGTATCACCTTCGATCCTTGAGTAACTTTATATACGCTATATCTTACACTTAAGAAGTAATTGAACCAACAGTAGTTGACGTTTGCATAACTAATAATAAAATCGAAAGATAGATGCAGTAAATGATTTTGTTGTCGAATCAATTTTTACGAGCGTCACGAAGTACCGTGCGCACTTATAAATTGTATATATGTGGTACGACTAGTGTCGCAAAACAAATTCAATGAGAGTACGGTGCCATGTGATTTACAATCGGGTAACGTAGCCTCGCGAGAATAATTCACGCCAACAAGTCGTCACCATGCAGATAAAAAATTACCCAAAAAAAGCTATGTAAACATATTTTTATTCGCAGTAACGCACAATAACCTATTTATAGAATATATTGTGCACAAGCAAATTGTCTTTAACCTGGCAATGGAACAACGGTCGCGCAGATCCAAACGTAGAAAACAATTTTGGCCCGCACATAGTTGAACGCGTGGAAGACGTGATTCCCGGTTGTTTTTAAATATTCAAATTATCTGAGCAAGTAGCAGCGTTCAATATAAGTCTAATTAGAATACGCGCGAGCCTTTAGAAAAAACTTGAATGAGAAATATTTTTTAATATCTAACAAAAGATAATTCTTCATATGTTTTCATTAAGTAAATGATATTGTTTTTCCTTGGCACAAAAAGTAGCACAAGAGATTGTGGTCGGCGTTAAATATACGAAGACATCGATAAATGTTATTATTTGGAAAAAAGAAAGAAAATTCTCTATTCTATCTCTATTCAAACGCTTCTGATTTCATCACGCACTAATCCACGTGGATTCATGCACTGTCCACGTGCTTAATGTTGTTGATATATGAGTACCTCTGTTATCTCTTATTATTCATCGTGTGATCTAGAGTATAGCGTGCCTCTTAGTCAAATAGTGGATATTTATTGTTACGATCTTTATTACACGATTTAACTTTCATTTAAAAGTTGCCAGCATAATAAAAAGAAAGAACAAATTTACTTGCTGATACGTACTGCCGTCGTGAACAAATCGTTGCGATTTTCGAAATACAGATGGTAAATCTTAAATAATAAAAAATTAATATTATTCAAGCATAATCATTGTCCCATTCAGTGCTAATGTGATATAATTAGCTGTCCATTCGTATAAGAGCTAATTGATTATAATGTACAATGATTCGCTAATAAATACGTGAAATTTAGACAAAGCTGTTTATGCACAGTTAATATACATATGGAATTATTCGGTAGAAACGCACCACCTGAGCATGGTTCTACCATAGAAATCAAACTTCAGACAATGATAGTATCTGATATCACAAAGCACTCCCTATCGGCTGGATATATTACAGATGGATAATCACGTGTTTATTTCTATCCCGCGGGCGGCGCACGTGTGTCACGTTTTAACGTCTGATTAGAAAGACACAATCAAGCCAATCAAGGTCATTAGAATTGACGTAAAATGCGTTTAAAAAGAAGTTCGTCTTATGCGAATTTATTGAATATACATTTATTCTCCTCTTTGTCATTCTCGCTAATCTTGATGCACTTTTTATAGGAACTTGGGATGAATTCAGAATTAATAAGATATAACATCCAGGCAGTGATGCATGGAAATGAAACTTTAATGTAATATTATTTATGCAAACTTCATGCATCTGCAGCTAATTTACTACTCAGTGTCGTTTTCCAAGGTAACCCGTGCACATTTTACGATGAACAATGAAGTAGCATAACTTTGCATCTCACACGTGTACTAGGTATATGAATGGAATAAAAAAGAATTTTTAAATATTCAATTTTCCAGTATGCTGATGTATATATCGAGGCGCAAATATTTCGCAATGGTCCATCAGTAACGTGTATAAAAATAATATTTAGCAATCTTCATCTGTTCTGTTTGACTTTATCTGATCTGTTTGACGGAAATGTACATTTCACAATGTTATTTCACCATAATGAAAGCAGGGGTGAAATACGTGATCTATCATGCTTACAACATTGCTTGATATTTACGTATGTTTTTAATAAAAAAAAAAAAAAAATATCTGTAATTCAACGGACGAAAAATCTATGATATTTTTTATGAAAATAATGTTTGTTCATCATATCGCGATTTTATATTAATATCAGTACCCGAGACACCTGATAAATTTAATCATCAATCACTCGAATGAGGTTTCAAGTGTGTAATGAACTTTCATTATACGCCACATTAAACTAGTGCATATTTACATAAATACATTGGTTTAGTTACTATTTGGAACACCGTGCATGCGCACTGGTCCTCGAGTAATGAGCATCGAGTTACGAGTAGCAGATTATTATTGTAGTTCGTAGAGACTTTTACCACGGATCATTAGATACGCTCTTATAAATTTAATTGATCATATGAAAAATTTTATATATTTTATTATCAGCCTCGAATCTTATAATTGATCTCCCATAATTAACCTAAAATTATCTTAGTCCTCCAACGTGTATCGTATGTGTCACTCGGATTGTCATCCATTCCATCATCCATTCAGTCAATAATATCGACCCAATTTCTGTTACTAAATTCGCACAACAATAGCAGTCTGCACTTTGACATCTAAAACAGGAACAAATGATTTCCGTCCAAATGAAATACTACAGTCGATAAGACCATGCGCGTAACACAAATGGCCTGAATGTCGCGCGCATTGACCTTCTATCAAAACTCGCAGCATTGTTCAGAGTGCAGCAAGCAGTGCAGAAATGTGCATTATAGAGGAACCATAGGGGAGCTTATTAATGCACACATGGCAAAAGGTCATACATTGTTATCTACCTCATAGCTATATAACATCATCTCAATAGGCATACCAATATCTGTGTACATACCAGGCATCGAACATATGTACACATTGCGACCAATTCGCTATCTACTTACTCGCATGATAAAACAACTACACGACACAACCGATCAGATGTCGGCTGATCACATGTGGCGCGAGCCTCCTTCACGTGATGATCAATATTATCGAATGAGACACATTGTCCTTCTTTTACGATATCATAGCCACTCGAACCTTGCTCCTACTATCTTTCTCTCTTTTTTTCCGTCTCTCGCGGAGTACAGTTTCGACATTCTTGAGTAAGGAGATTCAATAGAGAGAATACGTAACGTATCGGCATATAGAGCTTTACTCTAGACGATATAGGATATATCGATGTTCCATCAAGCTTATCGAGATAATCAATTTCTATCGTAGTAATACAAGCAAAGTAATTTTGTCACGTAGACAGCACGCGTATACCTTCAAGTTCAAATGGTTCTTGAACGGGCTAATTTTCAATATCGTTTTCCATCGGACTAAAGCTATTTCACTCTGTGTATCACTGTTCTTTACTGTAGCACTAATGAATATGAGAATTTGATATTGGATAGATCATTGCTGAAATCACTGAACCGTGTTTTAGATCACTTTTTATTTTCTGACACTCGAAAGAAGTCTGCAAAATGAGGCTCTAACACAATATTCAAGGATAATGAAAGAGTGGGAAAGATAAGGAAAAGAGATAATGAATTATTAGGATTGGCCTAAGTTTTAGGCAGTGTCGCGAGAGTAAGAGTAAGACTATGTAGATGAGTTTAGAGAAGGGGGGGGAGTACAAAGAAAGAGATGCGCGCGCAACTCCCCGCTTTTTTCCCACCAACTTACGGATGCTATATATGACGTCACCAGACTAGGTCGCGGCACTCAGCTGACAGCTGCATTCAGAAGTCGAGGAACCGCGACTTCCCGTTTCAACATCAGGTACGATTCGTACTACGTCGATATACGCTTACGGCAGAGTTTTATCAAAAAGTTTACATTCACTTTTCGTCATCATCCTTCCCGTCTTCTTCTTCGCATCGCGTTTTCCTTCATTCGCATTTTTCATCCTTATTCACCATTTATGCGCTACTCATACACTCGTATCGTTACAATTTTGTCGTCACTAATTAATCTCGAAGTTTGTTTTAATAACGAGTAAATTTATGCTCGCGTCAAATCAAAGCGACCCGCGTGCACATCTCTTTGATTAAATCTCCCTCGTTACGTGCATTTAAATTGATGACGCGCATGCGAATTTCGAGGTAATAATTATAACCTAGTTAGAATCGCATATTAAACAGTCCACATAAATGCGTATATCCACATTTTAACGAGGATTATCGTATCAGCTACGTGACAGTATATAGAATTAATATTATAATTATTAGTAGTACCAGGCTATTTAATTATGCGCGAGAGGTGCGCGTTATATGAGATACTCGAAAAATCTTTGAAAAAAAAATATCCACACAAATTTATTACATAAGCCTAGTCGCGACTAAAGGAAATATTTAGGATTTATATTAATAATTATAGTACTCGTTAGTAATGCTAACCCTCGATTACATCCTAACACATTTATTTATCGTTATGCAACTGTACGTACAGACATTTATAGATCTTAAGGTCGAAACGTTATATACGTATATGTCGAAAGAAAACAACAAACTTAGATTGCGTTCACCACACGATAGTTACTGTACGCATTTAAAATGACGTAAAGGCGATACACAAAAGCCGCTGTGATGTTTTATACATATGTAATTTCGTATAAGTATGCAGTCGCGAATCTTTATTGATACCATTTCACAGATCCCACTCGAGAACAAAAGAATCTCCAAGATGATGGACTCGTTGGAGCAAATGCCAAAGAACGATACAATTAAACTTCGCGAACGTCACATTGGGTAAGTAGGATGTCAATAATGTATGAATGAGGTTAGAAATATATACTCTTCATAATGATATTCTTTAATCGTGATTTATACGATATCGTATAGGATTTACATATAGGTATATCGATAAATGAAATTATGATATTTTTTTTTTCAATATGCGTAATTATCAAATTTCCATATCAATTTCATTTTATGTCTATCGCGATTTATCAAGTGCGCCTATATTATCTATACATTGCCAAATGGCCATGTATAGCGTAACATTGAATTTTCCGGTAGGAAAATGATCAGGTTAAGTCCTTTTATTTCACCGCAGCGTCCAGCAATGTGATTTTCGCGCGGTCGTGCGTACAACCCTCCACTCTCGGTTATCATTCATTTTCGTTGCTGCAGGATTGCAGGTGGATAAGTGGTTGGGTAGACGGGACAGGTAGGCGGGTAACGTTACTAGGCTAATTAGCAGTGCTGCTGGAATATTACCCACGTATATTCACGAACCACTTGGAATTTCTCCTCTAAAGGTCAGTGGGAGACGTGTAAATTACAGATGGCTGCGCAAGTCAAATTTACTCGGTATAATGCACGTTTAATACGATAGCACGCGTACGATAGCTCATTATCATGTTAAACGGCTGGTTATCAGCTGTCACTTGAATCATCTGATAACGTGGGAACGTACCTGAACTAACCTACGTGCGCATTAGCATATTAACACGTGGGATAACGTTGTGTCGCGTAGCCAATAAACGACACGGACAAGTAATAAATCATTGTCAATTGTTGCACCTAATGCGTATAGTAAAATATGTCGATATGAGAGACCCAATGAAAAATGGAGTATTGGCTTATGAATTTATTTATAATTTTTTTGAACTTTCAACGGACAATCTTTTTAGCACGCATTGTGCGTTTTAACCAATCTGACGCTCCATTTAGGTATATCGTAACTGTTTAGGTATATATCGTGCGATCGAAATTAATTTACGTGTCTATTCAATTTGCAATTTTAAAATCTCTCGTTTCCAGGCAATCGTGCAAATTGTTCTACAAGTCGAGCCCTCTAAAGATTGTCAGGGCTGAAGGACAGTACATGTTCGATGAAAGAAGCGAGCGTTATCTGGATTGTATAAACAACGTGGCTCACGGTAATTAGTTATTTAAGTGGAACACTTATATCAATAGCGCGATATACTTTATTGCTTTTGTATGTCCGATTATTCAGTGAATTCTCACTCGTTTTCCAACTAACGACCTATGGGTCATCAAACTGCATCTGTATACTTTTGACCCCATTGAGCATAATACGTATTGTATCTCCACAGAGGGTCCATAGATACAACTACACTGTTTCAATAATCCACGAGCTGTACCGAGTTCGTTATACGAATTGTCAATGACCAGAAATGGTTTAACGATCTTGAATATGAAACTAAAATTTTATTTTATTATCAATCATAATTTGAAGCGCTTAAAATAAAAATTTAACATTGCACGTGATATATCAGCATATTGGCAGATCGCGTTATCTAAAAATCTATCAACTTCATTAAATTTGACAATATTTTATTTCCAGTCGGTCACTGTCATCCGGATGTTGTTCGAGCTGGACAACAACAAATGGCTTTGCTCTGTACGAACAATCGTTTTCTGCATGACAATTTAGTAGTCTGTGCACGTCGTCTTGCTTCACTCCTACCGGAACCTCTGTCCGTGTGCTTTCTGGTTAATTCCGGAAGCGAAGCAAACGACCTGGCCTTACGTCTAGCTCAGGCACATACAGCTAACAAGGACGTCATCACACTCGATCAGTAAGTTATCAGAGAAACGAGGGATTGTTTCACCCCTTTTCGTTTTTCTCCTCAGGAAATAACGTTTCATTGGTAATAGGTATTATAGGACGCAGGTGGCTTCGCTTGGATTGGATCTTGTCAATTTGGCTTCCTCGTTACGGTTTACCGACTTCAATTTTTAGCACCTTTTTTTTCGGGTGAATGAGCGGCGCCATGCGTTTCGTCCTTCTCCTTATGATCTGGAACCTGAACGATTTCTTCTTAAATTGAACGGTGACACAATAGCGACAAATCTTTTGTGAAGAAGTCGATAAAATGTTACTGATATTTTTCTAGTATCTTTTCTATATACTTTTCGTTTAGTCGATAGCACGCAATACGGAACAGGATGAAACGAAGGCGCAGTCGCCGTTACGGTGCACGAGTGCGACTAAGCGAAATTTGAGTGAAATTTTCAGACAATAATCTCATTTTGAAAGTGTGATACTAATCGTGTGGGTTTCTTTTTTGCCTGTTTGCAGCATACCTCATGACTTCTAGAAGAAGAATACATCGCGCGCTAATGCTACCTCGAAGCCAAAGAAGGACGACCATATTCCCTTCCGCCTTGGCGGAAGTGGATCGTCTACATAATCTTGTCATTTTAGGTGACATCCTACGATGTATGTGACGTATGATAAAGCTTAAGAATTTTCAGTACCGAAATACGCGTTTTCCTCGCTATGTTGTGCGTCAGTCTGTCCGGAGGAACCATTATCTACTTTCACGGAGAATTGTCGGACGTTCACTGCCCAAGACACGACCTAATATCCAGACGGATCGTCCAATGAGAATGTCGATCTTTCAGCGGATTTTCGTGTTTTATTTTTTTTATTTTTTTTATTTTTTTTTTCTTACATAGCGGTGTCGTCTTGCGACGAACCACTTAACCTGGAATTTAAATCAGCATTTTCACGGGTAAAAATTGTCTCGGTACAAAGTATCTTGAGAACAAAAGTTAACGGGATGCGTACGTTTTTTAAATAAAATAATTACGGGTTGCAGATAGCTGAACGTCTGGGAGACTTTAATTGCTGGTTAAGTGGTTAATACGTCGCAGTTTAAAATATTTCAGCCATAAGATAAAATTTGACGTTGACCTTTATTCTTAGATTTGGCCTGCGCACGTGTGATAGCATATAAACATATATATGTATCTGTAAGGCAATTAAATAATCTGTTAGAAAGATAGGGTAATTATGACTATTTTGATTATAGTGCCTATCACGGACATCTGACGTCAATGATTGATATCTCGCCATTCAAGTTCAATCAGCCCAATGGCACTGGAAAGAAGGACTGGGTTCACGTGGTAAGCATATTTATCATATACATATTTCTTATTTATCAAATCGTTAGATACATATAGTAAAGTATATTACTTTAGATTTAATAATCTTGAGAATCCCAAAAGCACTCGTATCTTTTTTGTCTACAGGCTCCCTGTCCAGATGTTTATCGGGGAAAGTATCGCGACGTGGACTATCCCAATGATAATCTCGGGGAAAAGTACGCCGATGACGTGAAGAAAATTTGCAACGATGTCACAGAAAAGGGACGTGGAATTTGTGCGTATATCGCAGAAAGCCTTATGTCCGTAGGTGGACAGATTTTACCACCTCAGGATTATTACAAAAACGTGTACAAGTGGGTTGAAAAATATTGAATAATCTTTTTTTGTATTAAAATATAAATTTAAAAAAATTTTATATTCAGACACGTACGAGATGCTGGCGGTATCTGTATTGCCGACGAGGTACAAGTCGGTTTTGGAAGAGTGGGTAGTCATATGTGGGCTTTCCAGCTATATGACGTTATCCCCGATATAGTGACAATTGGAAAACCGATGGGAAATGGGCATCCCGTAGCAGCTGTGATCACTACCGAAGAAATCGCTGGTAGCTTTCGAAATACTGGAATCGAATATTTTAACACGGTAAGCCTTTTCGAGATGAAATGATAAAAGTTTTTTTTTCACTGTTGAAACCAATAACCTATTTTCACGTGCATCGTAATTTCCGTGATAACTTCTCAGAATTTTCTAAAGGTGCCACCAACCCGTTTATCTGTTTGAATATATCCAGAACACATATGCGTGCGGTATCTCATACGAAGCTTTGAGTAATACGAGTGCATTGTGTGGCACATGCATTATGCATGCGAGCTTTATTTACGGGCCGACTATCTGATCATTGCATTTATCGCTGTTTAACCGACATCGATCCACCCAGCCACCCATCACTCCTCCCCTCACTCACCAGTATAGATATAGCTAATCAATTTTATGTATGCGCGCACACCAACCCGCGATATTTATGGCGCTCTGCATGGATTTTTTAAGCATTTGTTTCCTGGCAAAATTGAGGAAAAACTGTTTGTTCCACGTCCATCAGACGCCATTTGTCAAAAGTCAATTTCGATTTTCCACGTTTTTCCTTACTTCCAACGATTTCGCATGAGATCGACAAGCTTTTTCGAGACAGATACTTTTACTCGGGATTGATCCAGCTTCTCCATCCATCCACATTTTTTTTCTCAATTTTTCACTCGAATACTCACGTGTCGCGTTCGACCTTTACTGACGCAACTGACACGATACGTCATACAAAAATGAATTGTATTCACATTCCACGCGTAACCTGTATTTTTCAAATGATAACATTTTCTCTTGATAACATGTGTATGTAATTATATCTTATATTGTATATCGACAGGTTAAGCAACCACGTGCCTCGATAATTTACAAAAGTTCGTAGAAAAACATTTATCTATTTACTTTAGCAACTGGCACGTAAAGCCCGTAAGGTATGATTATCCCATACAAGAAAGCAGTGTTCCGTTTCTTATTTTGTCACAAGAAACACGTTCTCGTTTTAGCGTTTTACAAGACTATTGCGTTTCCGATGGATATATGGGATTACGATATAGGAGGAACAACTCGAGCGCGCACGAAAGATACGGGATTTTTATATTATACGGCTAACTCATAAACTCCCTATTCTTCGATATAGAACGTTTCACTCTGGTCATATCGGTAGAATTAAATCAAGCTGTACAGCAGTTGGAGAATCCCAATGGAGAGTTCGGACACGCTCGAGTGCATTGGGAAATTGATAAAAAGTTGTCCGAGGGATATTTTGCAAGGGAGCGAAATCAAAGTTTATCCTTTTCTTTCAGTATGGTGGAAATCCAGTATCTTGTGCAGTGGCGAATGCAGTCATGGAGGTTATCGAGCGCGAAGGACTTCAGGAGCATGCCTTGAACGTTGGAAATCATTTAATATCCCAATTGGAGAAACTCGCCAAAAATCATCCCATCATTGGGGACGTACGTGGCGCTGGGCTATTCGTTGGGATCGAATTAGTACGGGATCGAACAAAGAGAATCCCGGCTACAGCCGAAGCAAAGCATGTTGTGTCGCGAATGAAGGAGGAGAAGATTCTCGTCAGCAGCGATGGACCTGATAATAACATTTTGAAGCTGAAACCGCCTATGGTGTTTACTATTGAGAACGCTGATCATTTCGTTTCCGTACTGGACGACGTCCTGCAAGAAGTTGAGGTTGATGACAATGATGAGGTAATTATTTATTGTTCGGTGACTTCTATTGAGTAGGAATGGAACGTAATTGAGGTTGTATCTTTTTTTTACAGATTCCTGATACCACAGCCATTCTTAAGGCTGTTATCACACCGGTGGATATTGAAGCTGCTACCCCTGTTGCCAATGACGTGGAACCGTTTCTCATTCGCGCTAGTTAATGTTTGACTGAGAATAGTCATCATGATACTTGAAGATTAGTGATAGAGAATTCACATTAGTTATTCATTATTATTATTATTCTGTACTATGACAATTATAAGATAACGATAAGGTATAATTTTGTACTTGAAATTCGGTAGCTCGTCGATATATTAATATATATTTGTAAATAATAAGATCTGTAAATATGTATGCTAGTTTCTTCTGTATCGTAATATTTGAATGAATATTATAATAATTATCTCGTAATGCTTATTGTTTTTACCTGAACACATTTGTGGCATTGGATTTGAATCAAATAAACGTCCTATATTTTCCATCAATCCACATTCAACAGTGCAGTTTAGGTGTTGAGCTGCACTGTTCCGAATGATTAAAAATCTATTGCTCGTCTCTGGTTTGGTAACTTTTATTACTTCCTTGGTCTCGTTAGCTTTGGGTTAAAATTTCGTAAATCTTCCTATACTTGTAAGAAGCTTAGGACAGATTGAATACATTTTTTAAACTTGATTCAGATTCATTAGAAACTTACAAGATAGATATTTAGTCATATTCTTTCCTTTTTATTCTGGGCATTGTTTACGATAGATGAATCAAGCCCAACCTATATAAAAATTTGCAACGAGCCCAGTACTGGGCCAGTACAGCTGCCAATGTTAACAACGTTGGCTCAGAGTCGGCTCCCAAAATCGGCAGAGCATTGATCGAATGTAGGAATTATAACAATCGTCATCCGCCACTACTGGGACAGTACTGAGTTTAGGCGTTTTCTAGCAATTGTCTTTCGACATCGGTTGAGTATTAAAGATTGAGCGTTGGCAAAAAACTGGCTATTAATTGCAATCAATACTTTTAACTCACACTTACACTTCATTTAATTGCAGTCAACATAGGAAATGTGTATACAGAATGACCAGCTGTCAATGCTGCATTCACATGAACGCATACGTTCAGAATTTACAAGAATTCTGTATACTGCATTTTGATTATCAAATGAGTAATTTTTTTACTGCACCTTGACTTTGATCCTCGATATCTACTTGGTCCTTGTTCCATCGATGAATTGTCTTATGAGGAATTTCTTAAATTTGATAATGGACTAAAGATCACAGCGATGATTGCGAAGTTTTTTGGGCTCTCATGAAATTGACAAATGACATATTACGGGATGAATGCAATCGCGAAGCCGCAGCGTGCTTGTTTCTTGTATAATGCAAGCGGCTGTGTTCACATTCACAATCCAACTTTGGAGGACGTTCAGAATCACCACTGGGCCAGTACCAGGCCCATAATTTGCCAGCGCTGGACCAACCACTGACAAATGACTATTGGCAAACGCTGTACCGATTGCGAGCTGTTACAATAAGTAAAGCAATTTTGTATTCTTGTACGTTTTATTATACCTACTGAAGATATTTTATGAGATGGCTGATGCAATTTTCCAATACGATTCTCATCATTACGGTCGTATATTGGAATTTATGTTGCGTCCTATGAATGTCACCAAGCTTATAGCACGTTAAAATTTTACAGTTCAAAATACCGATATTCCGATACCAATGTTCAATGAGAAATAATGCTGGATAGAGCAGATAGAGAAATGATGTAGGGGTGTATCATAGGTGAAAGGGATATCCTGTAGATAACGTACGGAGTATGTCAGTTATCAATGCACGTGCGATAAGCATATAATTAATATCAATTTTGTTATTAAAGACACCGGATGCATATGACACAATGTTGCAAAGGTCAATAAAAAAGTAACACGTGTTGAAAGATCAGTCACTTTTACAAGCTTGCAAGGCCAACACGGCGAAGTCTGTAACTTGGGCCGGACGTTATCAGATCATAGGTCAGACCATTAAGCTGACATGGCAGATGCATTTTCATATAAAAGCCTTTCCAAAGTAGAGAGCATTTACTCCACATTTGGATCTAACAGATATGATGTGGTCTCCTTTGGTGCTCTTGCTCCTTGGTAAGTAGAACTTGTCTTCAATAAAATTGTCAAAATTCAAATTAGTATAGAGTTTTGATTAGTATAGAAAATTGTGATAATTTTCGAAATGTTATTAACTTGCTATAGGAAATGCATGTACGGTATTTCATTTAACTTGTATTATTCATACAAACAGCTGGAGCTGTGACAGCCGACCAGCACTATGGCTGGAAAAGCGGAAGTGAATATCAATATAACGTCCAAGGACGTACACTTGCTGCCCTGCATCAAGTGGCGGATCAGTATGCCGGAATCTTGATGAAAGCTCGTTTGACCATTCAACCTAAAGACGACAACACACTAAAGGCGAAAATTTCAAAGGCCCGCTATGCACAGATCCATACGCAACTTCCTGGAGGATGGGATTCCCAGATTCCGGAGAAGAAACTGGATTATCAGGAGTTCCCGATATCCAGCAAGCCTTTCGAAATTAAAATGAAGAATGGTGTCGTCGACGATCTCATTGTCAACAAAGACGTACCCACTTGGGAAGTGAACGTGCTTAAGAGTATCGTAAGCCAGCTTCAGGTCGATACTCAGGGCGAGAACTTGATCAAGTCCAGATACAATCAGGAACCTGAAGAGGATCAGCCTAATGCTGTATTTAAAACAATGGAGGATTCCGTTAGTGGCGAATGTGAAGTACTCTACGATATTTCTCGTCTGCCAGATTTCATTTTGCAAAGTAAACCTGAGTTGGTACCGATTCCTAAACTTCGTGGTGACGGTGATATCATTGATATTGTCAAGACCAAGAACTTCAGCAACTGCGACCAACGTATGGGATATCATTTTGGTATTTCTGGAATGACAGATTGGGAACCCGGCACTAACGACAACGGAAGATTCCTTGCTGTAAGTTTATTTTTATATCTATTGTCTTGTAATATTAATCGATCACGGTAATTAATATGAATATTATTATTATGTTATTTATAGAAATCATCTGTGAGCCGTATTATCGTCTCTGGTAGCTTGAAACGTTTCACGATTCAATCCTCAGTTACGACCAACAAAGTCATCCTGAGCCCTCATTTGCATGACAGTCAAAATGGAATGGTCGTAAGTCGTGTGAACTTGACATTGGAAGATGTTAAGTCTGTATCTGACGCTCTACCATCACCATCAAATGCTGAGTCTACTGGAAATCTGGTCTACAGTTTCAATAGTGCCTTTTCGGGAAACGAGAAACGTCGTCCTAACTTCAATAATGATGACAGCTCATCCAGTTCCTCAAGTTCATCCAGCTCTAACTCTGATAGCAGTTCAAGTTCCAGTTCTAGCAGTTCCAGCGAGGAAGATCGCAAGCGGGGAAACAATAGACGTTCACCTCGTGCTGCACCTTCTCATGCGAGGGATTCCAGCTCCAGCTCCAGCTCCAGCTCTAGCTCCAGTTCCATCTCCAGCAGCGAAGAAGAATACTTACAACCAAGACCAACCTTGAACGAAGCACCGGAAACTCCCTTTATGCCATTCTTCATTGGCTACAAAGGAAGCGCTGTACAACAGTCTAAAGAATTGGACCCGGTTAAACAAACCAAGTCCCTCGCTTCTCAGATCGGCAAAGATTTGCAAAACCCAAGCTCAATCCCTAAACAACAAACACTAGAAAAGTTCAATATCCTGACCAGCCTGATCCGTACCATGAACACGAGACAGATCGCTGATGCTCAGCAAGGATTATACAAATCTGCATCCGATGCTAACCCCGATAGTGAAAACGATAGCATTCGTCGCAATAGCTGGGTTGCATTGCGCGACGCTGTTGCTGAAGCAGGAACAGGACCTGCCCTCATGTCAATCAAGGCTTGGATCGAGACCGGAAAGATTCAGGGTGCTGAGGCAGCTGAAGTCGTTACTACAATCGCCAGGAGTGCTCGTACACCTACGCCAGAATATATGGATGCCTTATTCGTAAGTATAGCTGGACTATTATAAAAAAAATATTCAAAGTGATACCTAATGAATTTTATTTTTAATTTTAGTCCTTGATAACGAAGTCTGAAGTTCAGAAACAACAGTACCTGAATTCGTCAGCCATCCTTGCTTTTACCGATCTCATCCGTGAAGCTCAAGTGAGCAACCAGTCTGCTCACAATCGCTACCCGGTACATGCATTTGGACGCTTCTCACCAAAGAGTAATCCAGCAGCACGCGACAAATATATTCCATACATGGCAGATCAGTTGAAGAATGCTATCAGAAACGGCGACAGCCCGAAGATACAGTTGTTCATCCGTGCACTGGGAAACATTGCTCACCCAAAAATCCTTTCAGTTTTCGAACCTTATCTTGAAGGCGAGAAGGAAGCTTCAACTTTCCAACGTCTTCAGATGGTCGTATCCATGGACAAGTTAGCCAACCTTTATCCAAAATTGGCACGTTCCGTTTTGTACAAAATTTATCAGAACACTGGAGATGCGCACCAGGTCCGTTGCGCTGCTGTATTCCAATTGATGAAGACGAACCCCCCAGCTGCTGTTCTTCAGAGAATGGCTGAATTTACTAACTTCGATCACAGCAAGCATGTCAATGGCGCCGTGAAGGCCGCCATTGAAAGTGCTGCCGAACTTGAGAATTACGACCAAAGGGAACTCGCACATAACGCACGCGCAGCTAAGGACTTGCTGAACTCTGAGACTTACGGATTCCAGTATTCTCAGAGTTACCTCAGGGACTACGCCATTCAGGAAATGAACCTTGCCTACAAACTAGCTGCTAGTTATATCGGAAGTGAAGACGGTATCATTCCTAGGGCTGCTTTTGCTAGCTTCAAAGCTAATTATGGAGGATACAATGCACCAGCATCCCAGTTCAATGCCATGGTATCTAGTATCGACGATCTTGCTACGGTATTAAAAGATCAATTCGCTCAGGATAACGATGAGAGCAACGAAAGAGGAAATGCTCGTGCAAGAAGTTGGAAGTCTGGACATGGAAAATCAGGAAGTCAATGGACAGCTAAAAACATCGCTAAAATATTGAACATTGAAGCAGAAGATGCAGAACAACTAGAAGGAAATGTCTTCATTAACTGGAACTCTGCCAGTCGCTTCCTCGCCTTTGATAATCACACCATTGAACAGATTCCACATCGTAAGTACCAGATTATGTCTAAATACACTTCAGATAACAAAAGTAACATATAACTTAATAAAAATTTTTATTTCAGTCTTGAAGAAGGCAGCTCAGGCCTTGAAACAGGGTCAAAGTTTCAATATAACAAAATGGCATAGCACTGAAATTACTCTCGGCTTCCCCACGGCAATGGGTCTTCCATTCGTCTACAGCTTGAAAATGCCGTCTCTATTGAAGATCGGCGGTGAAGCTCAAGTTCGATCCAAACCCGATCTCGCCAGTGGATCATCCGATGAGATCAATCTCCCATCAACCGTGAATGCAACAACTGATATCCATATCGTCTACTCGGCTCAACTTCAGGGCAGATTGGGATTCGTCGCTCCATTCGAACATCATACTTACGTTGCTGGAGTTCAGAAGAACTTGCAAGTGAACTTGCCAATTCGTGCACGTGTCGATTTCGACGCTGAGAATCAGAACGTCCGCGTGAAAATTCAGCCTATCGAGCAAAACAAGAATTACAAGCTTTTGCATTACAGTACATTGCCTTACACTGCCAAGCACAATATTCTTGACTTGGTTCCAATCACTTCTGGCAACAATGCACATATGGTGCAAAGACGCAAGCCGCAATCGCATGAAATCGTTGCTGGTGCAAAGACAACCGGTGTATCGTTCCGCCTTCAAGCTGAAGCTGATGAAAATCCTCTTCAGCAATTATACTCCTGGTCAGCCAATAAGATCGCACAACACGACGCCGTTTCTGCCGTTGCTTTCCCATGGTCTCAACAGAATATTCATTACAACAACTACAATCTCTATTTGGACCCCAGTGGAAGCACTGCCAACTCTGCTGTTGTAACAGCTTCCTGGGACACTCTATCGAAAGATTCTGAAGAGGGTTCATCCGGCAAATCTTCTCCTAAGGCTCAGGCTCCACAACCTTCAAGTCATAAACCATTCAGTGAAAGCAGACAGAACGAACTTCTCCAGAAGGCTGCTGAAGGTATCCATGATGCCGATGCTTCCGTTATCAACCTAGGAGTCGAATTCCCAGGCCAGAATGATGCTCAGTTTGTGGTGACTGCCGCACGTGCTAGTAGCAATGTTGATGACCTGCAGAGGACTGTCTTGTACGCTTTTGCCAAACCTGCCGAACAAAAGAAGAGAGAATTGTGCATTGCTGCTGAAGCTAGTGCACCCAACGTACCGGAACTTAATTACAATGCAGCATTGAAGGCTAATCCAAATAGCGAATTCGATGTGGACATTCGTTTTGGCGAAGACTGCAAATCTGGTGCATCTGTAAACATCCAAGGAAAATGGAAGCAAAGCAAGAACCGCAGGGAATACCTGGAAAACGAACCTCTTGCTAAGAAATGCCAGCAACAGATGGAACGTGGTTTCCAAGCTTCCCCAGTTTGCCAGAACATGACCATTCGTGCTAACATTATGGATCAAGGTCGTCTTAGTCTTAAATTCAATGGCGTCTCGAACGAATTGAAGAATTTGACTATGAAAGTTTTGAGACATGCTCAAGCTATGGCTTACCCATATGCCTATGAGAATATGGTTGATCCTCAGAAACAACAGGAGAACCAAATCGACATTGCTTTTAACATCGAACCCGACTTTACAAGTGCTAATTTGTCTATCAACGCACCTAAACTCGATGCCAACTTTACGAATTTGGAACTTAACAACTGGGTTGTTCCCATTGTTGCTGCTCATCCAGTGATGTCTGTTGCTGAAAGAATAGGACATAAGGCTCTGGTGGGACAATATGCTCGTAAGTATAATTTTGTTATTTCTGAAAATAGATATTATAGCAATAAAGTTTTATAATTACGTAATTATTTATTTCAGCTACTTGCGCTATTGATGACAAATACGTCAATACATTTGACAATACCACATACCCTGTGGAACTTGGAAATTGCTGGCACGTTGTCATGACCACTTACCCCAAGGAAGATCCTGATAATCAAAATGGTGAACTCGATATTCCTGACGATATGAAAGTAAGCATCCTCAGTCGCGAGATTGGCAACAACAAGAAGGAGTTCAAGATTGTTCTCGGAGAAGATGAAGTTCATCTATCACCTTCTGGTTCCTCCAAATCTTCTCGCTCTTCTGGTTCTTCCGGCTCCGGTCGTGGACAAGTAGAGGTTAATGGAAACAGCATCAAGTACTCCCAACATAACAGCTATCAGCAAAAAGATGAGAACGACGATGATAATGAAAACGCTTTCCAAATTTATGAACTTCCCGACGGTTCCGTCAAGCTTACTTCAGAAAAATATGATATCGACGCAACGTACGATGGTGCTCGCATCTTGATCCAGGTAGTTGACACGATCCTGTCATTAAGATAGAATAATAATAATAAGAAGTATTTTTATAATATTAATAATTTGTTATTCCATATCCAACAGGCATCCAACAAATACCGCGATTCCATCCGTGGTCTTTGCGGTACCTTCGATGGTGAACCAGCAACGGACTTTACTACACCAAAGAACTGCGTTCTGAAGAAGCCTGAAGAATTCACAGCAACCTACGCTCTGGTTAACGGAGAACAATGCGAAGGACCAGCTCATGAGAATGCTGAAAGAGCTCGTAAAGCTCATTGCTCCAGACAGGTAACCCTATATGGAAACGTAGTGAGCGACCAGGAAGCAGGCCGCCCCAGGAAGGAGAACAGCAATTGGGGCAATAGCCATTACTGGAATCGTAGCAACAAGGGTCAGAATAAGAAGGAACATGGCAAATCCAGTCACCGTTCTTCATCCTCTAAATCAAATGGCCATAATGAACACCATTCAGGCAAGTCCTGCCAGACTCATCGCACTTTGGTGATCGAAGAGAATCATCAGACTTGTTTCTCTCTGAGACCAGTTCCCACTTGCGCTTCCGGTTGCCAAGCTATTCAGGAGAAGACAAAGAACATCTCTTTCCATTGCGTCCCTAATAGTGGTGCCGCTCAAAACATGGCCGAACGCATCCGCAAGGGAGCCAACCCTGACTTCAGTCAAAAGTCAGTATCTAAGAGTATCGAAATGACTGTATCTGTTACCTGCCGTGCATAAACCGAAGTTATCATTTTAAATGATACCCGACGACTATCGCTGCGTCCCATGGATAAATGACTTCTTTTCAAAAAATTGTAAATTAATATTGTAGTACTGTAGCACTACGCAATAAATTTCATAGCTTCAATGGAGTTGCAGAATTATTTTCTAATACATTACCCGTCCATCATTCTGTCACAAGAAACTCATTATCCTTGATAACATTTTTCATAGCATTTGAGAACTCAAAGAATCTACTAGTTGATGGTATGATTTTATATCTAATTGTCAATAAAGTAACGACTCTGAAGAAACCAAGAATGTATAGTGTAATGCCCGGGGTAGTTTCCGCGGGGTTGGATTAGCTCGTTTTCTCTGTAAATCTGTCAGGTAAAACTCGTAAAAATTTTATTCGAATAATTGACGCCAATGCGCACCGGTTCCGTGATTTTATGTATACGAGACCGATATTGCAATTTCAGATCTTGGAGCGTATTCCATTTTACAGTTTGCAAGATTGATTACACGTTATTCATTGACGTGCACGTGCATTCATTTATTGTCTTATCACTGGACAATTATTTCCATTGTGTACGGTTGATACAAGAAGAATATCCAGTGGAAAATTTTTACGATTAAATTATGCTAATCATGAACTCGCCATATGCGCTAATGGATATTACAAGCTAGTGTGCAATTCCTACTGAAGATAATACACCTTTAAGGTGTTTTCATAAAGTTTGAACTAGGTAGTATTATTAAACTGATTATACGGTACGTGCACCCTTGTACTACGATGCATGAAAATATCAACTCTTTGTAAAATTATGAAGTTTCATAGCTCGGCAAGGCTATTACGTAACATTTTCAGTATTCTGAAAATGTCGGCGCTGGGAAGTTAAGCTTGGGATTATATTTATAACAATATAGTAGTCTTCCTTATCGGGTAAAATATAATGACGAGAATCTGTATTAAATATTTCAAATATTTTCAAAATTACTACATTTAAAAAAAATATTCGATTAGTCGAAGATATTAATGATAATTAAAAGGACTTCTTTTAAGAATAAAGTAAGGCGCTGTCAATTAAGCTATGGGTGGCTGATGTAGCACGCAACATTTTTAATGATTAGTTAAAACGATTAGACTCACGACACGCTAGCTTGACTTGTTAATATTTCTTTTCCAAACGCAATTATGCAATACGATATTTCATCGTTGATAACGATATCACGAAAGTTATAAAACATTTGAATGTCTAAAGTCTGTAAAGTCCATATCTAACTCTCGAACAAAATTTTTTATCCAGCTGAAACGACACATTGTGTAGATATATATACCTCTTAGTGACGTCAACTAGTGTCAACAATCTTGCTAAAAGTGTTGATGCAGTCGATTTATGTACGTTATAAATCATAAGCGACTATGCGTTTACATACGCGTGAACAAACAAAAGGAAAAAGACGGTGCATAAATTTCTATTTATCCAATTTCCCTCAGCAGTTTTATAGTAACGAATGGTCGATTAAATCCGCTCAAAGTTTGCAGCTAAGAGCCAAGTCAGAAAGCGACTGATAAACTATAGAAACTTCTGGCCTTAGTTAAATAACTTATTTCCTTGAACACGATTCTTGGATAATCCAGGATAACTAATGGAAATTGTTTTATAATTCACTGAATCTGAGAAACAATCTCTAAATAACAAGTAGCCAATCCGTTACAAAACTAAAAAGTTTAAGGCTCTTAGGAAATACCATCTAAACAATTATCCATAGTTCATTCGATTATTTCATCTGGGACTTACGTGAAATAGAGGTAACGCAAAAATTTCATTTCTAAGAGAGTCAATTTCGCTCTCATTGTTTACAAAGGAGTGTCCCTCGCGCCTCCTGTCACTTTGGCATAGATGTCGCTGTTCTTGCTCGACCCTACGGTATTCTCCGTGGACCTTTTCATGGAGTAGATTCGAGCCCGTAGGCAGCAAACACCGTAATCAAGGGAGAAAACAGTGACGGGTTCTTCTGGGTCAGCAAAAAGTGTCTAAGGTTGCAAGAAATCCGTACCAACTACCCTTCCTCTCTGAGGAGCACTTGGATGTGCGCAAAAGAGTGCACAAGTGGGTATATGGATGAGGTGGCAAGGATGGAAGAAGACAAGGGAGGATATGGGAAGGAGAAATATAGCAAGAACGATAGCGGTAAGGGATAAAAGTAGAGAGTTACGAAGAAGGGAGATAAGAGGGAGGCAAGGAAATACTTAGGGGCGAGAAGATGACAGAAATTCTTCTTTGGAATCCAAGACAATACTGATATATTGTGCTGTTGCATTACGTAGGCTGCTCAGACGTCACCGGATAAAAAGAAAAGCGTCTATAGCCATTCTTATTCCTGTGCCATCAAATCGAATCAATATGTCGAAATGCTTTTTTTTTTATTACTTCGTGAGAAGGAAATGGAGAATAACAGAAAATTGTGTCTTCATATTCTTTTTACCCCCTCTAAGTCTACGTGAGGGTACATGCATATATTCAAATAATCTGGATGAGTGAATATTTTTGTAGAGCGGCCGTAGCCGAAAGAAATTTCAGACTTTTAACTGTTACGGGTATGTGGCGAGTAAGGAAAGTAATGAAAAAAAAGAATGTAGAAAAACTTTCAATTCCCAGGAGAAAAATTCTTTCTGGTCGACGTACGGATTCCTTGTCATACGTAAGACGTACGTCGTACTTACCCCGTATGTGATATCGTTATTCTTGAACTGGAAGTGAAGTCGATGGCAGGAAAAACGAAATAGGATCCAAAGACACGACTTAGCTATGCTTTATTTGTGAGGTTCCATAGAGCATGTGAGATGCTTCTGCGTGCACCGAGTAGTTCAGGAGTAGTTTGTTCATCTCTCGCAAGCTCAATAAGAGGGTGAGTCTATGTACTCTTTGCTGTATATGGATATACTATGTATGCATATATATATATATATTTTAACATATATGCGACGTGGTCACGTGCTTTCTAAGTGGTATAAAGCCGAGCTGCTACGGCTGACCTAGCTGGAAGCTTCGGTCTACAGATTCTTCTCAATTCGGATCAACCAGGTCGACTACTGGAGCTTCAGCGGAATGAAGTGAAACTCCAAATTCATCTTGATTCAGTGATGCTACCCTTTACCTTTTGGCAGCTTATTTGATTTTGATGTTATTCTGTCTAGTACCGATGGCATGATACACTTAGGCAAACCCTTCTGATGTTGGAGTTTACTCCAGGACTTAGATATCGAGTGAATGTTTGATCTAACCAGTTTATTAATGGTCAGAGGATGCTTTTAATTTATTTCTCTCTAGCATCAACTTTCTTATCGTAATAGTAACTTTATTTACGTAGCTGTTAATAATTAATTGTAGTTTAATAATAGCTTTGCCGTGTACCCAGTGACATTTTAAGGATTTAATAGTATAAAAGGTTCAAGATATTGCAGCCTTTCTTGACAAAATAAAAGAAGAGAGTATGCTTTATGGTATAGTATTATATTAAAAAATCATATAATACGAGAACGGTTATTATCGTAGAATAAGCATGTTAAACGTATGGGTTGTCAAAGGATAGCGAAGGCCTGAAATTACGAAATTCCAACAACCCTGACAGTAATGAGAAAAGGATTAGAAGAACGAAATAAAAGCTGCGTATATGTTTGACAAAGTGTATAGATAACAACGAATATTTTGGTAAAAAATTCCTGTGAAATTGGTTTAATCTAGATGCCACAGTAGCTGCCACCGATAAAATGTTATATTTATCAAAGAAAACAGTGAGTAATGAAAATTTGTAATTATCTCTGTGGATAGTTAATTTTATATATATAATAATTTGTATATGTTGTATAGGGTGATTAAATTTTATTCTATTCTTTATGTATATATATTATTTAACCTATAATGTAGCTTAAAAAATTTACAATTTCTTTCACGTTTTCCAATTTCTTTCTAAGCAACCAAATCTGTAGCCATACAGTGTGGGAGGGGGTGAAAGAGGCAATTTGGAAAACGCGGTTACTGGTAGACAGGTGCATGACCTTTGGGAACTCTTGAATAATTCAGATTGAAAATGGCCAAAGGGAAAACAAATGAAATACGAGAGAATGGAGCATGAAATTTGTATTTTGATAGGCTTCTCATGTGAACTGGAATTGCGTAAATTCAAAATCGGTCCACTCTATTAATTGTTAACATCGTTACTGTAATAATAACATATCTAACTACTGGGTGAAACTGAAATAGCAATATATCAGAAGGGGATCAAATGTCACTAAAGTAAAAAATGATTTTGTCAAAATGATATAATATTGTACAAAGGGGCACTTCTGAAAAAATATTCATTTTTCAACTACAGGGGATCGAAACATATTTCTCTGATACTCTATATTGGATTCGAATTCTTTTATTCATAAAATTATTTTATTTGATGAAATTTGCGTAAAAATTTCCGGTACGAGGATCGTAACGTTTCGTCAAAGGATTCGTAATGAAAGGCGCATTTTAACGTAGATATTTGTTCGATCAAGTGCAGTGTGTAAATTGGAAAACGAATTACAATATCGATTGTTATGCAATCGTATAATAATTACGATGATTAAATTATTTCATACCCTACCGAAGCGGTATTTACTATAAATAATTTTCTAGGCTTTGAATTTTAATAAATTACCAATTCAACGAGAAAGAGACAAACAAGAACAGGTATTCTTTCTGTAGCATTAATTTGTAATAAACTGCAAGCAAGTAAACTGTAGAAAACAATTTTACAATAAGACTAAAATATTCTTAGCACATAAAAGTGCACTCAAATGATTCTAGGATGGATAAATAAAACTCTTACTTCTGGTAATCCTGAGTCATCAACTTCTCGAGTACAAAAAAATTCTGGAAAGATACGCGAGACTTCCGTCGATTAACTTTAACCACTTTGGTAAGATCAAAAGTTGCATCTGGTCAAAAAAGGGATTTTCAGACTTTTTATTTTCTTACAAAAGTGTAATGTGGTCCTTTGATCTTGCTAAAATGCATTATAGTCATACAGTCACACACACATGTATATATTAAAGAGATAATCATTGAACAGTAGTGGTTCTATTACTAAGATACTAAGTTCCCATAGAATTTACATTTTTAAACATAATACAAATATGTGCTACGCATACTGTATATGACTCATCATTTTCTTATGGAATTTAGTGATATCTATGTTCTCCAGAATCCTATTAGATTCCTACTAAACATTTCAACCAATAACCGTACCAACCACTAATTCCCTGTCTGACCACTTTGTCCCTGTTTCGGATACACGTACGTGATGCCCGCATGTAATGTACGTTCTATTACCTTGAATAGCTTCACACCGTGAACACGCTCGCAATACAATTGGTTTTACGTCTGACTGAATAAGCACAATGTTCTGTCGCTTAATCCTAAATCTGCTGGACATTCCGGATGAAAATAACAAATTCTCCACGTAACGGACCAGTAAAATTATATAGCAAGATAACAAATGAAAATTAAATAATTACATGTAAATTGCACTTTTAAAAACTACATAGTACTAGTCATTGATTATTTATAAATTTTGTCTTACGCTTCGAGTGTTTTATGATTAATTAGATAGTCTGATAGAAAACGTGTCAACGTGACCGTTAAGGTACCTCGGTATTCATTGCTACCCTCTAGACAGACTGTCCTAACCACTAGGTGGTCTACGTGCTGTCAGTGACTGGTTTGCATTCCTTGCAGTATGCAAAAGGGAGAATGGCAGTCAGGCAGACTGTAGGGACTTCTATGGATTAAATCGGGGTTAGACCGAAGCCGACCGCATAGTTATTTGCGTATTGTAGTGATAATTTAAACAGAACGTGCTTGGCCGCACGCGGCGTTAAAAGGGTTATCGTGTAGGCGTGGTAGATTGAGGGTTTACTGTACTTGGATAACAGGCCAATTTTCATGTTGAACAGGATCCAAATTAGGGTCATTAAGGCGAATTTTTTAATGATGAAATGATGCATCCGTGGTCCTAATACCATCATGTTGAAATGGACTGGGCGATTGCGGATGAACTAGACAGAATGATATCTCTGGAGGAATTGGACAGGATTGGAAATGTAAGTTCTATGTAATCAATTCGAGAAATCACGTACGATCTGGCTATTCGTGGCTTATGGGTTAAAGCCTATGTCGTTATTGGCGCTGATGAGATCGTTAGAGCACCGATAGATGAGCAAGTGGGAGAGCATCAGTCCAGGTGAGGGTGCACAGTGCGCCGTAGGATATCTATATTATTCAGATGATTGCATGCAATAGCATGCGCGGTTGGCAACAGGCAACTTAGTACCCCTATATGCGATGCATTGCAGTAGTATATATATGCTACATATGTGCAACGTGGTTGCAGTATGTATTGCAATTCGTGTGCATCTTGTACTGACCATATCTGACGGTAATTGCTGGTATTGAGGAAGGAATAAAAAAAATTCAGGATTTTATCTTGTATTTTTGTTATACACGTGTGTTCTCTCTCTTTGGAGTAGAATCGATTGGAATTGTTTTTTTTTTAATGAAAAAATTAGCACATAAATGAATTCCTTTGAATGGTTCTTTTTTTTTTTATCAGTCACTCGATTGAACTACGAGCAGAGCAATGACGAGGAAAAGAGCAAACGAGTAGGAAGTAATCGAATCGACAATTTCTAAAATCACGCGTGCCACTACTGTCCATATTCAAAAAGGAAATTTGAGGTAATTGAAGTCGCTTGGGTATGCTGACATTTTTTTGCTAATTCTATATTGGAAAGTAAATTGCTAGTCGTTCAACTGGAACGTGTGGTATATAGGTGGAAGTGCCGAATGCTCGACAATTTATTAGATGAAAGTCGACGAGTAAATGAGAGGTTAAAAGTTTAAACACAAGTGCCTTTGATCATTGGTCCTTTCATGGGAATTAATTAAAATTTATACCCTCAACGTAAGTTGACGTAGAATTTGCGCGTTATTCATGTATTTTCACATAAAATCTTTTACCCGTATATTTTTCTATTGAACTCAGAATTATTACAAACGGTCCTGTCACTGTAACCAAGGTACACACTTTTTTTCTGTTCTTCTTTTTCTTTAATGACTTTCATTTTCGTTGCTTCTCTTATTGAAGGCCGAACGTTGAATTTTCACTGAAGCTCATACATTCTGGCCAAGAAACTTTGAATCTTTTGATAGGCTGATATAAATAATTAAGAATTTCGACTCCCTCAGGGAATAAAGGATGCAATTTGGTCGTCGTACAGAATCTCCAAGCAAAATCGCTGTCATGCGAACGACGTGTTTGAACATTCATTGAAAAATTTAGAATTCAGTTTGTATAGTAAAAATTATCTTCCGTAAGTTCGTTCTGTACAGTACAAGTTAGGACCTTGACAGGTCCCCGATTTTCAAAAAGAATTTTTCATTAAGGTGCCGAATGGATCTGATAATAAAAGCAGAATATTACTGGTATATACGCGTAGTGTTAAAAGTTGAAATGTGATGACAAGCGCCATTGTTATTTAGGAGGATAAGGGTGAGGACCATATACGCGAGACAAAATGAGATATATCAGTTTTCAGTGGCTCGACCAGAGTGAAGGGACGTCCTGTAGAAGCACTGCTTAATTGCTTTTGGGGGGTGTAATCATGGCCATTAGAATCATCCCGTTGTGAGTACGCTCGGGTTTTTGCTGCGAGCAAATGGAGATAATTAAATCTCGAACACTCGCCTGCCTGAGATAATTATTATTTTTAATAAAACGTGAAACTGCGTCATACCTAACACCATAGTGATAGATAATCATAAGACAAATAAATAGCATCCATCCGCAACTGTCTCTTGTGATAAGCATTAAGAAAACTGAATTTTACGAGATGCGACAAATTAAAGAAAAATATATGAAAAAGAATCACGCAAAAATAATTTCTTCAAAATGAATTGCCAATTCCTTCCTCAATGTGCACGTTCACCTTACGAGATGGTGCTATGTACTTCGGAAGTATCTCGAGACTTTATTATAATAATTTCAACTGCTCATTAAAAGTTCATACAAAAGTTTAGCGTTGTTTCGTGAGACGAACGTTCACTTTTAGGAACGCTTCGTGAATTCATCGTAAAGCACCCTTTTTTAAAGGGGCCTACTCGATACTACTTAAAATGGACATCTTGTTATAACTTTGGGTGCTACACGTGTCCTAGCTTCCCGACGTCTTGGGCAATCAAGACTGCTGGCGATCACGGTAAGACAGTAATAAAACACAAAAGAAAAAAAAAAAGAGTAAAATCAAAATGAGTAAAATACATCGACATAACTAAGGGTAACTTCCAAATGGACAAAGTTTTAAGATAAATTACTTGACTTGGGTACTAACCCCATTAATATCTGCTGTCCAAGGTCTGGATTTCTTTCGTTTCGAAAAAATCAAATGCGTCTCGACCGGCGCAAGTTGTCTCGTCACGTAATACCGTGATATTTCATAAAATTTTTCATCCCTCATTCCCTCTCACCCTTTCTCGTCCCATGATCACCCAACTGATTTAATGCAAGCTTAATGCGCCGAGAGAGCTTCCGATCGCGCGGATAATGCTTCATTGAATCTGATTACTTTTTCTCTCTGACCCTTTTCTATGACGCGCACGCTTGGCCGAAGCCACGTAACATGACGCGAAGGCGTCGCGTTGACACGCTACGTGTCTCAGATTATTCTATACGGGGACGTAATCATGGCCAGTAGATATATTATATATCATCGTCGCCATTGTGGCTATAATTTATGATATTTCTTCTTATCCTTCCTCGCAGTATTTCGTGTTTATTGCACCTGTCTACAGAGTCGTTACTAATAATTTTATCATCCAACCTAACCCAGCATAACTTTATCAAAGCGTTTTTCGCATCAGGATGGACGCTCCTTATTTCGCGTCTTATAGTGGAAATCTGATCAACCTCCCTCTTTCAACAGGAAACTTGACAGAGAAGAACTCACTTTCCAGGTTGGCTAAGATTGGTGAGGATCCACATCCTACAGGAAATGACGTTTCCGGTGTCCATGGTGTGCAGAGCAAAGTGGACAAGGGAGTTACGGTCTTCCTTTATAATTACGAGATATCCTATTTGTCTTCTAATAGAAAACGTCCCCGACGGTCTTTGCAGTCTAGTGAATAACTGACGAGGGAAGGATGGTTTAAATTACGAGGAAGACGCTCCTGTATTCTATTTAATTTCCGAGTGCTTTCTCATTGACGTCAAGATTAGGATACAAGATTCACTTTATATTTGTCTCTAAGGATTTTAAGAATCAGTAATAAAACAATGATGATACACTTCAGTGGATAAATTGCTTAATTTGACATTGCCCAGGTTTAACGAGTGCATCAGACGTTAATAAAAGTCTTTTATGAAATTCGTCATTAGATTTTTACATACGAAAATACGTTAATACGTTTCACGTTGAATTATTCCTTTTAGCGTCTACTTTCTGTCGACACTCGTTTGCATGAAGGGACACGTTTCGAATTAAGCTTCCATAATGTCAAATAACGAGAGGATTTAACGAGGGGCTAATTAATTAGTAACGACGGTGTCCTTGGCGGATGCCGGCGAATCACGTCAGGATATAAACCAAGCTTGTGCAGGAGATATCCTATTCATAATATTAGGAGGATAATTATTGTAAAACAGAGTTTTCTTTAAAGTTATATAGATGTATCTATACGATTTACGTATACATATATTACACTGTACATTTATTCAGCCGTTATCCCAAAAGTAAAGTAAAGCCCGTGAAGACGAAGGGTTGACTAACTTTACTCCTATCTCCCTCAACAATAGAGAGGATAATTTACAAGCCTAATCTGGCGACTTAGGAAACTACTACTTCGCCGGCAAGGTAGGGACCTGCCGTGCCATAAGGGTGAAACGTGTATTCCAATTCCCAATGTTTGCTAGTCCGGGCGTTGTGCGTGTATGGGAAATTAGGTAGTCCATGGGGAATTAAGGTCGACATTAAGGAGAATTTACGAATTCATCTATTCTCAAACCCCCTGGCGTGGCATGTCTTTTTTTTTCATTTGATTTGACAGTGACGTCATTCGGCATTCCATGACACGATCGAAAACCAATGAACGTCTCAGGAATGGCTTCTGCGCGATTTCATTATTATTCGACGGGATCTACGAAATAAGCAATAAATCTAACGGAGCGAGGGCTTTGAGAATCCAGTCCGATAGGGGGAGATGGAGATAACTAATTTGGGAATAATTCAGATCGCATTAGCATCGGCCCTGTGGGGTAAAATGGGGGTCCTGTCTAGTTGGATGCAAGGGCTTTAATTTTTCACGGGCGGCAGAACTGATCGCCAACGGCATACATCACTGTGATATACCGACCCTATCTTATCCAACCGTCTCCCTTACACTCACTTTTCTATCCCTTTCACAACTTTGCTCCTTCTCCTTCTTCATCTATTCTCTCTAGACCCTGCGAGTCCAGAGATCCACTTTACACCAGGTTCTTCTTTTTTTTTCTTTTTTTTCCTCCTCTTCATTCCTTACCTCTTCCTTCCATTTGCCTCTTCTTTCCTCTTCATCTTTTTCTTCCCTGCCTCCCTCTACACTTCTCAGTCTCTTTTCTTCGGGAAATGGTGTTTCCTCATTCTGCCGCTCGTGGCGCTGATATTAATTTCGGTTCATAGCTTGGGTTTAACCTTATTCCGGCCCGCCGAAATCGTTATTAACGCGAAGATTACGCTCTTTCGGCAGTGCTTGGTGCTGGAGGTTGCACCTGTGTATGAGAACTTATCAGTGCTCTGTTTCTTCAGCTTTAATAAGAAGAGACATAGCCTGGATGCGAATCGTCGCTCTGAAATTATTCTTAATGATTTTCATCGGTACTTACATTAATTTAGCTTTACGTTTAGTGCATATTTTTATATCAGCGGAAATTGGATTTTCAATTAAATCATAGGTCACGACGATAACGTTCTAACGTAATCGTATAATCAGATCGATTGATATAATGTCAAAGTCTTCAGCAGATTTATTTTACAAGTATTACATTTTAGTGAATTTTTCATATAAGAAAACCAACAAAGAAAATGGTAATTTTTATTATTCCCTTCGCACAATATCCTTTGATTTATTCTCTCCAGGGATGTTTACCTTCATATTCGCTTCGCTCAATTTAATATTTCTTCATTCACGGTCCGTGGTTTGATATTTCCTACGACCCACATAGAGAGCCTCTCTACTAGCTTCTGCTCCTCTTGTAAATGCCAGTAGATCTGTTAGTAAGTATTCGAAGGGACATTGGTATCGGTCAACTTACCCAGTTGAGTACCTGCGACTGAACGATCTTTTAATCTGTCCCTTGACCCATGGTAAATTCGAGTAATTAAATATCATTATCAGACCTTAAAAATGTACAGTAAAGATATTCCTACAGCCAATCCAAACTCGTACGTAGTAATTAGTAAATAAATAAGCATCCATCAGAATTTCCCAATTCTGTCATGCTCAAAGAAAACCTCATATCCAAAGATAGGACAAAAATATTTGAATATGCGTTTGTAGAATGTTTTCGAAACTTTCCCCGTTTATACGGCACACTGTTCCCGTGCATTATTTCTCTATCTCAGGGGAGGTAGACATTTTTCGAAAAAAGTAAAAAAAACAACAGCGGAAAGCATCCGGTCCGATAGTCTTTGAAGAAGAGGAGTAGCTGTGTACTCTCATGAGAGCGACTTGCTACGTACTAAAGTAATGCATGTACGAGACGAGACAAATTCGAGAAAAAAGTATTTTCAACAATACGAATAGCTACTACACTATTATGTAATATTATAACGGTAACTGTAATGATATAAATGGAATTCTGGCAAAAAAGTGACAGCGTTTTGATTTCGATAAGATTCCCTTTTTTTTATATCTTAATACACTTACGATAAAGTTCCTCTCTGCTGTCATTTGCAGGGAATTGCAATTGGTTTCTAAGAGAGCGGCAAGCACTTGGTATCTATGGTAGTAGGAGCACTTTGTCACTTGACCAGAAAAGCTTTTAAGCTTTTCGTACAAGCATCTCAGGCGTCTACGACGCGAAACCCAAAATCCTTAGCTGGTCTTGCGTCGCGTTGCTCGGTAGCGTTCATGAACGCTATACCAGTCGTGTATACGCTTACTTTTGCATTTGGCTTCGTGCAATCTTTAGTTTTACGCGTCGTCGGGCGTCGTTGTTACCGACGAGATGACGTCGTCTACGTCGAGGAAAGAAAATCACTCGCTGGAAGAGATTATAGTTATATATATACATATCTTCAAGGAAGAAAGGTACGACTCCACAGTCGAGGGACATATGTACATTTTTATGGAAGGCGTCGCGACGCTTTCTTTGCTTTATCAAAGTAAAGATAGGTATGTACGAAAAACTCTCGCTAGAGTCACGTACTCTTTGACTCCGAGATTGGATACCTTGAAGTCGATATAATTTAAGGGCCTAATATTTTTCTGTGAAAATTGATACGAGTAAGGAAAGGGCGATAAGCAGCAAATTAATCTCAGATGGCTTCTCAATATCTCATGTGTAATTAATCACTGTGAAAATATTAATTAGTTAGGAAGAGGAAATTGTTATCAGAAATTGGTAGATGTCTGTATGGCATATATGTATACATATATACATAATTAATAATATATTAATTTATGCATTGGGTATGTTGTACCGTACGATGACATTTCTCTCTTGCTGATTTATCTGCACATACATATGTACATATATGTATAGCAGCATAGCTAGTGGCAGGATAGGTTTATTGATTTAGTTTTTCTCACCGCTTTTTCCTTGCCACCAGTCTGCGGAAGCCCGTTAATGGAACTTCGTAAATTGAATATCGGTTTTTGTTTTTAGGACTGCCATGGATAACCGATTCGCGTAACGCTCTTCGGTATTTCATGTAATTTGAAAGCAAATAGATTCACGTATAGGCAGTCGTGTTTGAACTGTTGTGGTAGCCGTTGGTTAGGTACATAATCAACGGTTAGGTAGCGTTCGAAATAAGGATAGAATTTTTGAAATTCGAGTTCTGGCACACGGAGAGATTTTTTCGTTAATTTTTCCTATGAAATTCACGATAAAGGTTATAGTAAAAACCAGTTATCACGGGACATCATTACCATTTCATTACTTATGAACACACGGTATTGTTTATAACACATGATACTTTCATTGGCTACGGTAAAATTGACCTGACTGAATGTAAAATTTTCTGTTTCTTTTTTACAAAAAAAAAAAAAAAAAAAAATCTGGTTGATATAACCAAAAACTGATTGAAACTTCCACACCATTGCAAAACATTGTAAAGTATTTTCTTAAATCGACATCGACAGCGAAAAATTGAGAAATAACTCACGTCATATTCGGCAGTCCACCCTTCGTCCATGCCTCCGCATGCCACACGGGCGCCAGCCAATTTTTTTTTTCAAAAGGCCTATACGACCTGGGAGTTGAGGTAAACAGTCTCGACTCCGCCAAAACGACAGTTCTGACGGAACCTGTCAGAACAGACGGTAGTTTAACGGATCCTGTCGATTTTTGGGGACGCGTAAAATCGAGAAACGCTACCATAGGTGCTGATCTTTGAGGTCGGCATTAATCAGCAAACGCAACTAGATGCATCAACGGAAGCAGACGGTTACGGAAATGCACGGCCGCTCAGGCTGCTAGGTTCAGGTAGAGAGGATCGGAGTAAGCGTCAGGCAAACAATGCCGAAAACAGATAGTAATCGATCGGAAACGTAGCAGAACGAATAAGAGCTGTGAAAGACAGACTGCTTTAAGCATTCAATTGACATTAGTCAAATTCAAGAACTAATAATTTTGATTGGTCGAGATCTTTATAGCCGATAACTCTTATCCTTACCCTCCAGCCATCCCTTTAAACTAAATTGAGAACATTTCTTAGCGAATCGGTACGTAACGTATCGGGAGAACCTTTACGCCCGTTTCCCTAGGGCATCGGGCCACAGCTGGACACCACATCCTTAACTCTGGTCAGGGGGTTCCTCCCCTGTCCTTAACCTTAAAAAAACTATATCTCTATACTCTACCACTCTACAGTCCTTTGCCACTCCCTAACGGGGTGCCGGTATCTCACCCGGACCTCTGCCAGTCTGTGGAAACATCTCCGTCGGGTAATCTTCTCTGCCGGGTAGCTCGGTACGTCGAGACGATTGATGCGCAGGTGCGCACAGATCTAATTGGATACAAATGCGAATTTTTGCCTCTCGAACGATCTTCTATCAGTCATTTAACGATATTGTACGTTATCTTTATCTGAAGGAATCTTTTCAAACACTTAATGCTCTGTTCAATAATTTACCCGGTCTTCGAAGTTTGAACATTCCACCCTATCTTAACTTTACCTAACCAAATTTAGCCTGAACTAATTTAATACTAAATACAATATACTATGATAAGATATCGTTCGAACCTAATTCTATCTCATTTGTTTAAAACTGGACAGAATTTGTAGTAAAAAGTCATTTGTGTCCAATTGGGTCTGTGGGCAAAGTTATTAATTTTGTTCTAATTTAATTATCTTCTTTTTTATTTATTATGACTCATGTATAACTCCTCTATATTTTGTTGCTTCTCTATCCTAAATACTGATTAGAACCGCAGCACGAGACGCATCGAAATTTTAATTTTAAATATCACGAATATGTAGTTTAGATCAGTAATATTTTAAAATGTAGAAAATTTCAAGTCTAAAAGTTCCGTATCTGTAAAATTAATGCTTTTCTTATTGGCGAACGTATAAAGTACTATCGAATAGTTCATTCGGTCGTACCACGCAGCAGACCTGTTTGCCCCGAACCATTTTTTTTTACTTCTTTCTTTACACTACCATTTCATGGATACTCGAAGAAAACTTCCTTCGACTGAATGCTTCGCGACTCTTAAGACTTACGAGTGCTTTGACGCAGCATTGAACGCTGGTTCTTTATGACGAAAACTTGAGCCAGTTACGTAAGCTTCAATGACGAATGATGATTGATGACATCTCGTTACGTCAAAGAACTTTGTCAAGGATGAAATCTAGGACTGAAAATTATCGTTTAATATATTTATAAATGGTCCATCCATTTTATATATTCAGGAAATCGCATAACCTATAATTAATTAAAATTCACATGCATAACATTGTTTTCATTAAAAAGTTCGATTAGCAAGATTAATTATTTGAATTAAAAAAAAAAGTGCAAAAATTTGTATTCGTATTCACTAGAACACTCTGTCAATTACAACTTTTATTTTTATATTATGTCATTCGAATTTACGATGGCCTAACTGTGTTCATTTCAATAGTGGATCGCTCACGCAAATTGAATTATATCGGAAATCCAATTGATAGATATAATCCAGCGTTATTTTGAAACTCCGTGAAATCTCATAGGACGACTATCCATATGCACGTACGTATGCAAAGGTTGTATCTATTTTTAATTATCCCATTTCCATCAACGGCACTTCGTCCACGACAATTTGCAGTATTAATGTATGTGCTTTTTTTAAAGACAGATCAAATACCATCAATCGAAAGTAAATTTTCGCATTCGATCATTCATTTAGCAATATTTGGTAATTTACATAGGCTTCATTAACGGATCCACTTACAGCAACATGTACGAGGAAAATATACAGAATGTAAGCGATGAATAACAAGCATGGCATATACATGCAATATCATCCAATTGGTTGCAACAATGGCAGACACAGATAACAGAGAGAATGTTTTATTCCGGTAATATTGTGGAAGAATCTACGTATATGGAACAGGTTACGTCTATGTATGTATCTATGCGTTAGGCAAGTAGCTTCGATAAGGCATTACAATAATGGCTAGTACTAATCTTTATGGGTATCGTTATGGTTAAATGGACTGGGTTGTGAATCCTCGTTAACTGTGAATCTATTCGAGTATTCGAATTTCTGTCCTGATATTTCAGTCCGATGTTAACTGATCATTGGCATTTATTGGATACCAACTTTCTGGGAGTGTTCAGTGCTTATGAAAAATTTGGTAATACGGTATGATCTTAGTTAGCGTATTTTAAATTGATATATATGATACTATAGATATACGTATGATATAAAATTCGAAATTTATGTAGAGCATATTCTGATACTTTCGAATTAAGTGATTAACGTGACGGATTACTATGTAATATCCAGGGACTATAATTTTCTTTAAGTCGTATCAAGAAAACGAGAGATAAAACGTAGGGATGTCATTAATTTAGCACAGAACTTAAAGTGATTGGGATAAATAGCCGATTGCGGAATATTCGGTTCAATTTGTATCGTGACAGCGTATTTCGCGTATTTCGACGGCACGAAGAAATTTTGTGAAATTCAATTTTAATAATAAATATACAGTAATCCAGATCTTTAATCAAAGTATGGTTATGGAAAATTTATGAAAAAAAAAAGTATGCTTGTAAGTTTAGATATTTTAAATGGAAAACTCTTCATTTTTCAGAAGGCCTTAATGCGATAAAAACCCAGTGTTAAGTATTATTTTTAAAAATATTTTATGAACCCTTATCAATAATATCAATCTGGAAAGAGCTTTCCGCGGCTTCTCAAGGTGCGTTCAAGAAGCTGAATACTCTACATAAATTTCTACTAGGATCACTTTCGCGCAGAAGGTTGATATCGTTATCCCTCTTTGGCCAGAGGGCACCTTAAGGCGTTATCGTGTGCACAATGCCCTCTTGGGAGTAGCGTGACATAAAGTTCACGATATGGGTGAGACAGGAGCATGCGGGTGTTATATCAAGGCGATCTATTACAATATAACGTTAATACTCGTAGGTACGAAGCAGATGCGTTAAAGTCACTACCGTGATTAACGAGGAGGCTTCTTGTTTGCATAATCCTCAGTGGCATTGTCGACGGATCAGCCGGCGATGTATCAGTGACGATATTCAAAAATTCACTGGATTCTCGCTGCAGAAAAGATCCAATCTAGCGTGAACAACTCGAAGTTACGTTAAGAATTCAAGGATATTTTCACCGCCGTCAGAAGGTCCTGGGTTGACAAAGGTTGAAGACTCGAGAAGGATTCGTGTCTTTATATGCACGAATAACGTGGAGTACTGTGTCCTCCTCGTGTATACATTATATATGTACATAGCTATACGGGAGTTGGCGTCGCTGGAGTTTTCAAGAGAAACGAGGTTTTGTACGGTGAAACGAATCGAGCACGTGGAAACATAAAAAGTATATATAGGGGCGGTGTAAGAGTTGAGAGAGATGGGTACGAGGATGGTTTCTGAATTTCAATGAAAAGATATCCAATTACATTTAGAAGGATCGGATGAAATGAGTGAAATGAAGTAAGCATTGATCGGCACCCGGAGATGCGGCTATAATAATTAAACGATGTCGCGTAACTCGTAAACGAAACGAAGACGAGGTAGTTTCTTGCTCCGTGGGGTGAGACTTTAATTCTCTCGATGAATTAATGTAAAATGTTCTGAGCAGTAGGCGTGGCATGCCTTCTAGAATAGCGCTTGCTTTGAGTTTGGGGTTGGATCAAGGTTGGACCGAGGGCTTTTGTCAGAGTGGAGTCTCTTCTTTCGACGGCCATATTTGCATAAGCTTTAAGCTTATAAGCTGATCTCGACCATGCTTTTCTGCTAATTCTAATGTAAGCTCTGTTCGGTCCAATTCGTATGTACTGGGTAACACGGATGCAATACGGATTCCAGCGTTCCTCTTCGCTATGTCGTAACACCTTGCTTCGATAGTTTCACGCGATAAACTTGATATCTGAGGATATAACGAAATTTTGTTCTCTGAGCCCTATAAATACTATCACGAAAAGAAACTGCGTTCCAGATGATTTAATAATACAAACTTTTTGAAAGGAGTAATAGGATTTTTTTAGAAATGGAGCTTTTTTATACTCACATATATCATAAAAAAGAAAGAGCAGTTACATCTGTCGTATGGGAAAACGTGGCAGTTTTTTTTCGAGAGAAAGGAAACGATAGAATTACGAGACAAAGGTGAGGGTGAAAATGGGAATCGAGAATTCCATAGAAAAGTGGCAGGGTAGGGGCGTTATCGGTTATGGGCTGTGCAATGGTAGGTATAGCAGCGTAACGGTGTCTCAGCGCCTAAACAACCTACAAAATTCTCCTTACTTCCGACTCTACTGGTATATGCTGTTTCTATTTCATTTTGATACGAACACCAGGAGTTTACTTGCAGTTCCGAGTTCTGCGTATACTCGCTGTAATCCAACCAGACGTTCTTTCCAGCTGCAGACGGAGCTAAGAATTTTACCTCGTTCTCATAAAAAATAATTTCCTAGCGATATCCTACCAACGGCGTATTCCCATTGCCATACGCGACGAGTGTTATGCTAATTCTTCCCAGGAAGTTTCCAGACTTTCCCTGCAATCACGTGGACTTGCGGCTCTCCGATACACTATGTCCCGTGGACGCTTCGAAAACTCGATCTCCCGTAGCCGAGAAGCAGCATGAAGCATAAAAGCAAGTGCTGCGCTAACGAACGTAAATGAGATTCCCTTAGCGTATGTACACAGTAACAAAGTTTTGTGGAACGAATATAACGACGACGTCGCGGTGCAGCTTTTGCTCTGCTCGGGTCCCATACTCGAGCATCGAGAATATATAGATATATGGTATACAGATGTATATACAAGAAATATACTAGTACATTTATGCACATAATCTAGCATTTCCTGAAGATCAATCGCTACCGATTATTGACAAGCAGGTTAATTTCGTCTACAGTATCCAAAAGTTATTCCCTCACCAAAAGTTAACTTCGTGCCGAGTCGTTGCAGTTTTCTGGCGATAAGCCATCATCATTTCAAAGTTTCGCCAACTTCGTGACAGCTCTATTCACGAAGCGAAACGAGTTTTCGTAGCTGATACCAGACTTAATTATTTGCTGGTCTTTAACATAAGGAGTTTTGGAGGTGACTGCGAAGAGAGAAACGAAAGTGTTGTTGGTAACTGGGGAAATTTTATTTTTTTTTGTACTGTGTAATCAAGACTTTCGTAAACCGTCGCGTGCGCTCATTGCGATCGATTGTAATCCCTCTACGTCAGAAGGTACATAGCAATTAAATGCAGCAGGACGTAACCAAGCGTACTGTACTGGATAGTCGATAGCTAAACCTCGTATACGACTATATCTATATCTATCTATACATATATATGTTAAATTATATTGGATAGGGGCTGCAATTTTGGGGACAATGCCATCGTTCGGCCTATCATTATAACAATTATGACGTCCAGCGTTTAATGACAGTTGTGATCCGAACGGTAATAAAAGTTAGATCAGTCATTAGGAGTGTAACATTTCCTTTTATGAAATACTAATCGACATTGATGAACATTGATCTATCAATTTGATATAGCTATAATCAAACACTCATCATCGAGCATTAAATTTAATTATACTTGAACATTTGTGCACTAAATTTATAAATAATTTTACAGGTATAATCCACAGATGCCCAATCATTTCACTGACAATACTTCAACGATTTCTTTTCACTACGTTTACCTGCTCACCATCGTTCCTACATTACCAACATGAAATTTTCACTCCTGGCAGTTGTCCATAGAACCAGCTTTAGCAAGATGGCTCGATACAATCAATTATCTGCAATGTTAAACTGTGTGATTATATGAAATCATCCGATTAATGGCTGAAATATCTCTTGGGATCAGATATACATATATAGTGCAGGCAGCTTATAGATACAAGAGCATGGACTTAACCCTTTGGATCTACTCGTCGGTGATTCTATGGGATTTCGACATTCCTACTGTACTTCTAGATGTTGAAGGAAATTGTTCAGTGGGTATAGAAGATCGATTGCTGTTTGCTTGTCTTCGGAAACCTCAAGGTCGATATCCGTTAAGCAACGAATCGCGTCTCGTGCGATTCGGTTGTGTATAGGTATAGTTTAGTAAAGAAGTTAGATATGGGTTGTAATCACTTAAGGGTGGGATCTCTAGCTTAAAATTGAGTCCTCAGGGTGGACAGCTGGAAATTATGGTCTCTAATAAATTAAAGGATTCGCTGTGATAGCTTGTACTGCACTTGGGCTATGCAATTTTGAAAGATTGTACCCTACCTATAAGTTTCGCGGCTGGAAACCCTTATTAATGCTGGATTTCGTTTTTCTTATTAGGACTTTAACAGTGAGAGCATCGAAGGAGGTTAGAATAATTAACTTTTTGCAAGTTTTGGTTACCTGTAAGGACCGAAAAACAACTCTTCAGAAAACCCTTATTGGCTGTAGAAATTAGAATAGCAAAAGTAATTTGAGTATACAATAAATTTAATAAAGTCAGAAATAAAAATTGCTTTTATCTTGAGAGACGTACTTTGAAAAAACTTTCATGATTTTAATGATTCACGTGTACATACATACATGCAAAAGATATCTGTATGCGGAAGCCATTTTATTTTTCATAGAAAATAAAAAAATGATAAGGTGGTTAATTAATACGGTGTACCAAATTCTCGTTATGTAACTCGGTCGAGTGTTTGGTTTTATTTCGCATTTTTTTCCGCTTGAACGGCATGCTAATTAAACTGTTTCCGTAACAGTTACCGTAGCCAAGTTCCGGAAGTTACTTCCAATGTATGATCGTTCTCTGGGAAGATTAGATCCAAGGTATCTGAAGTATTTTCAGATGAATTTTAGAATGGAATGTCGAAGAACCCTTGAATTGTTTCAAAAGCACAAAATAGTAAGGGAATATGTAATTTAATTAACTCAGGTAAATTTCGCGAGACGAAAAAAAAATTGCACCCGTTTATTCAATATCATTATTTTATTTATATTAATTTTTTTTTCTCAAAAAAGTTACGTAATATAGAAAACAAAAGGTTGCTTCACACGTACTCTTATTTATTAATATGTACTATTAAAACACGTGACATTTAACAAATACCAATATACGATTTCAAAGACAAGTAAGAGAACGCATTCTCGCCGGATCTTCGTTGCATTAAACATCTTTGCTCTTCTAATTTCTCCAAAAGTTACCAGAAACTATTCCCATTAGGTAGTTTCGGCTTTTTGTTCTGGCCGCCTTGGTTGTATAGCGCGACGCGCCTCGCTGCCTTCGAGTTAAGGAACATTGTTTCTCTGTGTGATTGTGGCTTGGAAACTTTGTACATTTAGCTTGTCGGCGCGGAACAGTCAAGAAAATTAATTTCAAATAATAAGTAAGGGACACGCTCGTTCCGAGAGACGGTAATCCGAACTGCAAGTTTATGTAACGTTTCTGCATCATTCATTTTGCGGCAACGTAGCGGGAATAAATCCGCGGTGGACAGAGGGATATTAATTTATGTGGTCAACGAAAAGTTTTAAATGAAAATACGTAAATACCGGTTACGGTTGGAATTTGCAAGTAACGAGTCACGTTTCGCGATAAAGGGCAAATTTCACATTGAGGTTGAATTTATGTCAGTTGAATTTTTGTTTAACTTATGAATGTATAATTAGTGGTCATTAGTTAAAAGAAGTACATATGTATGCTGCTACTAAGCATAAGTGTTCCGGTGCTTTTCATATATCTGGTATAAAAATGATGTCACATTTAAATATCTTTATAACTCTGCTCTTACGTTCAAAAGCACTCTCGACGAATGTTTATCTCTTCCATGTAAAAGCCAAGCTATTCATTAAGCTGAGAAAAGGTGTTTCACAAATAGGGACGAAAATGAATCGGCTTTTATGCATGGGTGTCAAACTAAAATGCACAGAGGCTCGTTGTAAGGTGACAATTTTTTACCGCAATGATAAGGAAGAACAGGAGAATACTAGAGGTGATAATAGCACAGCATTTAATCGCACGCCAAGTAGAACAATTTTAAAGTAGTAGACAATGGGATTGT
Organism: Calameuta idolon; assembly: GCA_030142285.1. Classification (NCBI taxonomy): domain Eukaryota; kingdom Metazoa; phylum Arthropoda; class Insecta; order Hymenoptera; family Cephidae; genus Calameuta; species Calameuta idolon. The sequence continues at coordinate 659,058 of JARQSV010000648.1, read as the reverse complement.
ATTACTGTTATTTGTGTTAAATATATACCGTGTAGGCGTAGGGCCAGCGAACTTTGACAAGAGATAAAAGAGTCGTGGGGATGCTGGTACAAACAAAGAAGGCTTGCTTACCATTGAAGAAAATGTCAAAGAAAATATAGCAGCCAATGAAGAGGGGTTATGATATGAAATGACAACAGGAGGCTGAGAGCAATTTTGTTAGATAAAAGTTATGATATTGACGTTTAGCGATATACATAGCGGAGAATAGGGTGTTTTTTTGACACAGCGAATAATTCCATTATAGTTGTTTACATGAAAAAAATTTTTTTTCAAATTGGTAAATAAGGTTCAACTTTTGCCTGTAATCCAGTTATTAGTAGTGACAAGAAGCTTCATGGCAAATATACCTAACGAATGCAAATAAATTGAATTTCCAAAGTTAAATTTAGAAAATTACAAGTTTTTATCGTCTTCTCTCAGGCCCTCGGTTGACTCCTACCATCTACAGGACGATGATGAAAATTGATTGGTCTAAGTTCGCGATCGATATAGACCTAAGTTTAACCCTGGACCAACCCCTAACTGTTACCCCGCCCTCGGTCCTATTGCAACTCGAGCAAAGTCCCCGTAACCGCGCCGAAGCTATAAAGTGTTTTACGTCGCATTATGTATATTGGATAATAAGGTCACAACCCCGGTCGGATGATATCTATATACATATTATAACCGTATACGTGAAGCTGCCCAACCTAATGAAAAGTAATAGCCGTTCTCGAGAGCCAGTTCATTGGATCAAGCGTTTCAGTAGTACAAGCCAAGGAAATACAATTAAATTTAAGTCTCTTGAAATACAGATAGATTAGATGAAATGGATTGATAGAATATATTCTGGGTTTACAAAAGACTGTATCGATTTTATTTTATCTCAACCATGACGCCTGCAACGCGTTCTATGGCTCGTATGGTATTCTTGTAGAAATGTATGAAGAATGAAAGTAGCGGGAAATTCAAACATGCAATAGAGAATATTTTCGAACCTCGTAATTCGTACGTTCGACCTTATTCGTGCACGTTGGACTTTGCTGAATTTCCAGACGTGCCATATTGTATCTTCGATACAAAATGTCCTCCGTTCTGAACGTAACCATCTGCTCCTCTCCGATGCCAAAACGTGATGCTCTGTATTTATAGCACGTATGTAGTAGACGAATAAATACAGCATTTCGAAATGTCTGCACGCAGAATGAAATTGTTTTCACTCGAAGTGTGTTATTTCAGTATAGACCCAAAGGCTGAAGATCGATAACATCTTCTACCATTGTTTGTCTGAAAGTTGATATAAAAATTTAAGTATAAGTAAAAATGGAGGAAAATCGAAGTTACAGTTAAATCAAGTGGTACTTGAATGAATGAATGAAATTTCTTCTTTGAAATTTCTCCACGAGTTTCCGTCCCTTCCAAGAGTTATACTTCATAAAATCACAAGTACGTACTGATCTCATTTCTGTTTTATTATTACTAACATCAATATAAATATCGGAAACTCCTTTGAGACTGTATTCAATTTATGGAAATTGCGTTCATAACATCTTACGTCAATTATTCTAAGAAAAAAACAGAGTCATTCTGTGACGAAAAATCAACGATCTGGATGAGTAACGAAGGCAAACAAACTACGATGTGCACTTGTGTCAGAAAAAGTGCAATAGACGATAAAGATCGATATGCAGCAGCTGCAGTTTAGAAAGGTCAGAAGCATCGTTCAAATAACATGATCATTTATATGCCAACCGAGTTTATAGAAATGGAGAATCTACAGCAAAATCCATTGACAAGGGTGTACAGACATACCCCATTATTACGAGTGGGCGTATTTCTATGCACCTTCAAAACATGACCAATTCGTACGTACCCGAATGGTGCACACAATTCACCACACCGTATACCTATATAATATAACTTGGATATATTTTTGTCTCTCGGTTATATATTCCGTCTACGTAACCATATCCACAAATCGTGAGAGCTTTTCACTCTCACATAATAGCATATTGAAGTGAGAAAAAAATGGCTAAAATTTCTTATAAAATTGCCTTATCACAAAGTTGCTTAAAATTCATGAAACTTACGATGCCAATTGAAAGCATCAATAATAATCACGAAAACGTCATATAGCATCTACATAAGTCCAATGCCTAATGTAAGTCTCGTGTCGATAATATGAAACGAGAGTGCTTTTGTAAAAGTTCTCCGCCATTTACCAATAACTATATACACATTATATATATTACATATGTATATAAAAAGATTCCAGCGTAACTCTCGAGCCGTAACGAATAACGGTAAGTACATCCTACCGAGAGTTTTCGATTCTTGTGAAAACTTTCGATAAATTGGTCTAACGTGAAAGCAGGTGCATTCGTTCCTCGCTCTATTAGCTGAACAGTTTCCAAGAGAATCGGACGGACGGTAAAGAAGACTTTCAGTCATCCCCAGAATTCCATCTGGATACTCCAATATGGCAGACTAGTAGGAGGCACTGTGAACACAGCACAAAGACCTGGGCGCTAACGAAGTGAGAAAGCAGATAAAATATAATGTCTGTGAAATCCCACGAACGTCTGGCATTAAATTCAATAAAAATCAGACTCCTCATCTAGACGATGGTACCCCTTCGTCGAACGAGACATCGGAAGCATATTCCGCGAATAATGAAACTTCTCGTTCAACCCCTCCCTGCCACCAATTCTCAGAGCTCGTTTATTCCATCTCTCTCTTTCTCTCTATATGTATATGTATATATATATACTATGCATTCTACGGTATCTATTATGTACTACACGTACATATATATGTATACCTACGAAGCTAGGTACGATAGACTTCGAACGCTTATATATTCGCGCCAAACCCAATTTGCTACTACGGTTGGAAATAAACTCACTCACTTCGCGTTTTCGCGGTCGAAATTTTGTCTCGAGTACTTCCGCTCTGGTACTATTTCGTGGTTCGTTTGAAAATTCATATAATACTGAGGACAATTCGCTTGTAGTTTACTGTGAGAAATTTATTCGTATGTCTGTTAGGGTATAGAGATATAGTCAGGTACGTACAGTCATGCAAGTAAACGTGACTAATAATTGTCCCGAGGATGTCAATAATTTCTCGGTATATCACAGTTTAGTTTTTACAGTGTTATATTGTATTATTTATGTACTATTCGCAGTTATACAGCCTTAGTGTTCCTATAAAAATTCAGTATAGCTATAAGCAAGAAGCTTTCTAGAAACTGGTTCCATTTCCTATTAGCCTGGTAAGGTGGTTCACTGTACAGTAGAAGCATGCGGTTTTTTGAAGTTAAGAGAATCTTTCGTTTTGCACGTCATACTATAATTTGAGCATGGTGCTTAGGTCGTTTCTCGCTTCTATGGTTATACCACCATGCTATTGTTATGGTGGTCGCTCGAGTCGTGCTAAGATAATTAACTGGGGATATATTGTTACGTGAAATCTTGACTACGAGGCGAGAGACCCTTAGCGAGATTAATGTGGTAGACATCACGGGACACTTTAGAAAGCAGAATTCGATTGCTAGTAGATAATCACTGGATGCCGTCAGACAATGAGTCTCGCGTCAGGATTAGAGACAGCGTAATATACGTTTGTCAAACTACTTGCCTTAATCAGACTGATAAGAGAAGTCGTTAGTTATCATCGTTCCAATATGGAGTATGATTTTTCATCTTTTCCATGGATATTTCGCAAGATATTACTGAGCCGTTCTGAAAAATGGCGTGGAAATGTATAAAGTCTGGACCACGTGCCTCGCAAGGGAATTTTCGTTCTTGAATAGACGTCGACTTAGGATGCGAATCTATACGCGACAAGGGCACATGTGGCTTGACATAAAGTAAATTTTCTTGATATCGACTACGGTGATGGCAATGATCGAGATTGCTTATGGGGCCGTAAGTATTTTTCGTGATATACAATAAAAAGAAATAGGACGAATCAGTAATATTTTGTGATTTACATGTAAATTTATCGGTTTAGATTCTATTCTTTGAGATTGTTGATCCTTTATAACGTTTTATTTCCAAGGGATGTGTATCGAGTAGTGTCGGGTATAAAGACGCGAGAATGGCGCGTAGTTCAAAATTGTGGGTTTCAATTGGAATTGAGTGCGACAGGTGTTTATTGTTGAAGTTCGGAACATTCCGGGACGTTCCCACGGCGTCCTATAGGGCTTTACGAGCGCTTAATAAAATTGCTCTAGCTATCGACCAATCGCAACGAATCTCATGTCCTAGGTTTTTGCAATTTTCAATTTCTTCCTGGCGTTTATAGTGGAACGTCCATATATTGACGATGGGACGCGTTGCATGTGAAAAATGAATAAGTGGACGTCACGAATGCTATTGTCCTCTGGTCAATATGCTGTGTGATATTATATAGATATTGCTGATGTTATATCTATATATTTCTATGTGCAGCTGGACGATAAAGACATAATAATGGTCACGGAGAAATTCCAGTGGGTATGACTGAATTCTTTGCGAAATATGAAATTCTGGTTAAATCGGTGTTATTGGAATCTTTCAATCGAGAGAATATTAAGATAGGGTATGACGTTAAGGCTTATTTTCATTTCGATAAATTATAAGAATTCCGTCCTGGCGTAGTCAATATTTTTGAATTTTTCTCACGGCAATTTTCTGTTACGGAAATTGGACGCGGCAGTCGTTTCATAAGGTTTCGCGTAAGAGAGATTTAATAAGTGGCAGACAGTGCTTCCTCGTGAAACAACCGTAGCCGAGATTCATTCTATCTACCTTGTATACTGTGTATATACTGTTGGTACAAATAGGCAGAAATCCAGTGCAACTGGAATACCCGGTAATAAGGCACTTGTTTGTTCAACAGATACTTTGTTATCGTGCAATTTAAAATTTGTCAGCGTGGAAACTCCGATTTTTCTATTTTTTCCCGTGTTATTCCGCTATACAAGGAAGCCCATTTGGGAGTTTTAGTAAAAGCATGGAGAACTCGTTTCGTGTAGAAATACAATATAGGATAGTATTCAACATTTGTATTATCATATACGCATAGTAATAGTAATTAGGTAACTAAGTAAAACTGAGAAAATTTATCAATTTCATTATTTAAATTGGCATTTAATTACCGAATTAATATATCGCGTACAGCGAAATTATATTTTAGTTTAAATTAAATATTTTACTTAAGTAAAATAAGATAAAAAATAATTGTAATTGAAATTTAAATTATTCAATTTTTATATAAAATCCTTGTTCTGTTTGCTGACGTTCGTCCGGGTTATGTAAGAATAAAAAATTACTATCTCCGGACACAGAGAGGTACGACGCAGGTATGCTAAATGGCGACCTGTAAGTAACGAAAAAATATGTGACAGAATACAAGAGTAAGGAAGTCTTAACCGCCACCTTAACGCAAGGAACACTCGCATGCGATACCAAGTCACGCGATCCTTTGTTCCATGTAAAATACTGTCCTGTATTTATAAAGTAGCGATAATACCACAAGCTCTTCAAGCTACCTCACATCCACCTTAACGCGTGCTCACATACCTATTATCCAAGTCCTATCAGCAGTATTAACATCTAGAAGACGGGAAGCCGATTTTTCGGCTCTACGTCGGTCTGATATATTCATAGAGTATTATTTTAGCACATGGATGAAATTTTTTAAATCAAAAACTGTAGATCGTAAGAAAAATATTTCCATCTTCTGAAAGTTAGTCTAAGAAAAAAAAAAGAAAAGAAAGAAATTTACCACTACAATAAAAAAAGTATAGTATGTACTAACGAATGTCAGTAATGATCTTATTTTGCAAGATAAAAGTTCAATGAGATTAATCACAGGACCATCTGTCTTAATACGAAAAATGATCTAGATTCTCCATATCTAAGAAGATACATCTAATAGACGTAATACGCAACCCATACAGTAAGATATCGAGTGATTTTGGTACACACGGATATAATCTAGAGGGTGACAATTTTCACAATACTTTCCTATTAAGTTTACGGTGGCTTAACGATCCCGGACATTAAAGGGCATCAATTTTTTTTCTCCGTCACCACTTTACGAGGAAAGTTATGGCTTAATTCGAAGGCGAGTTTCTCAACGATAGACGAAGTTTCGCCTTAAACCGTGGAGCGATACATAAACTCGTGTAAGTAGATGGGCCCAGGTTGGTCGGACGGTAATTTAGCGTCGAGGTCAGCGAGTATGGACGCTTGTGGACGCTATGGAAGCTACAGACACGGGGTCGAGCGTTTTATGGCGTCGTTAAGGCGTCGGGTAGAACTATTTATGCTCGTGACTCGATGCTAGGACGTCGTTACATTTTATCCAAACCCGTCACCGTGTCCACTATTGGCGAAATTGTTTATCGATAGAGAATTCGATGGATCACGTATCCCACTCTCTCTATATGGAAAATAACTCGTGGGAATCGAATGTTTACTCTATTTTATGAAAAAATTTCGATATAGCTGTATACAATATTTTTCATGAAAAAAAAATAAATGTTACGTTTTTTTTTCCTACAATATCATAAAATCTAGTAAAAGTATGTAAAAAATACTGTCAGTGAAAACTTTTTGCGTAAATCCAACCTAATTACGAAAGCAATCCTCTCCTTAAGCTTTTCATCCATCTGAGAAAATATAAAGGCCGACAAACCCGTGCTTGCACACAATGCGTTTTAATTTAAGCTGCATCGTAAACTGCGGGATCGCATGTGCAAACGTTCCCGTACCTTCTCATGGGGTCTTTGTACCTATACGGTTGATGAAAACGGTCGTGCGCGATATTCCGCAGTTTGCCGTACGTGACCACTCTTGCTGCTGGTACCTCTCTTTACTCTCACTCTCGCCCCCCCCCCCCCTCTCTCTCTCTCTCGTTCGCTTATGTCATACAGTGAAGAAAGTATATACTCATGTTCACGTTCTCTTTTTCCCTTATTACTTCGGCACTTTTGATATCGATGTTATATGCAGAAGGAAGTACGACACACAAATGATTCCATATAAGAAGATGCGATTAACATTTCATTGAATACTTATGAACGTTGAATTTATTTAATCAAATAAAAAATAAGCCAGTGAACGATATTAAAATAAATTATTATTATTCAATGGACTTGAGTCATTCTGAGTTTAATTAAGTTAGATTTGTCGATTGTGATTTTTTTAAAATGCCTTCTTGTGATAGGTACTTGTTCTATAGAAATACACATATACACCCATGTATATTATATGCATATTTACTTGCTCGACGTACATATAGGTCGACTATAATTCGTTTGCGATTTCAATATGCGAGACATAATCCCAGTACAATCACGTGTTCGATAAGATTCTGAATTTTTGTGGGGTACAAATATGTGAGGATAAAAAGCTACACCCTCGAATATTTTAACATACTTGTGAATTCAGGCATGTACGTTATTGGTCCATTCTCTTTCCTCTAAGAGTGCAAGTTCTTGTAGTATCTGATATTTCAGCATGGGATACTAGTTCTTATTTTCATTTTATCCTTTGTGATTTTTATCGAGATATGTTTATCTGTCTTATAGGTATAGGTATTTTAAATAAAATTAGAAATGCATTGGGCGATTACTTCGCTATGTCCATGGGGAAGGTATTATAGTATAGAAATGCTATAGATACGTAACGGGTATAATTGGTACTGGGTCCGGTAACGAGAAAGGGGAATTCTGAAATCTCCACTGGTTGCGCTTATGCAATAATTGATAAAATTATTCAATGACTAGAACGTGCACGGATTGTGTATTCGCGATTAAAGGTTGGGACGCGACGTGTTACGGCGCGATATATCGCGAAATTTATTTAATTTGCATGACGGCCGCACGTGAGGAACCGTGCGAGTTTATAACAAGATCACGAGACCATAAAGGCGTTGGATTAACGCGAGAAATATTGATGAAAATCTCATTACATAATCAATAGACGGACAATGAATGTTATATTGTTATTTAATAAACAAAGTACAATCGGTCAAATTTTTTTTCAAACTTTTTCTAAAATTTCCTCATAGAAATGCTAATCTCAAGATTGATACAATATTTTATAGGAATTAAGCTATCTCGTAATGAATAATATTGTTTATTAATGTGACACACTAAATTATTAGAATTAACATAAATAGCAATTTTTCATAGATTTTCTTCAATCTTTGCGCTCTTCGAAACTTCGGTATACGTCATGTCCGTTTGATATGTACAGTCGGTCACTCTTGAATGATTCGAACGGTGAAACGATTGCCAGTAGAAGGCGGGGAATTGTTTGACCAACACGTGGTAGTGTCTTCGTTGGACCTGCGATAGGAACTAGCCATTATTTTAACAAACAAGTTGCAGTTGCGCAGCGTTTTCAACGAGACGAGACTTGATCAGCGGCGACGGATTGAAAGGAAGGCATAACTTTAACGTGAGTAGATGCGAGTGAGTAGAGATATGCATCTCGGATCACATTCTATTATTTTTGTAATCTAAAAATATTTTTTTTTAACATGACATTGTTCGGACGGAGCACAAGTTTTTCTGTCGTTAAAAAATATTGCATTTCACTTTCTTTGTGGCTGTCGTATCTTTTACTGTAGGTTTAGTCGTCGAATCACTTTGCGATAAAAAATTGTCGAGACTTCTAGGTCGCCGCTGCTCCGACGCAGCATCACTGTAGATATTTAAACTCTTGTGCTTTTCATGCATTATTCTGGAACGAAGATGCATCCTTGATTTTTAAGCTGAGTGGTGCCTCTAGGAGTAATGACAGAACTTCATTCGTAGAGTATGCTATGACAGTTTGGTGAAAAAATTCCGGAACACCCTGTATATCGTTGTGATGGGGATACCCAAAGTTATTAATTTTTTTAAAATTTAATTTGTTTATGATTTTACGAAAATTTCAGATGCGCATTTTGGGAACGATTCTTCTTTTCAATGTTCTTCTTCTTGCGAAAGGATTTAAAATTCTTGTTCTCGTACCGTACAGCGGAAAGAGTCACTGGTATGTCTTTCGTCCAATTATTGAGGAACTTGTGAAACGCGGAAATGACGTCACAGTCGTTAGTAATTTTCCTAGAGAAAAACCTCTTAAGAACTATCACGATATCAGTATCGCTGGACCACTGACTGTCTCTAGTCATACTAAGAGTATGAATGTTATTGGCTTACAAAGGCCAGTCGAGGAGATGAAGGGTATGTATATATAAAAAGATAGTGAATTCGTGATTTATTGTTGACAGCTGAGAATCTATTTATAAAAATGAGAAATCCGTTGCTGTATCATTAATACGATCGCTAATTGACCATTCAAGTACAGTATTAAATATATTTATGTAAAATGTTTGATTATGTATTGTTATCATCTTTATTCGTGTCAAAAAGCATAACATTTCGTTATCAGCTATAATTGCAGACGAAGGATAAAATAAAAAGACCTGCATGAAATACTGGAAAAAATATCATTAGCTTAGATAGCTATAGTAATATTATTTTAAATATTTTAAAAAATTTTACTCTAAAATTTAATTAGTGGTGATATCGGATTTTATGCATTTGTAACAAAATATCTATTCATATGTTACAGTGATCTTGAATAAAGGAGTAGAGGAAGTATGTCGTAAGGCTTTAGCGCATCCAAAAGTTCAAGCCCTTATTGAGTCAAACGTGAAATATGACATAATTATCAATGAAGTATTTAATACCGATTGCTTTCTTGGTTTCGTATATAAATTCAAAGCTCCCTTAGTGGGGGTAAGAACGGCGTCCTTAAACCCCTGGAGTAACGACCGTATTTGGAATCCAGATAACCCATCCTACATACCAAATTCGTTACTGGGAAAACCATCACGAATGAATTATTTCGAAAGACTCGAAAACTTCGTATGGCTCTGGTACTACAAGATTCTCTATAGACAGTACGACCTTATTTCTACGAACATAGCAAGGGAACATTTTGGCCAAGATATGCCAGAACTAAGTGAAATCGCAAAAAACACCAGCTTGATCTTGGTGAATTCCCATTTGGCATATCAGTATGCCAAACCGCAGGTTCCTGCTGTCAAGGACATAGCTGGGGTTCACCTCGAAGCTAATAAAACCATACCAAAGGTACTCAAAGAGTCTTTTTCTAAGATAATGAAGAAAAGAGCTTCTTCGTCTCCTCTCTACCTACCCAAAGACAAACATTCAAGTAGAAGGTGGTACGTAGTTCGCACGAGCTTGCTCGTTGACGTCGTTGGCCTGATTTCCTCGATGTCTTTTAGTTCCGTCTCCACCTTCTCGTTCAGCAAAAAATTAACTTCATCGACTGACATAACGAGAGGACTAGATTCAAACTGTAAATTCAGTCCTTCGTTTTCCAGGAGTTCGAGGACTGGATTGCTGGTTCCACCAATGGAACAGTCTTCCTCAGTTTTGGTTCCATGATCAGGTCTTCGTCAATATCAGATTCCAAGAGGAAGGCCTTCTTCGATGCTTTTTCTGAATTACCATTTCGTTTCCTTATGAAGTGGGAGGCTGATAATTTGACGGATGTACCGGAGAATGTTAAGATCTTTCAATGGGCGCCGCAGTATGATATTCTTTGTGAGTATTACGAGCGTACACGTGCATATTAACCTGTATGCACTTTGTTTATATTTAGCTTGAACGTCCAGGTCATCCTAAGATCAAACTTTTCATATCCCATGGTGGTATGTTGAGCACAATAGAGGCACTGTATGCTGGCAAACCAATGATCGTTATTCCTGCTTTTGGCGATCAGCATACCAATGCTGCTCTTTTGCAAGAAAAAGGATTAGCTGTTGTTTTAAAATATTCTGCAATTACAAAGGATGTTGTTATCGAGGCATTGAAAAAGGTTTTGTACGATTCCAGGTAAGATTAAAAAAAAATTTCTTTTAAATTTCTATATTCGTGAATGAATTGTATTATTCAACATTTTTTTCTCATTCTCCTATGCGATATTTCAGTTATCAAAAAGTGGCTGAAGAAATGTCCGAGGTCGTACGTGATCGTATTGTTCCACCTGTGGAAGAGGCTGCTTACTGGATAGAATATATTGGCAGACACAAAGGAGCACCATTTATGAAAATTTCAGCTCACGGAATGCCATTGTATCAGTATCTTCTTTTGGACGTGATTGGTACGCTTTTAATTCTCGCGATAAGCGTTATACTGATACTTTTTATGTTTTTGAGACAAATATATCGTTTGCTTTTCGAAACATGGCGAAAGGTCAATGATAAGAACGTTAATGAAAAGAAGAAAAATTGATTGTAAATTTTTAATTGTTTTAAGTACGTAAAAATAATTCTCTGTTATACAAGTAAATTGTATACGGTGGTAGCGACCAAAGCGTGAAGTACACTCGTTCCTACATAACAGTTGTTTGTAGTACCGCAAAATGGTGGTATACTGTACCAGCAAGCCACAATAGTACTAGGGCAACTAGCAGAAATGCGTTGTAACATAGTTTTACGTGTCATTAAATTTAAAGTATTTCAACGAGCTTGTTATAACCAAAGATACATAAATTACCATGGAATAGATCGTTTGCATATTTGCAAATTTCAAATTCGTAAATAAACTACAATAACGAAACCTATGCATTCTGCAGTCATCATACAAATAAAGCTATACATATATCTACATTTTATTACTCAGCGTATCTTCAAGTAAATGTTATTCAGTATGCAGTGAACCTGCGGTTTATCGTTAAAATTAAAATATATAACATAGTTTAGCCAACGCGACTATCTACAGGCATAGCACATGTATAGCATAGATCAATGCTGTCCAACGATAGGTGCTATACTTATTGTATAAAATTATATACAAAAACCATACATATAATCTAGGTTACATAAGCTAAATTATATATTCTATACAGAATCACGCCGTCCAGGATTCGAAAGTTGCACAAATACCTAGTATTGTATTTGTATCGTAAGACAAATGGCAGATATGGTAGACAAGAAAACTGTACTACGGAAGATTTAGAGTAGTACAGGGAGCGTCAACGTTGCTCTGGAGCGAAGACCGTTGCCAAGCGCCGATTGTCCTGCCTTCGCATTCCAAGACGTCGTTGACGCTCTCTGTGCCAATGTAATTGAAAAATTGGTCGCAAGGGGGCAGCGCTTGCCGTTCCGTACTCGAGTAGGGGGAGATATTCACTGATGTGCGAAAGAATGTATTGGCGCGGGGCTTCATTCTTCCATGAGACGATCTTCTATATCGACCTCTTGCAGACCGCGCGTCTCCGTTCTTCCTTCCCCTTACCCCTCTCACCATGTTGTGATTCATTCGTAGCTCCTTCATCTCCTTCTTACCTGTATTTCGAGGTTAATTTTTACGCTTGTTCATCTTATTTTTCTTCTCTCTCGCTCTAACTCTCAATTGTGCCGGGCTGGCGTCGTCGCTTATTGCTCTCTCCAGGGCAGCGGTCACTTCAGACTGCGTTCGCTTCTGCTACTTCACTTGGCGTATATGGGTGCACCTGCAGTTACCAGACAACTTTTAATCACCCTCTGGTGGAAAAGCTTTGCGGCGAGCATCGAAGGCTAGCAGGGTTTACTTTGTTAATTGCAAAGTTCGTAACATAATGTAGTGTAATAATATAATCATAATCATATTTTCAAACGTCTAACACAGTGAACGAGTTTATTTAAATCACCGCGTCGCAGTCATTCCGTATTGTGCACGAGAATACGCGTGTGATCTAGTGACAATAATAATCATAATAATTAGTCCCTATCCATAAATACGCGTAGTGTAACAATGGCCGTCAAGTTTGAATATTTGCGCAAACAGATCTCGAGTCTCGAAAGACTCACCGAACCTGTCAAGGACACCCAAGGAAAAATGAGAAAAAGACGAGGAACCTGTGGCGAGTGATCTCTTTTTATCTCTTTTCTTTCAATTCACACCAAACGTTTGTGCAATGGCGTAACGTATAACTTAAGCTTTAGTTTTGCTATACTTATATTAAAAAATAGGGTAAATCTACAAGTAAATGACCACCTCAAGTAATGCTGCCAGTGAATAAACGCCCGTGGTAAAATCACTATATACAGATATAATTAACGTGAACTTCGTTTACTGAGACCTGTCCATTCACCAGTGGAATTAGCCTAATTTACTATACCTGGATAACATTTTGGTAATGCATTTTGAAAGTATGCCCGTAGTGTCATTAATCTTCCGAGTGATCCAGCAAAGATCTACTGCATACTAAACAATTATTATATCAAGTCTTTAGTCCAGTATACACGAGATATCGTGCGTAGATATGAAATAGTAACATTAGTTGACGAACAGAACATTAGTACCGGCTTCCGACGGTAATCGTTTTTCCGAAGGAGAATTACGATGGATTTATATATCAGTAATAAAACAGAAAATATAATTATACCGTCCAGGTATTACAGGTTAGACACTACAAACAAGTCTGGCTCGATTTGTCATAGGTACAGCAAATGATTTCGCGTACGTATGACTATAGTTATACATATGGTCAGTGGAATGGTAGAAAAAAGGAACGAAAGAATACAAAAGCGACAACAGCAATAGCAAAAAACACTCGTATTGTTTCGAAGCATAGAACGTAACGATCGCTGCTGGGAGAGAGAGGGAGTAGCCGTTTTCAAGCTGTTACATGATGAACGGACTGCGCCAGCCGATAGTGACATTCGAACCATATAATTGCATTGTAGTCACATCCATGCAGTGCACTCCTGCATACGAGTTGCATCCTGGAAATGACCTCCAATTTGTATATCGCTCCGATTGCGTTTCGGTCAGCGAAAATCGTAATTCCGCGGATATAGTCTCGCGAGCGGAGTAACCATTATAGAGAGATGCAGCGTTGAGCTGACTGTGAATTTCAACGCTGAATGTCATGCATCGTGACAATATCACAAAAGGCATTTTAACCAGGTAAAAAGGATATACAGGACGGGAGAAAAGTGTTCGCGTTTTCTAATTCAATTCCTTTGTCAGGGACAAGTTTATTCGCAACTGAACGACCCTATTGTTGGCTGAAACATTTTCGTGGGAATGTAGAACCGATTTCATTACGAGTGTACGCTATAGGGTGGGTAACAATTGTTAATGTCAATTATACTTGAAACTATACTGAAAATCGAAATGTACTATTCCTTATATTTTCTACGGTAGTCACTTTTTACACACTCGCAAGTGTGTTGTTATGGCCGCAAAGTCCAACGTAAAAATAAAAAGTAACTACCATAGAAAAGATAGGGAATAACATACTTGGATTTTCAGTGTATTAGTATGATACTGAATAACCGTACTCTATGTGTATCGTGTGATGTAAAGAAAAGGTCAATACTAAATAACTGTCAGGATTATAATTTTTTTTTTACGAAACTGTTGTATGCATATACATCACGTGTTTCATATATCCTGTACGAAATAGGTTGTTTGCGTTATTTGGGGAACCATTAGCGAATTGGAACAGAGAGACGATTACGTTTCTGTTTACATGCAGTCAATCGTGTAAGCGATGTTGGACAGGATTGTTTTTGACTTGTGAAAAATTGTTATGTAATTCGTCAATCTGGCAAAACAAATAGTAGCGATTACGATAATTGGGTACTCTTCCATATTTTTCTTTAAGGTGAAACTTATTTTTTTTTTCAATCTCAAACGTAATTGGTATATAGATATATGGTGGAGTTCAATGTTGTCTGGATGAACTAATCTAAAACTAATCTAAGTAGACTAACTCATCTAAATATTCATTAGGGACTTTTAATAATTGTATCTTGTGACTTCAGTGTATGTTTATATTTTTTTTATGTAGCAGTGACTTCTCTCGGATGCTTTTCAAATTACCAATTGGGTTGGATGACAAGTTGCAGAAAATCAGACTCTCGACATTCGTCGAGAGCCACTATATTATCGTGGCGCCGTTCTATTACTAAGCACGTCCTCACTTTTTTACGCATACCCCTACGCTGCTTCGTAAATGTCAGTCATCGAAACATTCGATTTATCACGGCGTTCAACTAATACGATAGCACAGTAGAGTACAAAGTTCGTTACATTAGTCGTATATTTGTTAGTGAACGTCGCAATGGATACGAACGAAGAAAATTCTAGAATTTCATCGTGATAAACTTTAACGAATAATTAATTACGTAAATTCGTATAAATAACTGTATAAATAACATATCCTGCCGAACGGTGTAAATTTTAGAATCAATTTTCCAGAATAATATTACGAGCATTTTTCGTTCTCGGTTCAAAAGACTACGTTGATATTTGCAGTGTCGTATATTCCGATAGACAATTTTTTACAATACTGTATATGCATAGTATACCGTTATTATACAGTGAATTGCATAAGTATAATCAGCCCATTTATTTAACTCTTCGTATCCCGATACAGTATCAATAAAATAATCATATCTGACAACATCTTTGTATGCCTTTAACAATATTTAAATAATATACACCGTACTGTGTAACACGATCCTCGGCAACCTAATTCCCAGTATATTCAAACGGCAGTCGACCTTGCCAGTTAATTGGGGCAGTAATTAACTCCTTTCCATACTACTAATCTCTCGATAAGCTCTACCGACCCAGTATCATTCCCTCGTAATTGTCACAGCAGTACATATTTCATCCCGTAACACCTGATAATATATAAATGAATTTACATTGCTCGTCTCGTTGAAAAATTTATTCTTCCGTATGAAAGACAAGGTATAAAAACGAAGGGGCGTGCGTTCAAAAAGTGCGAAGCACAGAAAGCACGGAAAGAGAGAAAGGGGGAAGAGTAAGAAAGTCCCAATAAAGGGTCTCTCTCTCATTCATTCTGAACAGCGGAAGCCAGTGCTTACCGCAACTCTTAGGCAGCTTATAAATTCAGTTGTCAACCCTAGTAACCCAGAGAGTTGGAGAAGCGAGCTTTTACGAGTGCTACCCGAGCTTCGAGTGAGCTTCCCGAAGATGACCGAAGCGGCCTGGCGATATCTCCTGCCGCGCAAACTCTCCAGTCGGCAAGCTCACTGCGTGGGCTTTCGAGGTTCAGCCGTGGCCTCGGACCGACAGGTTACCACCGGCCGCGCAACTGACAACCTCGATTCCTTATCGCTTTACCTGTCCCCATGTGCGAACTAGATTTACGGACTATTTGGACAGAAATAGCGTTATGTGCGTGAATGAAAAAACGTTTTGGTACTTTCACGTCAAGTTCATGATCGCGTGAATCGTGTGCAGAGGATGCAGACCGAGAGAAGGGAAAGAAATGAGAGCTGACCGGGTTTCTAGAAGATATCTTTGAAGCAGCTAGAGTGTGAAAGCTCAAGTGCCACTTTTCACTTTAATTGGTTAAGGATTATACGTCGCGATAAGGTTGCGTTCAGATTACGTGATTGCTCGTTGTGACACGAAACGCCTACGATATGGAAATTTTTTGCTCTAATTGGGCGTTTGGAGTCATTTGTGACTTTGTGCTGGTTCTTCGTTGCTCTTGTGACTCTCTGAGTATGTGTGGCAGTTGTTTACGATGATATTACCTATGGGAATATCATTTACGAAGATGAATTTTTGCAATGTAAATTATAGATTGTACCATGAGTATTAAGATATCGCAGTGGGAAATTACGTGGGTTTCGCCGTTATGATTTTGTGGTGAATCCAAAAGAGGAGTGTATGGCTGATTTACGAGACGGATGAAAATTGAAGCACGGTAACTTGTCTCTTTTTATATAGGAAAATTGTATTGGCGAGTGTCAAAGGGTCAATCGGTGGAAATGGAAATAAATAGTGTAGACTGGTATTTCGTTTCCAGCGGATGTGGGCTGAGTGCAGTAATATATCAGATGAATGATAATTGTCGGTAATAACGTAGAGTACGGTTCAACGTTAATAAGAGTTTTGATCATCGTTGTTGAAACTTCAATAGATAGTTGGATTTAATTAAGTGTTACTGTACTTAACTAAAAAAATCTTTCGATTGGTACAGCAGCGTGTACGGCATTGACGTTACATATGCGATCGAATAAAATCGTCGAACGAGTAATTATTTAATATATTAAAAAGTACACGTGACAACGTGAAATCTAATAATTTTATAAATATTATGTGATAAATTCTAATATTCATCAGAATCTTGTAACAGTGTAGATCGAAATTTTTATTCTCTTTTTTAATTTTTCTGCCATCTTTTTATAATTTCTCAATGTGAATTACCGTAAACGCTTATCAGTCTCAAGATAACCAAGACTCTGTTATGCTGGTGTGATTTGATATGGCAAGAGTTAAAATCATGAGTCATCTCAATGAGATACAGTTACACCTAATGTGTTAGTTTGAATTACCTAACTTTAACTTAATACTGACATTCAATACTCGTAAACGTTAAGTTCCCTATAATATATATGTATACAATGACAACAGGTTTCCTCATTATTTCCCACGCTGTGAACACGTGCAATTATTTCTCAGTGTAATACGTACAAGGAGTTGCAAGTGATTGCGTGTTTTGTTTCGTCAAACGAAAGAAAAAAGGATACGCTACCCTTTGGGATCCATTTTACAAAGACGATTCCACACCATGCAGAGAAACCTGAAGTTCAAAGGTCGTCTGGCTGATTTGACATCACGTGTTACAGAGTCAACGTAGGAAGCGTTAATCAAGGTTAGTTTAAATGCCTGACCCACGTGTCTACAGAAGAAAATGCATTGCGCAATGAAATTTCGTCGTTAAAGCGAAAAAGCACGAATCGTTATCCACCTCGTTGACTGTTAAAGTGCGTGTATAATATTGAGATTAAAAAAAATTTGCTCAATCGGTACGTTCCATTGGTATTTATAAAAAGAACGGGGCGAGGGAAAGCAAATCGCGATCATCACAAGGCTGCAGCACTACGAATGTAGTAGACTTTATACGTATTAGTTGACCCAAAAATATGTATTGCGCAATTCTTATACCGCGAGTGCCACGTTAATTGGATTGTATGAATTTGCAGATGTATTTCAAATATTCGTCATTTATACTATAATCGAGAATTTTCGACTCGAGCTTAAGAACGTGAAATTTTGAGAACTGTAGAATTAAAATTTTTGATTATCGATTCTATGAAAATCAATATTTTTTTTCAGTCTTTGGAGTATTGTGCAAATACCACAGAGTGCAGTGACTGGCTAGCATGTGCAAAAATACTACGTGATTAAAATTAATAAATCGAGCATTGTTATTGTAAACTAGAAAAATTTATACGAAGCTCGTTAATTCACGTGAAATCGAAGATTCTAATATTGACCCAAATGGTGTCAAAAAGTCGCTAGCGATTAAGATGATATCCAGGTGGTACAACGAAAGTTCGATAACTAAATTAACACGGTGAAATATCGCTGGGGTTAATTGGTACAGTTTGCGAAACAAGTCGCGTAGGTCGAATCCGAAGACACAGTGGCGAAACTAGGTAGATACAAAGGTAGATACACGCATAATCTAATGGCGTCTAGGAGAAAGGAAGTAAGAAGTAAAGAAATAAAAAAAGAAAAGGAAGTGAATTACCTAGCAAAAGAAAGTGGAAGCCGGGCAATTCGTCGATGGCGAAATCCACTGACTTTCGTTCCTCGCCAAACGAAAAGAAGACGAAGAAGAAGGCAGTCGTTGAAGGAAAGCAGCAATGTCGAATAGAAAGGATCCCGTCTGGCCTGACTAACTTTTCTATACGAAGTTTTGCTCGCGAGCGGAACTTTTAACAATGCCGCTTCCAATGCATTAGAGCCAGGGAGTCTGTTTTGTGCCTTCGAGTGTGAAGATAGCGTTAACGGAAAGGGCGAAGGCGGAAAAGTGCACGGCAAGCAGAATGGCAAAGCGATCCCTTGTCTCGAGCGTAGTAGCCCCTAACCGCCTCTATCAAGGGGGCTGTCATCAGTTTTAATATTACACAAGAGAGACGGTCGGACGGCACCAGTGGCTGGGATAAGGGCGAGGCTTCCCTTAATAATGAGACGATATTACCCCGGTGACGGAGCTCGGAAAAGTCGAAAATAATACAAAAGAGCATTTCAATTTCTTATCAGTCGAGACGAAGAAGGGTTTGAAAATAAATGAAATCTCACTCGAGATATCGTGGATTCGTTGTGTCTGATTCACCGAGAGAACTTTAAGCTCGACATTTTCAACTAATCAGTCGTACTCTCTCTCTCTCTCTCTCTCTTTCTCTCTCTCTACAGCCTCGATTCGTCTTTTATTGTGCTGCTCTCGAAAGATTTAATAAGAATTCTTGGCGCAAGAGGTTGACGTGACTGAACTACCATACAGTATACATATATATACACAATGTCAACGGATTCTGCCCGATTCTCTTTATTTTTTCTCTCCCCCTCTCACTCTCACTATCGTTTTTTCTTTTTAATCGTTAATTCGCGTGCACGCGCTCTCCTTATCACTCTTCCACCTCCCTATCAAAGGTGTCATAAATGTTCAAGCGCGTTCCCGCTGCCTCGAAGATTCATAAGTATAACTATGTATATGACGTTTCCCACCCCAGTCTAATTATGCCACGATATAGCTCCGGCTGTTTATATATGCGTGTAACTCCCATGAAGATGCATGCGTTACCTTGCATTTATCAGTATGCACATCGGATGCGGTTGAGGTAGGACGGTGACTGCGTTACACGATTCGTTACGACATAAGGGGAAGCAAACGTAGATGCAGGACCGTCTCGTGTATGGATACGTACTTGACGTAAAGTGTTTCTTTGCTGTATATAAATATTATTCCATTTTGTTGAACGAGGATGCACATAAATTTCAAATATCAATGCCCACGTATAACAGCGAACGTTTATACCTTCTTGGTAAATATGTATCTTTGCTTTGTAAAACCATGACGTAAGAGGTCTTGGCAAATTATCGTATCAAAGCTACAGCTGGATGATACGCTTCTTTATGGTCTTTTTGTACTTTTTTATTGTCCATTGATCGCTATCGCGATACGATGGAAGATTTTGAGATGAAGTGTTTACGTCACGGTATGTAATCACTGAGCGAAGATCGTTGAACAGCACTTCTAGTCACTGGTTAATGTCAACCTTGATATAACACGAACTGGATATGCCTCTATTGTCGATAGGTGTTGTCAAGTGGCGATTATATGTGCACAGATTCCCAATAGATATTACGGCATCGCGAACAACATTTTACTATTAGTTGCTAGAGAGAAAAAATGTGGCAGTTTAAATAGCTGTAAGTTAAAAATTTTGTCGTATTTCTCTAACCGTCGAGGTAATAATAAAGCTCCCGACGATTCTCGTAAATCTCGTTTCCCGTTTCCCGATTAGCACTCTGGTAGTGCCGATAGATTAATTATCCGTTCACTAATTAATCGAAACTGCTTTAACGGGGCTGCCTTTTTTTTTCAAAGAGCAATATCACCCGTTACGTTTAACAACACGGCAAATGCACAGACAATAAACTCGAAAAAGCACGAAAACCCAGTGGCGTCTCTCTCGATTGCACGTGGGAAGGAAAAATAAAAGAGAAAGAGAACGAAAAAGGGAGAGAGAAAGGTTGACATTAGCTCTCGAATTTTCATTCAATCGATAGAAATGTCCGATTTTTCCGTATTCGATGCTCTGAAAATTCTTACGTACGGTAAGTACTCTTGTACGTACATATACATATATATAATAAAGTATATGTATAAGTGTTCAGATTAGGTCAATCCAATGACATAATCGGAGCATGAAACTTTATACTGCGATAGTACGTTACTACGAGGACAAGGCTTCTCTTTCATGAGATTCAATGACGCAAAGCATAATGCCGCACACGTAACGCGATCTTCGCACTCAGTGATAATCATTGTAGGCAACCGTTATATACGATGTATATGTATCTAAGAGGAAGTGTATCGAAATCATTTACCCATAGCATAACTTGAATAACTTGATATAGTCGCAGGATAGCCCATGATCAATTGTTCATGCCAATTCAAATCCATTTTGATTTGACTGGTGGTAATGACTCTAATGCGTAACGCCCGTGGTGCATATAATGCTAATGCAGTTGCATTAGCCGATGGGTTTCGCTATTTGTGGTCGTTCAAATACACTTATGAACTTGGTATACGCGCTTATCGTACATATGTAGATATATTATATAATATACCTGGATAGCAAGTTTGGCAAATCTCTGGAGACAGATACGAAGGTTATAGGAGGAACTAATGAGCCAAGAAACCTTGATTAAAGAAAAATTAAAAAGCAAATAAGAAATCTTTAATAAGAATCTGGAAATGAGATTCTTCGGAACATTCAAGGAGTTTCATTACGTTCGGGTACTGTTTTATATGTATATGTGTACTTTATATACATATACATGTATAATTATGTATTACCTCAATAAATAAATAAGTAAATAAATATATATATATCAAGGAGGCTTAACTACTTTGAAGTAAGATTCCGTCAGGAGTGGATAATCTTCTCGAAGTAAAGTACGTACTGTTTATAAATCCTATTCAGATAAGATATCCACGGGTTGCTCGCGGATTCGCTAGTAAAGTTTCAAATTACTGGCATTCTTGAGCCAATTAAATGATCAAACGAACAACTCAAAGGAACTACTTAAACGAAGTGGAATGAAAAATAAGGCAATTCAGTAGGAGAGGTTGAATAAGGGATACTGTATGAATTAATGTCAGAGAGCGCGAGAGAGAGAGAGAGAGAGAGAGAGAGAGAGAGAGAGAGAGAGAGAGAGAGAGAGAGAGAGAGAGAGA
>JARQSV010000648.1:625657-637131 GCA_030142285.1 Calameuta idolon | reverse complement strand
GAGAGAGAGAGAGAGAGAGAGAGAGAGAGAGAGAGAGAGAGAGAGAGAGAGAGAGAGAGAGAGAGAGAGAGAGTCTGAATTCGAATTGCCCTTGTGAACGACGAGATAAAGGTAAAGCGTACGAACCAAGTGGGCGGTGACTAATTATATCGCATCTAATTGCACTGTTGAATTATATTAGAATTAAATCGACGCATTTACCGTGAGGATCTTTTATACTGCTAACGAATCCGCTCGCTCCGCTAATGTCTATTGCTCCGTTTGAATTTATGACATTACTTTTACGGGAGTGACGCTCCAACGCATTCCTTATATTTGCATTCACTTCCAAGCGGGTATTCGAGATTTTCTTCATTATTCTTATAAGAAGGGGTCCTTGGCATCGTACCGAATTCGTTAGAGGGATGATGGCTCTTTAGATTTGTTTTCCTGCAGTAACAGATGCCGCTACTGTCTCCTTTGTCTTATTGCAACATATGCACTTTGAGAGAGAGAGAGAGAGAGAGAGAGAGAGAGAGAAAGAGTAAGGCCATCCTTTTTTCATACTCCATACGTTTCACAATATCCACCGAGTGTTGGCAAAGACTTTTTGCGAAGTTCGCGCGAGTTTTATACCCTTAATCTGATGCGTACCTGAAACAGCGACTTCACCCTTAATCCAGTGATGGTTTATAATTGTAAGCATAGCAATGTACATTGCACTTATGATTTATGATATTTTCAAAATTGTATAAGTTTTAAACGCCCTTGTTCGCGCATGTTCGTGATTATTTTGGCTGTAGCTATTGCGGATTCGCAGCTTCTTCATTTCCTTGGCTTAGAACTTTAGCAAGTAGTCTAATCGTAAGGATCCAAATGTATGTTGTACTTGGCTCCACGTCCATAGTTATGCTATGTATATGTGTATGTATGTATATAATAATATATACATTTGCGAATCGGGCTTTGAGAGTTTATTGCTCGGAAAGAACGACTCTGGCCTGGAAGACCTTCCTAAAGGCGTAAAGGATCCTGATATTGATTTACGTTTTGTTCGTGTGTAGTCAACAAGTTGCCAGTTGTTACGTGACTGTAAGCAGAGTTTCAATATCTATCAAGACTCGTTAGAACATTACGTCGTATCCGAGGCTCGCGAGTGACATCAAAGAAAAGGCATTTTTCGATATGGTAAAATAAAAACTTTTTGATCTGGTTGTACGGACAAATAATGATAAGACTGTAGCATGATACCTATAAAAAGATCCAATCTCAATTGTAACCTTCGGCAGTCTTACGTAATTGCCAGAATTTCAGTTCAGATCATCTTTCTCAGACAGATCGTTGATTAGTGATGCGATGCTGCCTGCAAGTTCTTGATGCCGTCGTTCAACAGAGTCCTTTGACTCGCCGAGAACCTAATTTCTATCGATGCTCGAATTATTCGATTTGAGGTGATAGGAAAACAGTAGCTGCACGTACCTATCGCTATACCGATAGTGATAATAAATGGTAACGACGAGCTGCACTTATACTGCGCCGGGAAACAGGAGAGAATACGAGATATTGGAGCAATCTCTTTGCTACCGTGCTCGATGTGTTTTAAATTCTCCCGCCATATAGATTCCTTTACCGATAGTCCTCGTTTCTTCTCCAATGCGAGTAGGTCACTGCATCTATAGGTATACTTACAAGTATTGCACGTAGACATAGATACTCGTTCGAAGCACCCGGGTAGAGAAGTTGATACCAATGAGTACTCGGATTTGAGTACAAGGACGATTGTCGGTATCCAAGAGCTTTTCTCTTTTCTTTTAAAAGAGACAAAGTTTCTCTATCCCTTAAAAGGGTACCTGGACACCTCGAAGTGCTTTGGTATAAATACACGAGCTTCGTGTTATTCTCGTGGATAAACAGGAGAGTGTTACTGATAATTAACCACTGAAATTACAACTCGAGTCTAACTGTCACACTCAATCGAATAACTTATTTATACTTGGATTCTGCGTACGTGTCGGTACAATGAGTTTAATTAATAGAGAATCGATCAAAGTTTATTCAGGGCTGTCTTTGGAGCTTAACACAGAGAGCAATGCGTACGACCCCTTGTCATTAATCTTTAATGAACCTAATTATCAAGGAGAAGCGGTGTGGAACAAAGACTTTAAAATGTTGAGCGGTAGGTAACGTGGAAGAATGGACTAAGTCCCAATAGGGTCACAGGGTGGGATTAAGAGAAGATCGACTCGTAAGTTAATATCGTCGGCGGGCAATCAATCTTCCTCAAGGCGATTTCGCAACGAGCGAAATTTTTTAGCCAAATGTTAAACGACATAATTGAGCATTCTAACGTCACGATATTGTTTATACGACCCCTAGGAATAAAACAGTCAAACCAGCAACTCCCATCAGATATGCGGGTATGGTACGATATGGGTATAATTAAAAAATTGTCTGGGAATGACAATAATAATTTGCTGCGATTGTAAATGGTTTGTTAGAAGCTATTATTACGTCATGATATTAATGAACGCCACTGTACATCCCATAGATACTCGCACACTGTTACGGGTATCAAGCTGTATAATTTTGTAGCGACCTAGCGTCTCGGGTAACGAGGGAATTCAGTGTCGTGAAATCGATCTGATCCTACTACCTACTCTCTGCCATTTGTCCGTTGGCGAGGATGAATTCAGTCGGGAACTCTTGGTCGAGCGTCGAATGGTTCTTCGGCAATTAATCAAGATTGGCCGGCATTGCAATCTACACTCTGTCCCCTAGCATTCCTCTGTTGCCTGTGTACAACGTTTGGGTACATGCCTATGTGTTAGGTGTATCTGCCTGCGTTAAATCTATAACCCTGAACTCTAGGCTAGTTAGAGGGAGCGTTAAAGCGAGTTGTATCGAGTGGATCTAATTGCTAATACAGTGCATATACATATACAGTATCCTCCTACTGCACCACCTCTTCCTTGATCGCTAGCATCGCTTCCCTTCACCGAATTCTCCTCCGTTAAACAGCCCTGTGACTTCGCCCTGGACTCTGATGCATCGATAATCCGATCACGTGTATATGCAGCAGACTATATGTGTTGTCATGTAACGTTGGAGCTAACGGGAAATGCAAATGAGGAGAAAATCTAAGAGACAATTTTTTAGTTATTGGTGAAATGGTGTTTGGTAATATTTTTATTTTTTCACTTCTTATCCGATATGAAAATCACTGAGGAAAATCTATGCTCTGCCTTCGACCCCTTTTTTATTTTTCGTTAAAAATGATATCCTAAGAAATTACTGAGCTTGCTAATTTACTAACGAACCGATGCCTGCATCTCGAGCTGCTTACACGACACACGTAACGTAACCAGCAGCCTGATGGCACACGTTGAGTTAATCCAGAAACCACACTTTAATGAACCGAAACGAACCACTGGTAACATGCGCTGAGCAGAACAACCTAACTTGGTAAACCTGAGCGAGTGCGTGATTTGCAACTGCCGAGCTGATTCCTGGATACCAATTGTGGGTTAGCTGTAACTATTTTGCGAAATACGCGAATAGATTGTGAAGCTTGTGAATCCCTAAGCGAACTTTGCTCCTGAGGGAATATTCTTTGATAATTCATTGACCTCAGTGGTATCTGATTCGATCCTAGGCAGGTTTCAGACATGTTTCTTTAAACAGGTAAATTATTTCCAGCTGTCTGTAGGATACGGGTTATATGTATTTTGTATAGTCAATGCTGTCTTGTAGTTTCCCTAGGGATCCCTAAGGGACACCCATGAATTTCCTTAAGGAGCATACTTGATTTGCTCATCTGAAATTCAAGTCTCAGTTTCTAGTGAAATGCTTGACGCGTAGTGCTTTGAAAGCATAAGTGAAATCAGGTTGCTGATTTTGAATATGTTTTATCGCATTGCGCTTCTGGTTCTGTTACTTCAGGACTGCCAAGTCAAAATGGACGATGACAACTACTTTGTAATGTTTCACAGGACGTCGATTCCAGCGATCGATATCCCATAGTCTGCCCATCGGTAATATGTGTTTTTTTTTTTTAACGACAAATCGGCATATATCTTAGTGCAAAATTATCCAGGTGCACGTTTTGTACGAAAAACTGTATGCAAAGCCACTTGTGGATCGCTTGAGATTTCATTGTTTTTGGTCCGTCAAAAGAACATATTTTACTCGCGGACGTACTATAGGTAGTACCAAAGTTTTCTTGGGTCGGCAAAAGTTATCTTGAAGAATATCCAATAAAACGACATATACACGACTCATTCAAAGTTATTGTATTTATAGCTGACGATCAAATATTTGTCAAATCCTTTTAGCGATTAATCTTGATTGGATTTTTATGTTTGTCTCCGTATCATTCATTACTGAACGGCACTTCGCAAAATGACAGCTCATAGACTCTCAAGGGGTAACGTTTTTGTTCTATACGTTTGTGGGACTAAGGGAGGAATAGGAGAGTTTATTTCCGATCGAACAAGCGGAGCAATAACCTCCGAATAACCCTTAACCTTTGGGGGGTGGTTCTCGAGAGGAGAGAAGTGGAGTTTGCACTGGGCGTATATAGGCGATGGCGATCGATGCTGTTTCTCCAGGAAGAAGGGTGGTTAAGTTTGGGGGATACATCTTTTTCCATCGAGGTCAACCCTGAAACGTTAATCGAACCTTAGAGCCCTTTAACACCCATAACCGGTTACCCTGCCTTCCGCGAAACGACCATCCCGTCAACCTTATCGGATCGGTTCAAGTCGATTCGCCGAATCGTGGGAAGAATGATCAATTGAATAAAGCGGCTAAAAATTTTTCGAGGAACCCATTTTCAAATTGGCAACATTGAAAAGAAAGCTAAGGGAAGCGAATGAAATAGCTGTTTTTATATACGTTGTCATTTTTAAGAAATTACATTATCATGTTTATCATCGTCTAACCTGCCCATTTATTAAGGATCCAGATATACAAGATAAATGATAAATTCAATTAAATTCATCAATTTTGAAAGTCTCTTTCCCATCTTATTTAATCTAGTAACGTAATTTCACACTTTTATATTCTTTTTCTCCCAACTGTACGAGTATCTGCTATCCGTTTCTAGTTGCTGCTTCGTTAGTCCCTGCTCGATACCCCATTTATATTCCATTAAAGGACATATATAGTTCCATTTTGTCACTCGATGACCGTTTGCTAAACTTTCTAGATACATTATAAGGGTTAGTCGATCTGGGTATATATTGGATGCACTCATGATTACATATATATATATGTATATATATATATACACATATATATATATATATGTATATATAACGTCTCTAACGGGTAGACAGGTTACCCGCAGGGTTAGGAATAATCCCGGCGGGCTTAGCACGCGTTTCTAGCTTATGGAGAGTTTGCGGCTCTTGCCTCTAAGACCAGTTAGATACGGGTTTTCAATAAAAATTAGATCTTATGACTGTCCATTTTGATATTCCGCATCTGTGCACTTTACTTGAAAAGCTCTGAATTTTACGACCACAATTTTCACATTATCGTACAGCACGCATATTTTATCCATAGACATATTATATATTATAACTATGCCATATACTTTTACTCATCATTTACCATATGCATCCCATGACTGCATTCGTCCATTGGCTCGTGCATTTTGCAAGTGGATACGTATCAGATCGAAGGATTTCTCAATGTGGTAGGGAACAACCCTTGAAAAGGATCCTAACAATTCTACTCCCGGAGCAGCGAGCATGTAAAGATCTCATTCGTGGGTAAATATATGGGAGGATGGAGCCCAACAGAATTTCGTCCCAAAGAGATCTATCGTTGGTCCAGAATGAGAGTGAGTGAGAGAGTGGAGGGAGGGGGGGAGTGAAGGGAATGAAAAAATGCTGCAACGTCATTTCTTTCGTCACTATAGATACCCGCACGAAATGGAATTTCAAATTGCAATGGTAATTTCAGCTACGAAATTATTTATTTAATATTATCACTGTTGTTAATTTACGGATCGATGACGTCCATGGCAATTAATTAATATTGCCAATGGGGACGGGCTATAAACTCTTCTCTGAACTCATTCGATAATGAAAATAGAATCGATACCCATCTCGTCACCCCGTGTACTCAATGCATAATTAGAATGACGCATGTTCTCATCTGTGGCTTAATCGAGGTTCTTCGTGAAGATGTTGTTTTGACTTTCGAGATAGTTCCTTTGCAATAAAAATTATTCAAAATAAAGTTTAACTACATGTCTATCGCATGCTATCTGGCAATTTCGAAGGTTTTAGTGTCGGTTGTTTTATTCGAATTATCTCATGCCACACGGCTATAAAGCACACTCCGGTGCCATCTCAGTGTGTCCTGACGGTATGCCAGTTATCTATACATATATATATAGTACATGTGTAAATAGTTATATAGGTATGTATGTATATATATTATATAGATATATGTATGCACTGCCGGTAAGCAAGTTCGCCAGAACGTTTTTAGAATAGAAAACTCTTCAGGAATGTGTGGTAATAAATATGGGGGTTGGCCGACCGAAATTCGGGCTGCTATAAATCCACGTGGCACGGGGTGAACGAACGCGAACATTTAAATCGTGTGTATTCGCAATCGGCAGATTGCTTTATTATTGGCGAGATAGAGAGAAATGTGATTCGTTCGTGCAGAAGTACCTTTTTTTTTAATGGGAAGATGAAAGATATGCATGGAAGAAAAATATAATTGAAATACATGAAATTGAGGGGATGAAGGGTACTATATACGTGTAGATACCGTTTCTTAGACTCGTAAAGTCAACCGAACTGCGTTTTCTGACTGAGAACTTACGAACTTCCAATTTGCATAATATCCCGCAAGGGGAGAAATTGCGTAACTTTGCACTGTGCGTGTAAAGTTAGTAGATCAAGTTCGAGCATATCACAAATAAATGAGAGTTCTTGTCGCATGCAACTTTGCGGAATGCAAAGGGAACTCTTGGTTTTTTTTACGATTCCAGCACATAAGATGCTAGTCCTCATAGTCACCGCTGGACGCGAAGTTAGCATTTTTTTTTTCTTTTGGTTCCCTTTTTCTTTTGGTAAATGACCAGAACTACTGTTAAAACCCATTTGGATCTATAAAACCATGCTGGATGCCAAGAGTTTCACGAACCTATGCAGGGTTAGGAAGGGGGGGAATCGTCGTAGCTTCCTGTTGGTTCTTCGGGGATTAGGAGCAAGTATAACATCGTGCGAGAGGACCGCCGATTCTGGGACCTACCCTGCGCAATTTAGCACGGATGTGAACCGTGGAAGGAACTAGAAAGGTTCTCGATCGTAAAATTCCCACAATCAGCCGAATTGGCGATCCTCGTGCCGTCACTCCTTGATATCAGAGGAGTTTACGTCGGCAATTTAGTATGGATGCAAACCTTCGAATAGACTCTTGAAGCGTTGGTAAATGTCGATGTAGGAATCTGTATCCAGACTCCCCTTGTTATACTACTCCAGTGTTGTTTTTCGTTGGTTTCCAAACAGTTCCGGCATAGTTCTCACTAGAACTGACTGTTCTAACCATAGTTCCCCTCGGAAACCTAGCTTGCAGCATTGTCTAAAAAGTAGTTGGAACTATGGTTCCCACATTGAGCTCTAGTGAGGACTATTCCGAAACTGTTCGGAACACAACGGAAAACAACACTGGACGCCAGCACCTCGTGTCTGCCTGCACTGAAGCGTACGTTAACGCTACGGGAAGTTAACAGATCATTTTCTCAATCTTGGTTTTTTTTTTGGATAAAATCGTGATAACGATTACTAAAATTGGGCACTGTATCAGTTGCATGCGAAAAGAATTTTATTTTATTTGTGATCTGTTGGAAGTTAATCTGCTAACTTCACACGCATCTTTGCACTTCCCTGCCAAGGACGAACAGCACGCTCTTCGCGGATGCTGCGAAAGTTCGCAACCTGACTTTCAGAGAAATTCATTTGATGTCACTGTCAGGTATGCGGTCGACTGTTTAAACGCAATTATTCCAAATGAAATATTTCGTACATAATAATGATAATTCGAGTAATGAAAATCGTTGTTAGCTTGAAATTTTTACTTCAGCATTTTATATGTATAGTGTTCGTCACATCTGTTTGCTTTTAAATAGTGTATCATTCATGGCATAGCGGATAGAAACAAAATTCCTAAATTTCATGGGTTCACTCATAATTTAAAAAGAGGGATGCGAAAAATTATTTATTTTTATATTTCGTAAATTGAATCTTTAGAGAACCCATATATATGTATATACCCCATATCGATATGTTATATTTATATACATATATGACCACGGTTTCTACGGAGCCGTATAGCGGCTTTATTAATATCAGAAACACAAGGCTGTTACCATTGTTTTTTAGTTCAATGGTTTTTTATACGTTTCACGACCGCCGGAACATTCGCTCAAAGGCATTATTCGTTTTCGACTGGTCGAATATATCGAGAATGTTACGGGTCCGAATTCGTGAAATATTCGTGTATATTTTATATCCCTTTTTTTGCACTGCCTCGCGTTAGTCCCTCCGGCACAGAGTTTGGTCCTCTTCTAGCGTAGCCAGATATAGGTATATGCGAACTAAACATTTTTTTTGCGAATACGTTTTGCACTCTTATGGCTGCTAAATCCATCTCTTTATTCTCCTATTTCTCTCTTTCTGTATCAATTTTCATCACCTCTCTCTCTCTCTCTCTCTCTCTCTCTCTCTCTCTCTCTCTCCTTTGGCATATTCCACTCTCAGCAGAGTATTCGAGGGTCGGGTTTAGGGAGGAATGGAATAATAATTAAGGAAATTGAGGGTGCGGAGCGATTTACTCGTTGATCCGTGGCTACATAATAATCTTGAAATCTCCATTGTCGAGGTTGTGGCATATATATACATATATGTGTGTGTGTGTATATATATATATACCGCCGCAACATTTTAATCAATCGCACTAATGGCTCCAAGCTGCTACGTAAGGCGGACGATTAAACGGCTAATTAATTATACGCCACTATGTAGGAGCGCACTTCCATAACGTCGAGATTAGAGGCAAATCGATCGGTCAGAAAATTACAACGTGTACTTTGACTTTCTGGGTGAGAGATATAGTTGGTACTTTGCAAGATAAAGGGATGCTGCGTACAAGAGAATCTTTCTTTGTTTCCACGTACACTCGTTTTTTGTCTGTCAACCACGATTTGTCCCTGCTCATAGGGATTCCTTTGACGTGCATACTTTTTTTTTTCACGCATCACCAGGATGCTTGAGTTTTGTGACAATGGAGCGACGATCTTTCATTATTCTACAAAAAATATATATACACGAAGCTCGATCCATATACGTAACAATCATCTTTTCGATGTCGAAAAATGAAGAGAAGTAAAAAATTATTTACAGTGATGCAGATATTTACGTAAAGGGATATTCGGTACAAGCAAGAGGTCTGAAAATAATGAAAAATAAAAAAACTGCGGGTATTATAAAGTATATGTATAGCCGGGATACCGGGTGTTTCAAAGTAAACGTCCTGGTGGATGACACGACTGAAATTGGGCTTCTACGAGTTTTATTCTGTAGGTCATTATACTATATGTGTGTATTATATATACATATATAACGGGTGTTATAAGGGGAGTCCCTTCACAGGGGACTGTTAAGAGCAGAAAGTAGAGGAACGAAGGGGGGTAAAAGTTAGAGAAGCCATAAGAGATAGCCAGCGAGAAGGTCTGCATTCATGGCAAAGGGGTTTTAAAGGTCGAGAGCGCTTGGCCACGCCGTTACTTGCACGCTGATGATTAATCATACTTTTTAATATAGCAGATAATTTGTCATAAATGACAAAAAATATCGATAAGGTTACGTCCGCAGCATCCATACTGCTATACGTCGTCGCTTCTTCTTGTCCGGCTTTCAAGTAATTGGATGTGTATAATACGTAGGCTTGCAATTTC
This sequence comes from Calameuta idolon, assembly GCA_030142285.1. Classification (NCBI taxonomy): domain Eukaryota; kingdom Metazoa; phylum Arthropoda; class Insecta; order Hymenoptera; family Cephidae; genus Calameuta; species Calameuta idolon. The sequence goes on along the minus strand of JARQSV010000648.1, from coordinate 627,173 downwards.
CTAATGTAACCAATCTCTTGGATTGGACATGTTTGCGTGAATATTAAAGGTAACATTGATAATAGGCCTGTGTAATAGAAGTTAGAAAATTTTTTCGAAAATTTATTAGAATCTTCAAATTTTCATCGGGTACCTACTAGGCGTAGCTATTAGGCTATAACGGCATTATGCACACGTACTATCCTACTTAGCGAAGTAATCCAGAGACATTTTCAAACTTAACGAGATTTAGTTCGTTCTGACTTCCTTTACGGTATCGCGCTCTTGGTTAATATTGCGCTATCCAACTTTCCTATGATAATAGTAGCCAAGTTGGCGACACAGGATGCGTGCCGAGTAGATTTCAGATAGCAAGAGAACAATAAGACTACACCTAGTAGACAGTACATGGGAGGACAGCATATAACCAGAGCTGGTATAACCACCCTGATAAGATATGTAAGTACAAAATATTACAACACCCGTTATATGTATAGATATAACGGCAACGTACAGTGTTGTATTGTATCTGTGATATGAATTCAAAACTATTTTAAGTTCTTGTGTTTTATACACGACTTTCCTTATCAGCATTTAATGGGTTATCTGATAGGGAAAAGGAATCTTCGATTATTATCTGCTGACCAGGGGTGGAAACGTCATCTTTTTGGCACTCGAGCTAACCATCGGCTCTTTTATCAGGTGGCGCTGGTCTTTGAGATAAGGATCAACTCAAATTCTCCCTCGAGTTGCAGTAGTTCTGGCAGCGAATCATCTGGAGATCTGGAAGTATGACTTCTATTGCTTATTCCTTTCATCAGAGTCTGGTATTCTTCATCGAACGCCCGCTCAATTTTGAACGCTGCGCTTTGCTCGTGCTCTCGCAGGGCAACTTGGGATTTTACGCTCCCGGCAACATTCACTCCAGTATCGCGCGATGTTCTACAAAAAAAAAAAAATGGAATTGTAATGGTAAACAGAATGGTTAGTGCCTCCGGCGAAAACCCACCTTCTTTTTATATACTCTCGTGACACTGACATTTGTACCCCGCGGCTTGAAAAATATGTCTGATTGCGCGGTAAACAGGAACGGAGATAAAGTCGATAGGACGACAATAATCGGTCGTTTGATTCCGTGTATTTGCTGATCATGGAAATTTTTGAAAACTTTTTTATTCGAATTTTTGAATATTTTTTGAATTGTTCGATTTTCATTTCAACAATAGTGAACTTGCAGCATATCGCAACGTTCAATTTTAGATTGCTCTCTTATTGCACTATCTGTCAGTCTGACGGTGAATAATTTTTCTGAGTCTTTCAGAAAATATCCAAATCTTTATTCCACAAGTTCACTATTGTTCCACTCCTTATTTTTGACTTGGAGATTAATTACGGTGTACGGTAAAATTAAATAATAGATAATTATGTATAATTTATCATATCAATTTAATTTTGTATATTGCATCTTATTCAAAGTGCAATCACAGGCTAAACACCCAGGGCACAAGACTAGCCCATTGCGGTGACGGCCGGTTAG
>JARQSV010000648.1:606268-625557 GCA_030142285.1 Calameuta idolon | reverse complement strand
TGCATCTTATTCAAAGTGCAATCACAGGCTAAACACCCAGGGCACAAGACTAGCCCATTGCGGTGACGGCCGGTTAGCATGTTCAACAATACCCGTGCGACTGGCTCACTGTTTTTTCAGCCCTTTATTTTACTGATCAAAGGCACATCCATTGCACTCGAGTGACTCTCTATTTTTATGACTTTGGCCTGAGAAGTTTGGACTGCATTGACCATACTGTTTCAACTTTGACACTATAGCAGCGTGGTTTCGCTCAATACACTCGCAATATTCTTAAAATAAGAAACATTTTTGTTCCGTATACGTTACTTAAAGTACTAATCAGTGAAAGTATCTGTAATGACTAAAAATTATTTTTCGTGTATTTTTATGTCCACGTCGATGTACTACACGCACCTAAAATAGCCTGAGATTCCTTAAGAATTTATTTTTGTATCTTGATCATTCAAATATGGAAAATATACACGTGAAAATTCGAAGAAACCCAGAAATTCAGTCCGACGACTCTTTTAATTCCTCAGCAGCTCCATTTGTCGTCTAGCAGACGAAGACATCCTTTCCGGTTCCCTGGTTGCTGGTATGAAAGAGCAATGTGCTCTCGAATCGTCATGTATTCATCACCGGGCCTGAATGAGCGAGTCTCTTTCATGGCGTTTTGATGAAACATCGTGTGGAAAAGAAAAGAAAATCAGAGTCCGCTGGGGGTTCAAGTCTCTCGTTCTTCCCCCCGCTAGCCCTTGCTTGTTTTATTTTTTTCTTTCCTCTTTTAAAGATTATGCGTACACCATTTGACCTTTTTCATGCTGGACCACAGGGCGGACCACGTACTTCCTAGTGCACGGAGGCTCCCTCGACCACTTAATTCCCTTTGCCATTTTCTCCATTTCGCGGCCTTGGAGGCTCGTCCGCTCTACGTGAACCGTTCCGGAACATCCTTCCAACTTCCTACCTTCCCACGGGAATGCATATTCATTTCATTCCTTAAACATTTTATTCCTTCCTCACCGCAGGACAAACGTGGCCCAAGTTTTTCACGAGTGGCTACGTTCACCCTATCTACCTACTGCGGCTTTTTCTTATTGCTCGTCCTCGTCATCCCTTGAGACAATTTTTCATGTCACTCACGACTTTTCTCATTAGAATTTTCGGTCTCGCGTCAATAACTCAACATAGATTACTTAAGTTACACACACTCAGAATTAGATACACGCAAAGGTATAATCCTCGGTTATCACTGCTGGTGGATTCGCCTTAGTGTGAATTTCTTTAAAAAAAAAATAAAAGTTTTTTTTTGTATTTATGTTCAGGTGTATCGGAATTAATCAATGTAAATATTTCATTTTTATTCCGAGACTAAAGATCCTCAATGATCCTTAGGGTCTCTTTTGATTGAATTATCGTATCAATCTTTACTCCAGGACGAACCCATTATAAGTATTTATTACTGTATCACATTTTTTCCCTTAAAATTGAAATTTATTCGAGGTGATAGATTTCCCTGAATGTATTCACTGGTACAAGCATATACGAAAATACTTCGAGGCGAAATACGAGACGATATGGTATCTAAAATCATTTTGCTGTTTTACGGATCGTAGGCGAGATACGGCCTTCTACGTATCGTATGCAATCTATATACTATATGTATATATATGTATAGTATATTACGGATATCACACTCTCATGCACGCGAACCGTTTGAAAACGAAGAAGTCCCGACGGAATCTATCTCTGACCTAGTGCGAATCCTGGTCATAAATCTGAGAATATACTGAATGTAAGATGCGAGGCAAACATAAACTCGACTCGTGGAAGTCTGAATGTAAACACGAATCTGCACTTACGGAATGGAACGTGGGCTTGTAGAATGGCGGACGATCCTAGAAACGGAAGGAGGAAATGTCAGAGGGTCGCTGAAATGAATGCTCCGATAGATTCAAGTATAGTGACTTCTACCTACATGAATTCAATTTAAGGTCCGCTTCATCCAGCATAGGAATATCTATAAATGTTTTTATCGATAGATTCAAGTTTTGAGGTTTGATAATATATATGTATCTACGTATGCTTATATTGATGTCTTATGACGTGTATCGATTACGTACAATTGGTATGATATACTATCGATAAATTTCGTAACATCTTAATTGTGGAGAAACAACAAGGTTTAAATTTTATTAAAACCATTAAATTCTAGTGTGACTGCATTTAATCCTAGTTTGGCAAATGTTGAATTTCATTAAAAGTAGTTCAAAGATTAACGAGCCAATCGGAATCTAAGAATGAAAACTGGGTACTTCAAAGGGGGAAAAAAATAAAGAATCTTAAAAGTAATCTTTTCCATTATAAGCTTTCTCGAATTGAATTTACTAATTCTCACCTTCGCTTCCCAACGTTTACGTTATTTACTTTACGGCTGTAAAAGAGACGCAGAGTATTATCTTTATATGTATAGTACTCAAACAGAGAATAGCTGTAGGACTAAAACCGTCTCTTAAACAATTACTCTTTCTCAAACCATTCGTACCTTCCATTTTCTCGTTCTTTTGTTTTCTCGATTCGTTCTCTAAATTGATTTCTTTTTTTTTGGGTTTATTTCGCTAACAATAGAGTTCTCATTGTAGAATTTTAAGATTCTTCGTTTATGCAGTGCGAGACAATCAGATTAATCATTGTTAACGATCGTTAATCATATTCCGTAATATCCATTAAGGTTACTTAGGAATGCAGAATTTGGTATTACTCCGCATTGTGCGTTTGAGTACATTCCCATTCTCTTGTACTTCAGTACCTTAATCGCATCGTTCTCGTAGCCAGCGCGGCTGCTAATTCTGCTCCTCGTTATTAGGCAACTGAGTCCGTAACACAACTTGAACTTTGGCAAAGTCTCTCGTACACTATTAGTCGAATACTTCAGAAGGTTTTGCGATGATGAATCCACGACTCCAGCAGTTCGAAACTGACAGTACCTGTCTGGCTTTTCATTGTAGAATTACTCGGGGATTTATTTAAGGATCGTCGACAGAATTCGCTCGCTCGCTCGTTCGGCAGCGCCGAACGGATGCGGTAGGATAGAAATGCGGATGAAAGGTTTAACGTCAAACGAAAAGTTTTCCTGTAATTGGAACTTTTAACGAAGGAAGTAACGCTGGTCTTTGAAATCTTAAGCAGCAAGTCTATATTCGAAAGGGATTATTGTTCGCAAAGTTGCGGGCGTTTTTTTTTTTTACAAAAACTCTGGACATTCTTTCCAATCAAAAGTTTCGTCGTATTAAAACGAAGTACACAGTGTGCTAGGAGCTTTGGAGTGCTAGGAGTACATTTTTTTTCACAACGTTTTAATCTATCTTCACGACTACTTTCTTATTAATCAGACCTGTTGCTAATTATGCACCTATTCTCCCGAGACAAGTGCGATGGATTCTCTCGAGTACAGATGGCGACACCTTCGTGCCGAATAATAATTTTTACATCCGATGCGCTCACAGGGAGAAGAACGTATACGTTATGAGGAACTATTATTTATCGTCGAGGCGGCGAGACGTAGAACTGGCGGTACGGAAGGCGCTTTCATTTGTCGCTGCATTTTCCGCCCACTAGTTCCTTGGAAGTTTGCTGTTGTTGCAGTTAATACGTTTCCATTGTGCGCACTCGACTCACTCTTTCTCCGCCTTTCATCGTCCTTGCAATTCTCTTTCCTCCTTTCCCAGTCTGGCAATGTTGTTTTATTTAAGCTTCCGGTAGTTGCCGACGACACTACTGCCACTGCTGTCGCTGCCGTTGTTGCCGATGTCGCTATCGGTGCTTTTTTTTTCATCGCACCCCCTTTTATCGCTTCTCTACCAAAGCCATAGATCCGTAGGGAACGCTCGTTTGAAAGATTGCGTGACAGAATTAAAAAAAATAAAGAAGAGTAAGGTACATTTTTACTCGCTCGTTGTCACTCGCAAATTGGACTAAATTTATTATCCTCATTTTTCGGTTGGCGAATCGCGAAAATCCCTCGAGTGTAAACGGGACATCCGATTGGCAGTGGTATTTAGAAAATCGTTCTTATTGAATGCACTGAATCTGCAACCCTTTGTGATGATAATGAACTCCTCGTTGAATCGAGTGAATATGCAGATGTTATTCGTTCTTGAATATTTATCAACTGAAAGCTATCGTCTTTGAGTATCTTTTGACGAAACTCATGTTTCAATCTGTACAATAACAATTTTACTATTAACTAGGCTATTTGTCTGTTACAAATGTTATTGTTACCCGATCGACTGTATTTATAAGAAAGACATCCGATACTTAGGCGTATTTACAAAATTTTGCATTACTGGAATATCAATTTCACTTGAGCTTGTAAATATTTGCAGTACTCGTATCTCGAATACAGTTTGTTGTAATTGCGAAAACAGTAGCTGCAAAAATAAATTTAAACATATAATACGTCGATAGGACACGAACGTGAATGCTTCACGCGAGCTCGTACTATCTATGTATATCTATTTTCATAAGTGTAAAAATTACACAAAAATTATCGGAGCTCGTAAAAGTCGTACAGTCTGAACAGAAGTTATAAGTGCTTCACTGATACCTTAATGAATAGAAATATCAAGTACGAAAGCTCGTAACGAAAGAGCATTTCGTTCTATGGAAATAGCTGGCTACCCTATGACCTACCTGTACCAACGTACGAATTGGTGGATAAAAGAAAGTCGAAACTGCGACTGGCGAATCGTATTTATACGTGCGGCGGGCTATCTGCGCTGTAATTAGTCGAAATGCGCCATGTAAAACTGCAAGGCGGTCCAGAAGCCCGGCAGATTGTACCAATTAAACCCTGTAATCCTGGCTTGATGTAACTTTCAGGGTCCCGGGTTGTTTCAGTTGGCTGCATTGCATTAATGTAAATACCAAATGCCTTCCGCCTTGTGTGCTTTACATACAAATACGTGAAAATGTATGTATAGCATGCACATACATATATATGTATCACTCTATACTACATGGTACAGGTACCAACTTAGAGAAAGGTTCGGAGATAGGTTGACCAGGGTCGAGGGGTGGCTAAGCCAGGCTGTTACGCCGATATCCCACCCCTTTACAGATCTTTGTCCCATTTCAAGCTCGAGAACTGAGATCTCCATTGTAGAATGTATGTGTCGGATTTCACTAGTAGATTCGACCATTTAGTAAATGCCAATTGTTTAGATACAAGTCCGTCCTGATGCCCAGTAAAGAAACAGTAGCACCTAGAAATTAACAAAGAATTAAAATTATTCGACTATCATGAGGGAACAATGTTCGCTTTGAGATATTCTTTATTTTTTAATCGGCTTTTTATCGCACTCCTGTCACTAATTGCGGAAGTACTCAAGAGTGTCCTGAAATTGTAGCTACGTTAAAAAAGAAAAATTATGCGTTAATTATATGGCACGCTATAGTACATGAGTGAATTGTCGTGCTTCGTTAGACGTTAAAAGATGGAACGTTGCGAGACTATGTGGCTATGAGTGTATAGTTTACGTCTATAAGTATACTGTATATGTATATGGAGAGTATTATTAAGGATCAAAAGAGCGAATGGAGGTTAGAAAGGAGAGAATGGAGAATTGAAAAAAAGCTGGGAAGGTGTTAGAGATCTTATTAAAGGAGATGTGAACCGAGTATAGTTGCTTTGGTTGCTCTCTGAGATCGTACAGAGATGTTCGGCTTTAATTTGGTACGCCGAGCTCCGGTAGGTTGCATCATATACTATAAAGGGATATTACGTGTTTCATATAAAAAGCACCGAACACCGTAACAAGCCATTAACGGACAGTGGAGGCTTTCTCTGACTATACTAAGCGACCAACAAGGCAGCCAGCCCCTCACTAGCCAACTGTAAATGATCTTGCGGCCTCGACCGTTGCACTACTCTTTGATATATCAAACTGCGGCAATATGTAGTAAAGAGCATCATATATTTCTACGACCTTATGCTTCAAGCAGTACCTATAGTTGTTTTTACTTCAATGAACTATAGGAATTTGGATAATAATCCTCAGTTTTAGGAACACCCTTTAGCGTTATCTTTATGATATTCTTGTTGCAATAGTATAATTTTTATACTGTTTTATTTCTTCTTCTTTGTTATTTGGCATGTAATACTTGTCCTAATTATAGAGTACGGAATTAATTAACTGATAACCTTAACATTGAGTCATGGAATCAATTGGGGTTGGCTGTGCTTTTTAAATGTGAATTGTTTGATTTCTGTTTTAGGAAGAAGCGCTCGGGAAGATTTGGCGGAAGATGCAATCTATGAATACCTTTTGTTCTAGGAGATAAGGGTGAGTAAAGGGGATGAACGATGGGGGAACTTAGTTGTAAAACCTTTATCAATTTAAAGTTCACAAATCTGGTGACTTAACCCTATTATAAGGAGTAAGCAGTCTTAGAATTTTCGCAAAAACTTTATAATGATACCGAAGTTTGTTGCTGGGGTAAATTATAGTAATTGCTTAGGTTGGAATGCGGAATGTCGTTTTCTTAAAGGATCTGTGCGTACAACAAAAGATTAAGTCTTTAGGATCGTAATAATGAGGTACGATGTTAGTGTTGTTCAGGAACTTCGTCAGAAATAATATACAGGAATCTCGAATTAAAGGATGCAACATCAAAGTCTTATAGAGCAAAAAAAAAAGTGGAAAGTTTTCAGAATAGGGTTGATATTTTTATATTAAGCTACTTGAACTTTAAAAAAATATGCTGATAACGAATTGGTACGACGTGTGTGGATAACCGATTGAAGAAAAGGAAAATGCAAAAGAATATAGGCAAGAATGATGTCGGGCGGATCCTGCAATTGTCTAGCAAATTTTTTTCTTCGTAAAAAGGAAGGCAGGAAAGAAAATGATTACTGTATGGTAGCAGGTTCGTTGGCATGTTTTATGGGTTCAGGAGACTTCAAAGAGCTCGCTTTGACAGAAAAGGTAACGCGTTTGCCACTGGTTTATTTTGAGAGGTGCAGCATTCTCGTAATTCGGTATTCAGAGCGCAAAGAGACCGAGACATCCTTTCGGCCGTGAAATTCCTTTTCGTTCGCGAGCGATTTCGCTCCTTGGCTGAATTGCTCGTTATAGCGAGCTATAGCAAGCTTAATTCGCTTACTCGACTTAGGAGCCAAGTTGAGCTTCACTCAAGCGAATTTACAGGTCAACGAGGTGTGTGACCATAAGACAAGAGTGCAGAACGTGTCTCTTCCTTATTGGTCAATGGAAATTTGTGAGGGTTACTTTGCCCTGATACTTGATCCTTTATTAGAAGATTGGTCATATTAAAAATTTCTAAAAACGCCTTTTAGTCGTTATTTAGAAATTTGTAATTAGTTATTTTTCATATACCTTTGATATTTGACGTTCTTTCTTATATCTTGAGAAGTTAGTAATAGTGTTACGTTAGTTTACGAAGGATAGGGATTTAACAAATGATTTTACATTATTGAAATGTTTGTAGAACATCTGGAGTCTGGTTACTAGAATCGACAAGAGTATTTCCTACTAGATTGGTAACATGAGAAATCGAATTGTCCACGGCGGAAGTTAATTTACGCAAGTCGAGTCGTCCCTCGATTCTCTCCGTTTCAATTACACCAGGCAGGGTGGGATGATTTATCGTGGGCTTCTCATAAATAGGTATATTTATATACGAACATAGGACTTATGTATTATTATGTACGTCTATGTAGGTGTATATACGTAATCAAGTACGTGCATCGAGAAGCTCTCTTTTTTTTTTCTTTTTTTCTAGTGTCTTTTTTTCTGGCCATTTGCCTTTGATTTCACGCCCGAAAAGGTCGTATCCAATGAGGAGAGAGATACTTGCTGAAGCGCAATCGTAATGGAAACGTTACGATAAAAATGAAAGGAAACGAAAAAAAATGCACGTATATCTAGAATCAAACGAGCGGAATTGGCAACACTGATTTATCATAGAGTGTTTCTCGATTGATAAATTAAGCACATATATTTCACTATTTCGTTTCCAAGTCGACCTGTTTTGAGTGATTTTGTATGTCTTTTATTAGGTCTCTTCTTCCATAGACTGGCTAGCTTTGATTTACAGTTTCATTATTGGAGATAAGGAATACGACGCGCATGCGCATTATGGTAGGATGCTCGTTGCCTCTGCTGTCCCAGATCGGAAAATTTACAGGAATTTTTTTCTCTTTCTCCCATCGGCAGCCAGAACAGGCAGAAGCATCAGCCAACTTCCTTGCGAGGAGACTTTTGCACGGCAGCTGCGGGTTTCTCAAACTGTCCGCGACAGCGTGCCAGTCCGTCTAGGCTTACGAGCGTTTTTGCGTCTAAAAAGTTTTTCCTAACGACATTAAAATTCGTTCGTAACTTTTGACCTCTCGAGTATTTACTTTCGAAGAGAAGTGCACGTACCGATAGTACGAAAATTAAAAAGGAAATAAGACTGAAAAAAGTAAAAGATATACACCGTGTATACGACTATTGCAGCGACTGACAAGCCATTAGTAACGGTAAAAAAATGCATAGAAATTATGTAGTGTACCTTAACAAATATTTGCAAACTTTTTTACCACCAATTTTTCCCTTCAATATCTCCCTAAGCGGGTATTATCCTTCATTGTTTATATTTTGTTTTACTTTCTTCTATTTGCCAATGGAATCTCGCCAATTCCTGCTTATGGATTTTTCACGGAAGCTACGTGTTCCTTTTTTTTTCTTTTTACTCGACCCCGAACGACCAGGAATGCAGCGATGGTAAATTAACGTCGGTAAGGGTGAAATTACGAAAATTGGAAAAATATGTGCAAAATTCGTCGACGCAGAGAAGAAAGCGAGTCGCAGAACACTGGTCGAGAAGTGGGTTGACTACGGCGCGAGGATTCCGGTTCTCTACCTATGACTTTACAAACTTCGTGAAAATACTCGAAGAAAACTTGGTTATTTCTCCCCTGCGTACCACTCGTATAAATTTCCTGGCTTACTGTATGTATTTTCGAAAAGAAAGGATACACACCATTCAAAAGCCATTTTCAGCTTCTGCAGCCATGGCGAGTTTTTACAAACTGCATATACGAATGTATCTGGTAGCTCGATAAGTAGTTTTCATGGTTATTTCACGAATGATACGCGAAAATGGTAAAACCTTGATATACCTTCATCCATTTGTACAGAGTGGTTCAAAAGTTTTTCTCGTCTAACTCATATTTATACACATGCGTTTTGCATGTTTGATAAAACGTATCTACGACTGTAATCATATTTCACGCGCCTTATGTCAAATCGTTAAAGGAATGAGTTTTTCTCACGAGACACTTGACACATTTTTAGTTTCTATGAACTCGTAGAAAATATTACGATGCGACTCTAACCAAGATGGCGGACGTGATCGATGCAGTATGAAATAAAATATGATCGCACGTGTCACCGTAAACGAAAACGCCCTCGCGTCTGGATTTACTTGACGTTCCATTAGTTTCAGTCTTTCGGCAACCATGGAGGAATGTGTCGTAATGGCCGCTGCGAGTATGAGGCTTGGAAAGCTCCATAAAAAAAAATTTATTTTTGTCAGCGACGAAGGTATACGTCATAGTCAAGACTTCCAGCTTTACTTTTTGTCTGTTGTGATGTCTTTTTTTTTCGTTTACCAACAGAATCCCCCACGTGATTCTTATTTATATTTTATTATTGTACGTTATTAAATTCTCGAGTGAACTTTTTTATGAATATGCATATAAACGAAGGCAGATTAACTTCGTAAATTTAAAGTGGTTATGTATACCCTTATTCCTTATGTGTATACGTAGGTATACCTATATCGTGAACTACGTATATTGGGTAACGTGGCGTATTTGTGAGAAAGTTTCTTTCAAGTTGAATATACATGTAAGTAAAATTTACCAGTGAGCACCCATATACGATTCAGCGAATTATGCTTTAAACGAAGTTTCATGAACCCTATGAATAATTCAGGGTCTTGGTGCGCCCCCGGGAAACAAATGAAAAATAATGGAAGTCAAGCGGAAACTCCACGATACATTCGTTATTACTTCCTTCGGTGTCTCAAGAAGCACACCCGTCCCACGTTTCCTCCGACTTCTCTCTATATATACTTTATTTTCCAGATACCCCCTCCAGGCTATCTGCCCTGTATAGTCATTCTCGGAAAATCACTTTGCTCAAGAGAAAAGGGACTATGAGAGGAAATGGAAAAGTAATACTATGTGCCCTAACACGGAAAATAAAGACGGGAATTGATATTTGACTTTGCTCAGCCCTCCTCAATTTTTTAGTTATTGAAACTGTATAGCCACCCTTGGTTTGTACTGCCTCGAGAGAGAAAAAAGAGGAAAAAATAACATTTTATTCTCGGATTACAAAAGACGTTATCTTTGTAAATTTAATCGGAAATATAATATACGTATATCGTCATACTTATATAAATATATATAGATACACATAGAGATTATATATATATATATATACACATAGCTTTACACGTGTCAATAATTCTTATCAATGTATCGCTTTCAAAAGCAAGCAAAAATTTTCATTACCCTTAGTACGTGGGGGTTGTAGCTGCGTAGTTCGCTTTCGTTTCAGGATTTTTCTCATTTCGGGATTCTGATTATATACGGAGTTTGCCCCTTGAACACGTGGCCACTCTCGAGATAAGAATTATTATCACAGACGCGACAAGGCTGCACGTGGTAAACCAAGAAGGAACTAGGCTTGTACATATCTTGGGTATGAAAGGAACGCAATAACTGGAGATTCCTTTAAGTGGCAGAAAAGTGAGAAGGGTCCTTGGACTGTAATGGGGATTCGCTAGAGGTATAGGGAGAGTGTCGGATGCTGCTACGGACATAATTTTAATCGACGCTTTCCGTTCTCATTTGTTAAGAACAGATGATCGATATCAGCTCTTATCTATATATTAACCCCTCTCGACACGCCATTCTGAGAAATTCACGATGGACATATACATATATTATATTCAAGGTGCATATATTATTAAAGGATGCTGCGTGTGTACTATTTTTATGAGCGTCTGAAAACTCTCCGAAATAAAATGCACATGATGAATTATTGATTTTTTCTCTGTTGAAATTATTAATTAACAACAAAGAACTCATGCTCCACAACAGTGCACCATGTGGTAGTCCTGCTGTAGGTACTCTTATATGTATAATAGTCATATTTCCACATATGAAGTTCATGCTATGACTACACCCATCTACCGGTACTATGTTCATTTGTCGTTTAGGTATACCACATATATGGTCCAGTAATACACACGTACGTGTCTCGCAGGATGTGCATCCCTCAGTGCAGCAACGTGGAACGTGGTCCTTTATCATATCAGCAGGATTCTGGTCACAGAGTTATTACGTTATTAACTTAACGCGTAGCTACTCCTCTGACGCAGCTCTTTACCAGAAAATGCATAAAGATAGTAAAACCTAGCTGCGCTGTCGTCTGGCTAGTTTAGGGCGCATCCAAATGGACGCGCACACTGCCACAGACACTCGGTGTCCGCTCGGAACGAACTGACGAAATTTAACGTTGCTTTGCAACGAAGCTGCAGGCGAAATACTATTAACCGAGTTTTGCAAAAGTAGCTACTCGGGAGTTACATCGGGACGTACGTATCTACCTATGTGGTTATGCGCGCTTGGCATTTCACAGGGTCAAAGTTCACGGAGAGAGCAAAGGTTCGCGAGAATTTGCGCGACGTTGGAAATTGCTAAATCGTCGGCTAATCGTTTCTCCTTCGTGACACACGCGGGGAAAACTTTTGGAATCCATTGTTGGAGGTATATGGTAACTCTTTTTTTCCCTTAGTTCTCTTTTTTTTTCTTCATTCCAATAAACTTGGGATTTGGAATGGTGCACTAAGCTGGGATAAGAGTCTATCCGATTAGCGTTTCGCATAGAACTTCATGATCTCAATATGAACTCATATCTTATCAGCAATATGCTTGCGTGGCTATCATTGTTTATTCCGGATTGTTATTGTTATTTGTTTATTGTTATTGTTTGTTTTATTGCGGATTAATTATTATCGTGCTTCACCTAATGGAGTATTGATACTGATATTTCAAGTCTTATGGGATACTTATTATTTAGTGGACAATTGGGCGTTGTTATGGAGATAGTATAGATGGTTCTACATATATGTACATTTATGCATATGTCGATGACGTCCCCTGGATATTTCTGAAAATCGAGAGTTGTAATTAACCGTTGTACGTTCAAGTAGGACTAAACCGTAACGGGCAGCTTAATATTATGCCCTGGGATTCACCCTCTAATTCACGAATTCTCTTGGAAATCACTTCTCGATGCTATACGATAATCCTACTGTGGAAATCCGATCTCAATGGGTAAATGGTATTGGTTCTCTAGAGGATTTCGAGTATCAATTAACCAAATACCCATTTCCTGGTACACCTTTTTTTTCCCCCGAGGGCTTATACTTATCTCCCTTTTCCAATCTGGTGAGAAAGTTCAAAGATCGAATATTGCGTATTGAATCATCGAGATAAGTATATATTGCATTAAGGCGTATGCTTCGGGCATTAAGACGCATCTTCCGACTGATCGCAACTATCGATTCGATTACCATATACTTATCAGACGCAAGTGGCTTGTAATTAGACTCTTATCATGTATTAGACGTATCTAACCGTTTTTGGTGATTTATCAATTTCTTAATGATCATTAGAGCAGAAATTAAGCGGTTATTGTTATTACGCAAGGTGCAACTTTCGTCACAAGTTTCATACTTGATATCCACTTATCAAAATATCACAATGGCTATCTTATGGAATTCTATATGGTATATACATATATGTGTACAGACATATAATTCTCGTACCTTCATGCTAATAATCCTCCCTTTGTAATTCCCGGAAGATGGTTAAAGCCATGAAACAATGAACACGGAATAGACCACGAAACGTGCTGTCTCGACTCTGGCTCCATCCTTCTAGCTCAGAAAGATTATACATACCGCTTTCTAAGGAGAGTTTAGGAAAAGTTGTATCCCTTTCGAAAGGTATTTACATGTAATTCGTGATTGTCGTAAACAATTTTACGCCAATAAGAATCTCCATATGTCCTTAGAATTTAACAGTATTTCAGCCCTTTAACTTTCAATATGCAACAGTAATCACCCACTATGGATGGCGGGACTAATATTAAATGTTGATCGATATTGTTTCACAATATAAATTGTGAACGTATCATTAAAAGAAAGGTCGTACTCCGTATAAGAAGAGACATCGGTGTCGTAATCAAATTCTATTTTATTATCTGTCCATCAAAGAAATGTAATTTCGTATCAGATATACGAACCTCTATATGACGCAAGTTTATATGTGACATTGCGGTAAGCCGCAGGTACGTTACGCTTGTTTGTGACGTTTCATTTTATCAGAGACCACACAGTCGATGTACCGTATAACCGATAACCATACAGTGTATATCTATAGCCATTTGACACTGATAAAACTTGTGCATGACTGTTCATATTTTTTAACCTCTATTTGGAATTGTTTTTTGTCCCTTTACTTTTTTTTCGATATTCTTTCATTTTCTGTACGACACTTTGTACTGCTTGCCAACTCGTGCATGTGCTACAGGGCAAGTAACGATATTGCCAAAGCTTTTGTGGTGACACAGGCTCTCCTGCTTTACGTGGCGAGAGCCTCAAAGGAATTGAACGTTATTTTAAATCTCATCCACTTGCACGAGAGAAAGGGTAGGAGAGACCAAAGCCATCCGTATAGCCTTTGCCTGGAATATCTTCACGAGGAAGTTCAAAAGGATATAGTTGCCGTAAGCTTCTCGATAGGTGGTTAAGACATTTTGGTATTGACATTTTCTAGAGTAGAATTACAAAATCAAGACCAATTTCGGTGGACGTAGGCATATACATCTGAGATTTTCCATTTCAGATTCTCCCTTGGTCTCGTAATTGATTGAAGTCAAACCGGGTCTAATTCTGGATTTTCCCAGACGGATAAGTAACAGAAGAGAGGAGAAAACTTTTTAATTTGAAATAATTTGCCAACCGTGAAATTGACAATGTCACGAGAAATCACCCTTCGCAGATTCGAAATGTGCGGAGTAAACACAACGCCGAACGAGTTATATATAATTCTCCGCTCCCCGCTGCTGCTGAAAAATTGAAATAATTTTTCACAAGAAATCCGGCATTTCAAGTTTAAAAAATATTCCAAGAAGAGTTTAGCGGGTGGAGGAGCTCTCGTGGTGCCGGCTAAAAGTGGAAAATTTAAGGGTGGGGTCCAAAAGCGCGAGAATTTAATTTTACACCCGGAACAGAATTTCACGCGAGTCCTTTGCAACGTCTTCTTTCCTCAACGTCTCGCCCCCCCCCCCTTCCCCCTATTACTCATTCTACGAGTGAACCACCCTTGAAGTAGGATGAATGGCAACTCCTTCATTCTGAAAAATACCATCATCCAAACAAGATCCACGTTGCAATGTTGAAATTGAAACGCCAGGATGTAAAGAAGAACGATCATCCCTTCCTGTCGAATGGCCCCTATACCTCAAGGGTAGAAAAACATCAGAGGTTATTTTCGTTTGGCTTCGATCTACTTCTCGGATTCTTTTCGGGACCTGTCCCTACTTTATTATACTCTTTACGAATCTACCCCTAAAAGGTACGAAAGATTACGTAGAGGGTCCTGCCTTTTTTTTATTACCCTTCGAATCTCATGTAACAATTCACGTTTAGGGCCTTAAGTGTTATAACGTCGAATGCAAGTCCGTTGCCAAGATGATTTTTAGATCTTGGCTCCAGACTGAATTACACGTTCCGCATGGCAGCTACTTGAATAAGGGCACTTTTGTAGAGAGAAATGGTACAGAGTTTATATATCAAACGTGTACGGTCCTCCGGTGGGTTGTACGCACGCACTGTATTGATCCACAGTGAAACAGCATTGAAATATTCTGCCAACCCTCACGCCCGACCGTAAACCGTGGTTTTACATACAAAGCTGATTTTTCCTTTTGTCGGTATTCTAACGTATTGCCGAATTATACTTCACATTATTATCGTCTCTCTGTGATCAAGCTGATCTTTTTTTTAAAAAAAATGAGAAACAGAAAACAAAAGAGAAATATTGAAATAGAGACTTTTCTTTCATCTCTCGATATTAAGAGGTCACAAATGAAAATGTAAAGAATTACTGACGTACGTTCGTAAAATTTTTTGTATTTCAAAGTCGCTGTCCTTTTTTTTTTATCACGATGCCTCATCTCGACATCCCCTTATATTCATGGGAGGCGAATACATTTGCGATTGACGGCGCGTAAAATCGACAAAGTATAAATATAAATTTCTTAAGGAACGAAAAGGTAGATTTGTCTTTATAGGTTCGCGGTATTTATTTGCAAACCGCTATACGCACGTCTATGTTGGGACGTGTAAATGACATTTAGATAAAGCTGGGTAGACATTTCAATTTTCTTTTTATAAAGATTCTGTACGTTCACGTAAGATAAAACATAATAATACGAATGGCGGTGACTGTATATGTGCGAAAGTGAACAAGAAGAAGACAATATTTTTTTGCACAAAGCTGAATCGTACCTATCGAGGCGAAGTATGAAGGAATTGCCATTCAGTAAGAGCGAGTGTTCTTTCGCTAAAAAAGTATTCGCAAAACCCATTGTCTATCTTGTAGGAGTATAATTCTCTGCAGGGACGCGGAAGGGTTGTACCTTATCTATTTGAAAAAAGTAAAGTCTTGGTGTGGCAGATGCGCAATGCTGGATGCGCAAGGTTCAGACAATGCCAGGTTAAAGGGGAATAATAAAAAGTAATGGACTTTGGAAAATAATGGACTCCTCGTAAATCATTCGCGAAGTAACAAGCAGACGAAACTACTTATCTGTGCTGGGAAAAATGTTCCATAACGTTCCTTTTCGCGGATTCCCTTTTTATTTTATAATTCTTACCTAAATCTTTATTCTTTTCCTTCGTATAATATACCGAGCTTTTCAAAAGCTCATAGCCTTTAAAATCTCACAGTCAGACCTGAGCTTTTCTCGAAATTTCATTACCGTTGAAAATTGCTTTAGGCTTTTTTTTTTAATTTATACGTGGTACCACATTCAATTTCGTGATGAAATACATACTTATTATTTTAAATTAATTTTGGCAGCTGCCGTGTTTGACGTCCATGAAAAGATTGTGCAGCACACATCTGCTGGACCATAGTCAACATCAGAGACGAGCGAACCAATGTATACGGCTGATGTAATGAATAATCGTACTTTTCAAAAAGCTCTGGATTCCGAATGAAGTCACGAATTTTTGTGGGTGATATATATGACAAAGCACACCCGAACGGAGCTCGGAAATATTTTATGGACCAACATTGGATGCTGGGATATTTTTCAACTTTTTTATTCCACCCTGTACGAACGAAGATCAAACGCAATCAATTCCAAAGGCGGATTAAATATTACCTGCGCATACCCTGGAAAAAAGGTTTCGTCTGATTTTCACCCTTACTTCTCTTTCACTTTCCTTCTCCCTTTTAGCCCGCTTTTCAATGCTAGGAGGCCTTTTACTCTGGGGTGGATCGCCACAGGTTTTTGGGAAGCTCTAGCTAAATACAAATAATGGCTTTTGCTCTTCTCTTTTAACACTTTCGATCGTCATTTATGAGCACTCCACTATTGAGTGGCAAGGGAGACTTTTCACTTTACTTTTTACTTATTTACTTTGTTCTTGTATTCTTACTTGGAGTACTCTTTTCTGGTATGCAGACACAGAAGCTGCAACCATCCTCTCTCATGGATATTATAAAAAATGATACGGCGGCGAATGAATGTCTATGAAGTAACTGGAATAGCATGCTGAGGCTATTTACGTTTTGATAATGAAAAAATAAAGAGAGAACTTATGCGAGGTGAAATAAAAAGTCTCAGAATATGGAAGCATAATGCAGAATGGAACTTGTGACGTTCTCGTTTCGAATTCACCACAAAGGCTGGCAAAACTTGGAAAAGAATTTGGCAGGTTATATGAAATATTACTACACAAGGGATGCCTCAAGGAGGTAGCTCGCGAAACTGGGTGGATTCAAAGATTTACTGCGTGTGTGCTTGTGAGAAACGTACAGAGCCTGAGAGTGGCTATAACGCATGGAAAATAGATTCGCCAAATTTTCGACCTATAAATGTCGTACTCACTCGCCCTTATTCTTTGGGATATAATTTTTATTTCCGACTCTTGACATCTGCCGTTTCTGGATTGAATTTCGTGGGAATCGTATTTCGATTACCTTTGGAATGTGAGGTTATCGAGTAGGCATTGAGACCGGAAAAAAATTCGGACTGTCATCGCCGGCCAAAGTGGATCGTGATTGATACCGCAGTAAAAGAATGGCATTTATCATTGTTGTTTGCCTTCAGTTTTTCCTTCATCTTGACATTCACGTCATGTAGCATCAGTCTTTGTTTTCGCGAAAGTTTATCTTTATAAACTTTCATATTGTAATATTTCATAGTACCGTTTGTAATCGACTAATTGAGAAGGTAATTGTTGCAATGATTCATTTGTTTGAGAATTTCATATTTTTTGGAAAATTACTTCAAGAAATATTGAACTTAACATTTTTGATGTTACTCAATCAATATCAGCTTGGTACAAGCAGGAAAGAGTATATGGCTGATATGATGGACTCTGAAATTACACCCCTTATAAAATTTATCAGTTTCAGCTAAGGCACTCTCCTACTCTATGTATCTTATTTAATAGGCACCTGTACTCGTGTATCATATACCTGTAAAAATACGTGTATATCTAACGTTTCCTGCTTTATCCTGGTCAAAGAAAACTTCCTCTTTTTCATATTCATTGCCCCGGGTTACTTTTCCAATTAAGTCCACTCTGAAGTTTCGCTTTTTGAAGGGTTCATCAAAAGAGGATTTGATATCAGTTCAACCTCCGTCGAGGAACTCTTTTGATAAATCAAAGATATTCGACCGAATCAAAATCGCGACTGGTTCCACTCCGTTGCTGTTGGTGACTTTAATATACATTTAGCTTCAGGTTTTTTTGTCTGTTCTTTATATTCAACTTGTTTGTATAGTTCCCCTTTCATCGGCATCTTAAGAGTCCTGTAGGTTAATAATATATCCGAAAATAAAATATATATTCATACTTAATGTATTCTACATTATAAGCTTTGATGTTCTCCAGGGAGATGATCAAATTACAGATACGATTCTTTGTCAATTTACAATAAATAATATCTTTTTTGGAAAAATCCCAAACTTTTTCGCATATAAATTTTTCCAATATGAATATTATTTCTTATCGATATTTAATTATACTCATTGTAAATCCTATTTTCAATCTTAAAGTTTATTATAAGAATTTATCATGAACTTTATATTATCTGATATCACAACACGCTTAGCTTGTTTCAATTTTCAATACTCTAGCCATAAGTAATTCTCTCGAGGGAATTCCAATCAATTTCCGAAAATTAATTCTCCCAACCCTGAAACTCAAATCCACATGTATATATAGCTTACAAGTCGAATCAAAATACGCGACCAATCCACGATTCGCGTTCTACATCAGTAATATCAATAAACCGATATTTATCTAAATCACGTAATAATTAATGCTTTGAGGAAGTATATGCTTATAATGATCAGATTATATACCCTCTACAGACTCAGCCATTTAGACATTAAGACATTAATTTTCTCGATACTCAGCCTTCTGTAAAAGCACTTAAAAATATGAACGTAATCTAGCAAAAACAAATTTAATCTAATCAACAACAAATAAATCCCAAAATTGATTTTAACAATTATTTTTCATTACGTTGAAGGCTTTAGCTTTTAAAAATCCTATAAGTCATGTTTATGGCTCCATTAGATTGCTTCCTATAACTACTCTCGAATATATGGGAAAAATCCTATAGTTTCTACTGAAATATCTACCAAAAGCTTTTCACCGGAACGAGATAAATTTTCAATTCTAATCGCGTATTTCCCCTTGGAGCAATATTTTTTATTACATTATTTCATCCTTTCCTCTCTGACACGCAAGCCGACCACAGTAAAGCAATGAAGAACGAAGGGACATTTATTTTCCTTCCCCACATTGTAATGCGTTTCACCGGATATTATTAGATCTTATCCCATACTCCACTTTGCTCTGTCATATTCCCACAACCATATTTTATCCTGCTTCCCTTCTGGCAACACAAAAGA
>JARQSV010000648.1:561847-603966 GCA_030142285.1 Calameuta idolon | reverse complement strand
TCCGGTTTCCTACTTCATATCGCGCATACAGAAACGTTATACAATGATTTTCTCACTATACGGATGTTCGAGAATTTACTAGAATAAATCAAGTATCTCTATGTCCTTAATGTAGCGTACTCAGTGTTACTTCGGATAATTTTATTTTTCGCCTCACCAAATTTAAAAAATATGATTTTGGTTATGTATGGACCGGCAATTCCGAACGATAATTTCCAGGTTTCTTTCATAGCGCAGGTGTATACATATACGGTATGCGCGCAATGCGCGGTACCCTTTTAGGCCTAGTTTATTATTCCAGCTTGATTGAATGGAATAAGTCGAACCTGTAACAATATTATGATTATGCGAAACATACCGTAGGTGTTACTGTACAGTGTACAGCTTTGCCGAATATGGAATTTATATCTGTGCGTGCTCAGATTTTGGAAGATTCTTGTTTTTACAGTAGCTCTTGTATTCTCTTTTAACTTAACTATACAATACACATACATAAAATCAGTACTGGGATTTAAGCGGCTAGATATTACTATTAAGGCTGAAGGAAATGTATAGGAAGGGTATATGCATGGGTTTGACATTTTTCTATTTCACTCGTAATGAAAATTCCCTACATCTTCCTACGTACCTGGTGTGAAAGATAAAAGCTATTGTCGCCCTGCATTACTTTCTGTTCTGTTTGATAAACCTTTTTTTTTTAACGAATATCCAGGAAATTCCCAAAAACATATTTATCTAGTCCTATAGGCCTTATCGAGAATCCTTTCATAAATCTATGGACATTGCAGCCACATGCTCTCATACTCTCTAGCCAAATGCGGTAACAAGCCCAGGTCCTGACAAACATGGCTGATTGCGTGTACCTAACCTCGGCTACGGAAATAACCAACCAATGCCAACATTCGAACGTCGTTGTCTGTGTTTACTTGCCGAGTACAATCCTATATGTGTACATACAAATAATGTATAGATATATCGTACTGCGTCTCAAGAAAATAAAGCATCGATCACCATTTCCGAAGATTCGAACGATTTCGAAACGAAAACGTCGTGAAACTTCATAACGTCTCGAATATAAAAAATTTTTCGCACGGAAAAACAAAATTGTTGGACATAACAAAAAATCGTGAGCAGCATTAAAAAAAAAAGATCTGACTGATTGCCGTGCTGGATAATCATTTGACCATGCACAGTCGTAGCGACCGTGTATATACTATATGTATGTGAATATTATAGCAGGTAAGATATCGTGTCTTCGAATAGCTCCGTTAGTTACCGATCGCGCCACTGTCGTCGAATTCATCGATACTCGTAACTCATTGAGCACCGAAGGTCCTTAATTAGTCGTAAGGCTAGTGCCATTCAGGTGGTCAGGTACGTAGCTAGTAAGGTCAGGTCAGAGGTACTGGACTTGGATTAGGTTAGTATTCTAATAGGGTGCAGCGGGCGAGCAACCAAACACATTATTCATCACGAGAATTGGATTAGTTTAGCGAAATTACCCCGGAGATTCCGCGAAAGATAGGTACGCCATTGCGCTAGGTCAGCCTCGGCGTAGGATAAACCGCGACGCAAAATACATACGAAGTTAATCTTACTTAGCTGTTGCAAGGAGCCTTGCGGAATTTCAAATGCGAGACCCTACCGTTATAACTCTGAGAAGAGAGCGTAAGCGCGGTATGCCCGTATATTAGTTTGAATAATGGTTCGGCAGTATTCTACAAATAAAGCTTCGTCCGGGCTCGAACATTTTACCGTAATTACAGGAGGTTAAAAATAATGCACATACCGGGCGGATCGTTCGGTGATAATATATTAACAAGGGTTCTGACATTATTAAATGTCCCACTGGATGACATATGTCATCTGCCACAAAGTGATATATATGAAAAAAAAAAGATATAGATATATAAAAGTATATCGGATGGCATTTGAATGGAGGAAACGTCACGACGTGACTGGGAATCGGAGAAGAGGTCCAGTGTGCGGCCGGACTGGTCAGGATTGAGTCGATTTGGGTCCGGGGTACGGAGAAGGTATCTGGGGACCCAGTACGGGGTTGAAGGATGCTCGATAAGATGGCGTGTTCAACCTGGCGTTACAAGCGACTGAATATTGCATCACGTCGGGCCCGTGAGTGAATCGGGGCAATATAATTCGAAATTCTTGACGGCATGCCGGCCGTTTCCCAATACCGATTTACGAACGAACTCCTTTCACGGTCTGAACTCATCGGTTCTCCTTCGGGATGCCTTGACCTCTGAGATAACCCATCGACAACCATCTCGCAAAATCTACGCTATTCGTATCAGCCGATAGAGCGCCCTGGGTTAACGTTTACTCGCGGGAAATTCAGTATTCGAGACTGCCGGTAAAGGCTGGCAAATCCCACCGAGAGAAGTATACGTAACGCATCTGCATTTTCTACATTTGAACTGTGTAAAGACGAAGAGATTACTGATCTTCCTAGATAACGGATTTATCTCCCTGAAGATTTCCCTAGGATTTCTTGAACTTAGAGGTAACTCGATTCATAAAAAAAAAAGTCCAAAAATATTATTTACGAAATGCAGTTCGATATCAATATTGAAGATTTTTCATTGGAGTCGAAAGCTTTGCTGATTACATTTATAACAGAGAGCTGGAAGTAATTGAGTGGCTATGTTTATTCGCTGTTAAGTCACTGATCCAGATAGAACGGCGTTCTCGTGTAAAATATTCCAACTAGAATAAAGACGTCTTGGCTTCCTGTAACGTAGTTGCGTCGTTACGAAGGAGATAGGGTATGGTAAGGGTGCAAAACGAGGTGTGAATGAGGGTGCAAGAACAATGCACCCCACGAAGTTTATAACGAGAGGGTATAAGAAATGCAATTAAAGCAGTAGTCGTGGTGGAGTAAGGGGTGAGTACTGTGTTCAGTCTACGATATCCCAAGACGCGGTATGACTTATCGCGCGGTATTAAAAATTCACGGCTGCTAATGCATCTGATTTAATAAATATTTTTCACAAAACCAAGACAATTTTATAAGTCGAAATTTCATACGATTTCAAACGCATTTCGCTTATGTAGACAATACTTTATATGTATATGCACGCGGAGGGGAAACCGGTTAGGACTCCCGTGGGAATATTGTACCCCCAGGATATACTAGAGTAAGCCCTGCTACAGGCAATGCGAATCGTAAAATCAGTTCCTTGAACGCTGATACTCGAAAGGGTTGAATAATACATGGTGAATGATTTATAGGGTACGATTTTAAATAGTACCACTGTCTTTATTTCAGGTCCGGAGTAACCTCATGACCACGTCTCCAAATACACAGTGTCGTTCGAAGTGAGTTTGTTTTTTAATAATGATAACAATAATAATAATAATACACGTAAGATAACAAATAGACGTTATCATTGCATGACAAGGTAAATAAGGAGTAATGGAAAAGTATCAATTCCTCCAAGCTATTATCTAGGGTGAGACAACCTGGATTCAGACATGCTGGCTACTAGAATATCAATATTTGCTTACGGAAAGTGTACCCACACGATACGACGACTATTGGGTTCTGTAAACACTAACTATAGCTTGAAGTCTTGCTAATTGCCGTGTAGTAAATACGAATAAGCTTGCGTTATAATTCGAGCCGTATAAAATAATAAACAACATCTACATACGGACAACAATATTGCTAGTGGATCACGAAGAAATCATTGAGTATCATCGATACACTAAAAAATTGAGTATACACAGCCTTTAGTGTGGGAACGATGTAATTTTTATAATTGTCAATTCTATTAAAAATCGATACAAATATTCAAATAACGGATTAGGACACTCTTCGGTATTCTCAGCAGGGTGCTTCCATTCGTAGCAATGAGAAGAAAGTTAAAGTAGATTAGAAGTATAATCGTTCCCTCTGTCACCTCTCCAACTCCAGAAAACATCTAACTCGGGAACTTGTCTCGGGACTCGGTTGGTGTGCTGATTGCTCGCTATATAAAGCGTCCAACGCATTAGATTCGTTCGAGGGAGGAAATGAGAACCAAGAGCGACATGGTGAGTTTGATATTGTCATGAGCAGTAGCATCAGATTGGCTTAAAGAGGGTGACCCTCAAACCCCAGGAGTTCACCCTTTACCCTTTCACCCTTTGTCTGAGCTCGCGTAGATACTAGCTGCCTATCTATCTATCTATCTGTCTATCTATATATATGTGTGTGTATATATATATATATATATACTCTTCTTTCCTCTCTAGCGTTCTGTCTCATCCTCTTATCCTCAATCCGCCTCTCTTCTAAGGGGTTGACCCCCAACAAGGCACGACGGCTCTTTAACAACCCTTCTCTCGGTTTTACCCTTCCGGGTGAGTTGTTGACCGCAATCTCACGTACAGACTGAGTGAATTCAACTTGATCCTGGAAAGTCGGCGCTGCATTACGTTATACATTACATTACGTCACATCTGAATTGCCAACGCTATCCAAACTGCTACTGCTTTCCTTGCTGGTATTGGTGTGATTTCAACTATAAGAGAATTCTGAATAGCGTTGGTATCATATCTCGGGAACAATGTTCCGTGTTTAGTCAAACTTTGTACAGTAAATTTGTAATGAATGAAGCGGATCGAATAAAATATGTTTGTTAGCCTTTGGGTATCCTAGTGCCACCGTTATAAGGAGATAGGGTAAGATTGTAGGTAGCTTTTTTACGAAGTCATATTTCTAGAATTTATCGCACTGATTAGATGAAAAATAATAAAGATAAATTTGAAGGGTCGAAGGGTTATCAATTTTTTAGCCCGACTACAGACACCAAAATCCAAGTATTAGAAACTCGTTTCAAACCCTTACCCCTTTTGGAGAGCTTGCTAAAGGAGGGTCGAAAAGCCCGTCATCCAAGAACAAAAGCAGCCGACCTACCCAGTTACTTTAGGTATACCCGTGGAAATAAAAAAAAAACTAAGAAGGGTGTTATTCGAGAGAGGGTTGAAAAAACCTCGTTTCCGAAAACTCAAGAGGTTCAAAGAAAGCCTCTAGGCTGGCAACCTTATACGGTCTTATCAAAGGGGAACGAATATTTTTTTCAGAATTCAAATTTGGTCTTGCCCTTCAATAACAAGCTGAATAACAAGAGGGGTAAGCCCTTTCTCTAAGGTCCAAACGTTAGGTTGAATTGGTAACAATGAAATTTTGTTTATTGAACCAACAACCTCTCAAACACCTCGCAATATAAATATGGAGTACTGGTATGAATGGCGGGTTCATGTGTAAGTCATGTACCTTAAGGAGCTCATTTGCCAGAGGAAGCTACGAAGTAAGGAAACGGCGGTTGTGTAGAATAGAGACTGTGAAAGCTCGAGAAGTACAAGGGCGTAACACGACTCAGTCCAAGGGATGAAAAGGGGTTGGACTGACTGCCTCTATACTCCACATATACATTTGCGAGACGTCTTACAGTCGCCATATTTCATAAGAAGAAAATCATCTTAAAATAGAACCTTAATACTTCACCACTAACTTTCCCACTCTCTTACCACTTGATACACCTATTAATTTTATCACCCTCTATAGACCATGATATTACCCAGCTGAACGTTACACCGACATCGACGTTAAAGTACCTCTGATTTTCGTGCTGTACGTATTATATCAGTATATCATAAATGTACTTTTACTAAATGCATTATGAATCTTTACATGCAGTCACTGCTATATTTAATGAGCCGCACTGTTATATTTTTGGCCCTTAATACAGGTATACGTGACAGTGAATTTACGACTTGGGCTTTACGTGCCCTCAGCCCTATCCCATTGTGCTGTTTTACGACTGCGTGCAAGTTACTCTAGGTTCTACTGCGTAATGTCTTCATAATGAAGAACGAACGTGTGTCAGAGACGTAACGTTTGTGACATACGATGAGTCTCCAGCGGGCACGTTTCCAGCGGGAGCATTGCCGGCAAGGTTGTTGCAACCTTTATTAATCTCGCGAGTGCAGTACCTACGGTTTACTAGCGATCCATTGTACGTATCAGTTAGTACGTAATCGTAAAATTAAATTTACGAATATAACCAGTGCCAAGATTCATCTCTCGAGTGCTTTAACGGTTGGAAAATTACGCTCTTCCTACATTGACGACGGATATTGACTAACTTACGTATATCAATAAGAACGATTTACGTAAAGTGGTAAGATGCATATATCCAACCTGTGTACCACCTACCCGAAACCATTTTAGACTTCCGGTACTGTAGCTCCAACCGCATATTTACGTGTCGACAGAATTTCGACTGCGTGTCGTGATTTAATGCCTAGGAAATAGGACGTACGGCACTCCGCACCAGGATTCCTGTAATATCCAAGTGACGTAGAAGCCCAGATAAGTTTCTCAACCCCCTTTGGCGTAGGGTAGATGTGTAAAGAAAACGAAAAGAATTGGAATGTATCCCTTGCGTGATTTTGTGTCTCAGAGTAGGGTTGGCAGTTGGCAGTGAGATTCTGGCTACATGGAGAACGATCTCAGATTTTCTGGAGACTGACGTATATAGGGGTAACCATGTGGAAGGGGTAGGCGGGAAGCAATCGATGAGAGGGGATGGACGCTCGATGTCTCGTGTGGTTTATAACGTATGCGGATCGTGCCACCCTTATATCTTATGGGAGCACACACATATTGAGGTTCTGGAAGTCGGCCGGTCCTGCTGCCGCTTTAAAATGTGTCATGGCGTTTTCTACGTGAGACGACTACAAGATGAGGCAGTTCTAAGTTTCACCCTTGGAATAGTATTTTTGATCTTCAGCTGGCAGGTCACAAAGAGATTCTCTAGAAATTGACAGAGTATCGGAGGATGTAGATTATTCTGTAATTTTAGATTGCATGATAACAATATCCATTTAAGGGTATATCGAACTTTCAATTTCATCGATAATCGGATTGTTCGATAAATGGATCGATAGTGCCATTACATTATATCTATATCCTTATCAGACGTAGAAGTTTGCTCTGGCTTGAAAATTCGATTAAGGATACTTTTTTATTTTGCATAACGACATCCAAGGCGAGATATAGCCACTTCGTATCCTTTGATAAGGTCACGTCATTCGGCGAGCTCTCTAAGAAGCTATAGATAATACCTATATGTATATCGCTATATGCATATACTATGTATATGTATAGTACGTATATGTATATATGTATAATATGCATAATGTGTTATGTATAACTATTGGAGTCCCGAAGGACTTCAAGAAGTATAATAATACGTGAATCAAATGGGTCTGAAGTTCGATGCTAGGCATGTTATAGACATACCTATGAGAATTCCCAGTAACTGGAGGAATACCGATTTTAACACTGATGTATTTGAAAAGGACCAAATCCGAGAAATGCATCGTAATATCGTTATACGCCACGAAACAGAACGATGTCTTACGTATTTCTCATAAATTGTTTTTATGGACGACGCGTGCTTCCGAAGAAAGAAGCCTCGCGAGAAAAACTTCTTTTAATTCTTACACCCAGTGGAACCGAGCTCTCGGGAAGTAGGTCGCAGAAATGGATGCCAAGTCGCGACTCTAGTTGGCACATAAATCCTTATTCGCATGAAACGTCTCCATTTCTGACCTCGGTTAACGTGGCTACCTGCTGTAACGTCATTATTACGAAAACTCGTAACACAAACTAAAGCGAATTCAGAATCCAGAGACGAATTACTTTGTAGTTACTGTGTAAACGTATAGTAACTTATATGCTGATACATGTATATGTATATATAGAGAAACTGCAGATTCTCTAACGTCTTTAATGTATACCCTTTGAATAATGTATGTAGAATATTGCAATATAATTTATTCGCGAATAAACAGAGGCATATATTATAATACATCTATGGCATGTATTGCATATACATATTTATTAGCTATGTTTATATATATCGGTAGCAAATTTTATTTTGTCACAAAGATTTCTTTTCACATTAGGAATCGATATAGTATTATTGAGACGATCGTGCAATAGGAGCGAATTGATTCTATTGGCAGCTAGGGTGACATTCAAATACGAAGGGATGCAATAAGCCTGCTCTAAGTTAACGCGATTTCTAACCCAATTCGTGGGGTCACGTAGAATCTCTCAGGAGACTTCCTTCTTGAATTAATTCAGATCCTTGTCCCTAGTCCTACTGCCAGGAACGAAAGACATTTTATCGTCTCCCGTTTCATTATGTCTCCGCAAACTTTTAACATAATAACTTGCCAGGCCAATCCAAACTCTCCGTGAATGGTGATCGTATAAAGTTGAAAGTTCACCGAGAGGTGCGACTAGATACGCCAGACAATCTGAATAGTATATCTACTTTGCTTCGCAGCAAGCACCTTCGTATGTGTATATTAAGTATGTTTAAACTTTTAAGCTTTCTGGTGTTATAAATGTTCAGTTATTCTTATAGATGATCCACACTATGCTGGAACTTCCCTTTATTTGATTTTAGTCATCCTTCATGTTTTAGATTGACAGTTCGCTAGGTGGCGACACCTATCGGTCCCTTATTGTTGAGTTTATATCCTAGGTGGTACGTTGGCGATAGGGCGAAAACGTGCTTTTTCGGCGTTATTCTTTACATGTATAAAATCCCATCCTTTGCTGTCCCACACGTATACAGACATTTTGCACTATGTTATTTCGCTTGTGCTTCTACCATTATTTGTTCCGGTTTCCCAGCGCTTCGTTAGAACCACTTTGGGAGGTTGCATGAAATAACACAAGCCTTCTTCATTCACGTAATTAACTAGAAATTATCGCCTAGCAGAAGAACAATCTCAAAAGTCCGTTTTAGATTTTGCCTGAGTGTAACGTGCCGTTAGATTCTTTTATATTTATTTCATTAGAAATTGTACTCGTGAAAGTTTCAAGTGATGACGAAAATGATAATTCTTCTAAAAATAAATGCATAACGATGATTTCAGGCAGAGAGGGTGACATCGAATTAATTACTTGTACCGGTAATTACCGATTTCGATGTAATATAGTATGCTCGAATGTTTATAAATTGATTACAAAAAAGGTATAAGATTACTTTTGTTATTTCAATTTTTTTTTTCTGGACTGGGAAATTTCGTGAAGTCCTTTCCACGTTTGAATATATATCTATTATTTGGGTCAAGCGGATTGCAGGTATAAAGGCAATTTTTATCAATGTTGGACGTTATCAATCTCTCGCACAACCGTACCAAAGAGGATTTCCCAAGGGTGTTCGCCTAAAACCTCCCTTAGCTACCCGAATCCACCATTCTTCCTTGACTATTCTTACCTCATCCGTACAGGGCTTCTGTTACTTCGTCCTCAGTCTATCGTTCCCATCTCAGGTCCGAGCACGTTCCACCATCCAGAAACATAAATCTCCCATTTGCCGGCATTTCTTGTGGCACGTGTCTTTATCTCGCTGGTCCAGCAATTAAGGAAAATGAGCGCTCTATCCACTTCTATCATAAATCGAATCGCCATAGAATAGAACCGTAGACACATCCTCGTTTCCCAATATCAATGAAGCACCCGAATAGAAACAAACAATGATGATGAATTTGACGATATATACCGTCGACTTGGTATTTACCAGAGTTCCCCACCTCCCACCCCCAGAACATTCTTCGAGCCTCCAATACCATTGGGAAATTATAATCAGACCTCTTGATCAATATGCCAGAAGCAAGTTCGATCAGCTGGTTCGAGAAATGAACTCCATCCTGAGCAGAGCACTCTGTTTTTGAAAGAGACCATTCAACTGGGTGAAATTCAGCCATAGTTATATTTTACGTAGGTATATAGGATATATATATACATATACATATATCAAGCAACTATGGAACCTCCTAAAGTTCCATAGAAACGAATGGGACTTTCCAGCCTTAAAGTTAGAGCTATGAAAAAAATAGGTCTGAGAAGAGTCAAAGAGTCATGACATAAAAACGAAAACTCAAGAAATGTTATCTCAGGCTGATAAATGATAATGCCTGTCTAACCGATGTCAGCCAAGCGTGCACTAGATACCCCACTAGGTAAGTATCGTATTGGTACGGTCAGTAAACGGAAAGATAGAAAGAGTATTTTAAAAGTCAAGATGACAGACGGAATTCATTAGGAGCTTTTTAGGGATCCAAGGGTTCGTTTTATCTGTTGGAATTGCTTACTGGCTCTGCCGGGGAGCACGAGGAGAGGTAGGGGTATGTACCCGATCCTGCAATCTGACAATATGGATGGGAAGCAATGATTGATTTAGATAGGGGAGATCTGGCATTCGGCCAGAGCTTTACTTGGCCGTAACTTATATATATAATATAGGTATACCGGGTCCAATCATCCTTTCTCGCCAAACAGAACGAAATAGAGCTTTAGGAATGAAGAGCCCATATTTTATTCTTCAGAGGGCTCACGGGTCCACGTAATATAATCTGAAACTGAATGGCCCAACGCACGAGCTTTATCGAACTCCAATCAATAGGCTCATTTATAAGGAATATCCGCTACGGTAACAAAACTCCCTGAGAGTTCAAATGTTGTCAATGATATCACGCCACCTTTTCTGATTGATTTGATGAACTTTATATCTAGATCTAATTTCGTTCGTATGGTACAAACCATTTGGAGAAAACACCTGCCCAGTTTTCATTGCCGAGAAAGTTTGTAGAGAAAGCTTTTCCCAGGTGGAATTTCATCGGGATCAAATTTTACTTTGAGTGAATACATTGGTCACCTTTGACCTCGTCCCTTACATCACGTGTTCTTTGACGACTTTGTGTTTTTCTAAGGATCTTGTAGACCCTATGAGTCCTTTGTGTAACTTGAGCCAAACTTCTAGAAGGATTTGTATGTGGTTTCTGGATATTTCTTAGAACCATGTAAGGATGTTCCACGTAAATTGAACCATGTCACAGAGATACGTATGTGGTTGCAGGCGTCGCAGGGACATGATGTTACGCGTGCTGGGAGTTCGACTACTGTCGAGGCTTCTGGTCCTCGTCTGCTCCCTTTCGCTGCTGTCGCTCCTCTTCTTGAGCCGCTGCGGCTTCAATAATCTCGACACGGACCTCATCGACACTGCGGGTAAGTGCAATTTGTATTACCGATAATTAAATTGTACTTGGTAATTGCTACCAGTAAATAGTCACTGGTCAGATGCATGTAAACAGTGTATTAAAAATGAGCGAAAAAGGCGCTTTAGCGAAATTGATATGGCATCAATTATTCCTGATATACGATTCCTTTGTCTATGTAGGAATATGGCTATTCCAGAAAACGGTATGCAAATTCGTTAGTGGTATTCACGCGAGAAATGTAGTAGGCTTTCCTGAATTTTCGAGCAATTAAAGGGATAGAAATTTGTATCAATGAATATCAAAGTGGACATCTTTATGTATAAAGGTTTTGCTGGGGTCTGTTTGGCTTTAGAAGGATTGGTCAGGGAATGTGTCTAACTGCGTGATATATATATATATAGAATTATCGTAGAGGACCACCAGCAACCTGTACCCGAGGTTTTCCAGAGCGTCTGCATTTTACGCGCAGCGAACCGCATCATAAATTGCGACGCCGGCGTCGGGACGACATACCTGACGTAAACAGTGACGCTAAGTAGACCGGCAACGAGGTTATACGATCGTCGTAATTGCCAACATGATAATTCTACCCTTATTACTCAGCGTGGCTGCTATTTTCTTTCGCTCTTTACAATACCTGCACTAACATTTTCACGTGTTCTCGCGCCAAAGAATACACAGGTCGATGCGAATTATTCGATGATTCGTAAAATCGTCCAAGTATTTGAAAAGCAACGTCCTTTGTCTTATTGCAAATCTAATAGAATTTTTGGCCTCGGCACTCACAGTCAATGTGCTCCTTTCTTATTGGACAAATAAAATAGTTTATGTAACAGCGTCCTTGCGAAGCGCAAAGATTCCAAGAATTATACACGTTCACAGAGTCACACGAGCTGGCGTTTTAAGCGCAATTAAACCCGGCCATTATTTCGACGAGAACGTCTCTAGAGACATACCTAGCGAGTGGAATAGCGATTTAAGCATACATTTTTTTGCTTTTCGTTAATTTAACGCCCCAATTTACGTCGCGGCCCGAATGCAATAAGGATTCCCCTCACCATGGTAAAACCATCCAATTTTGTTTTGTTGCTCCTGTTACCACGTTACCGGAATGCGCAGGGTGCGATATTAAGGGTAGGTACCCCAGGGTTGTCGGCCGGAGGCGGAAGGGCAATTATGCTGCCATTTAATTGGTACTTTACTGGAGTTCAAGTGGATATCATCCACTATCTTTATGTGACGTAATTCTATTAACCCCCGAGTGTAAAAGGCGAAAGAGCAATGACGAAACTTGAGAAATCCAATGTCCAACTTCATGCAGCTTGCAAGCTTACCACTTTCCATCAACAAGTCCTTGTCAACCGTTTAGGCAGTTCACTCGTACCAACGTAGTAGCATCACCTGAAATGATGGTTCCACTTATATTATATGGCTCTTCCACACGATTCGCTATATGGCAAAACGCTTTCAGAATTTCCGCAGAAATCCAAACCGGCAAGGGCATAAACGGCCATTGCGATTACCGCCGCTTGGACTGGCGGTAATAACGATTTCCGGTATCGTGCACTTTACGGTCGGACGCTGCTGACATGAACCGTAGAAAAGGAAAAACTCGAAAGCAGATTCCAAGCAATTTTACTACAGCGAGGAACGAAGCAAAGAGAGCGCTCTCTTTACGATTAGCGCCAATATTTACTCCTATTTAAAATTCTGCTTAGTCTTTTTTTTTTTAGTCGAAAATTCGGGTAGAATTATGCAACAGCTTGCCCAGACTATTCCCCATTTCGAGATCCCTATTTCGCTCGTTGAGACTTCACTTTCTGCTCTCTAAACCCTCTATGCGTAGCTACACGTTGAGAATCCGCAAATCCAGAGGATACTCGATACGAACGGAGAACACACTGGTGGAATCACGCAATTGCATTATACATGTTTGATAGGGTCCACGGAGCAATCGGGTCAAGCTCCGTACGCATGCGTTCACTTTGAAAACATGGAAAATTGATAGTCCTGCGTCATACTATATAATATTTATGCTGCTCGATCAACAGATTGGAATCGGCTTTATACGTGTACAATACTTATGAACTTTATAACAGTGCCTACACGATTCATTACGTTATTCCGGAATGCATTGTTACGAACCTGAGCCCTGTGCGGACATTCGGTACAATGGACGCAGAATTATGGATTCGATGCATTTCGAAGTGGCCACACTCTGGCACAATCCTCTGATCGATAACTACATATGGATTCTAGGTAGATCGAATGCGAAAGTTACAACAGTTTAAAGATCTATATTCTATATATATACATCTATATATCTTTTCGATATATTGATCCAACTTATCAGTCCTCTTCATCCTTGCCAATAAATCTGCATACGATCCTACATTTCATATTCCTCATCACACAACGGACACAGTGAATGGGCGTTGTCTCAATGTGACAAGAACGACATGAAACAATGAACTAACAGTATTGGGGACGAAGAGAGTCGAGCGCTCAAGACAGATTCGTTTAAAGAGATGCTTGATTGGGAAAAGTAATTAAGACGGCTTTCGTAACGAAGACAAAACGAGGATGTAAATGATTCTCTAGGTAGATATTAGAATCGGGGTTCAGATGTGAATTCATACAATTCATATTGAAGATTAGATCAGCCCAGGATATTGAGGATTGCTCGAGATTTGAGCTAACAGAATTCATATTTAAATAATATTCATAAGATTCAAAAGCGAGGAACCAATTTTCCTGGGGTCTCTTGTTTGACGATAGTTTGACAGTCCATGACGTCATCTTGCCATTTAAGATTGAGTCTCGTTACACGAGTACGCGTATGTACTCTAACCCTTCTGTTCTATTTTCCTATCGTCAAAAGGTCGACTCACTAATTTCCTGGATGGCAGAGTTGAACTTTAGGTAAAATAACTACTCCCCGAACCGGCACCAGCACTGCGGCACCAGACAAGATAAATGGCTGAGGATTAGGAGCATATTATTTAACCCAGGTTTAATTAATGTGCCACGCTGCGTTCTCTGTGCGCTTTACACGATGCCGCCCAACTGGGTGTTTTCGTGTTCATTTTAATTTTGTAATTTTATTTACCAAATCGCCTGTCGGGAACGCAGTCAGCCTGCTCTTACAGCCACCATTGTTGTTACGACACGGAATAAACATCGAATTTACGAGTGTTATTATTGTCACTGAAAACTTTTCATCCCTCCTTTATCCCAGTCCTCCCTTTTTTATTCCCCCTTATTCCATCCGTGAACGCTTTTTTTCAGATCTCCGAGTATTCCTTTAACACAATTATACAAGTGCGGCACACGATACCCCACAGTCTTTGCATCGCTTATATAAAGCTTTTCTTAATCTCCTGACGATCAATCGCATTTATCGAAAATCTTATACCCTAGCGAAAACTTGTTCAAGCTAGCATCCGGGCCACATCAGACATGCCTTATTTACTTAGTCCGGCTCGGAAAAGGCCCCCTATACGGCCGTGATCAGGCATGTAATGGCATTTCAGATCAGGCCGTGATTAGGCGCTTCATCCGAGCCGGAGAGGGCGGCTAGTATACGCCTTGATCATCTCGACCCAAACTAATCTGATGCGATTCGGCAACATTGAATATGTGGCAGGTGACAAAAACGCAGGTGTCTAAAACTTGTACGATCGAATCGATTGACCCAAAAATCATCATTTTAGACCTTAGCGAAGAAGTTGTTAAAAAAATATATGCTATTTCGTTTCTTCATTTTCATTAATTTTATAGCTTTAGTGCAGTATTAAAGATATGCATATGAAATATATCTCGCCTTATGATTACCCGATCCGGTACTGATAGCAATTATTTCCGGCTAGCCAGCTTAGTTTGATCAGGCTAACCTTACTCTTACCTTATCAGGTCGTGATGCTAACGATCTCACGTTAACCAGATTAAATATGCCATGTGAAATATTATCCAGCTCTGATATGAGCAAGATCCGGCTAGCCTAATCAGGCATACCTTAAAATCACCTGAACGGGCACTGAAATAACATCAGGCAGCCTGAAGAAACTTTTGCTTGGGTAGGCTGAATGTCAGGTATGTTGTATTATATCAGTTGACGTTTTATTCATTTGATAACGATCATAGTATTTAATATAATTAATTGAGCTGTCACATATAGGCTGTTTATGGATTTAACGTAGGTTGATTTATTTGCACGTGCCATAAGGTCAATTATCATTTAATAGTCTTGATTAATCAGATTATTGGATTGGCTTTGAAACACATCACAAAGGTCAAAGTGAATTTAACTCTCGATTACAGTAGTTAAATGAACGATCAAGTGACTTCAGTGCACCAGTAAGAAATTATTGAATCTAATATAACAAGCATCATTTCACTGAAGTGACTGTGTCTGATTTTTATCTCTACATATAGTATATAATCTCCATGTAAAAAAGCTCAGCGAGTCTGAAGATCTACTTTAACGAATTATCATGGTCTATGCATTTTCACGATTAAATCTTCAAGTGGTGTACTGGGACGTTCGTTCGGAGGATTCTGAAAATGAATTTCTAGGTAATTATTCCATTCGATCTTTTTCATTTGAGTTTTTCACAGCTTGTTTCAAGTTTCAACAGTCGCGTACAACAGGGATAGATTTTCCAGGGATAAAATTCCAATGGTACGGGGGTTGGCTACTGTAGGGAAGGATGCTGGACAAATTACATCTGACGCGGAATTAACGTGGCTTATGAGCATCCGCTCCAGCATCAAACTAATTAGAAGCGATACTAATAAAGTCCCTTTAGACTCACATATGTTGCTCGTGTACCTTACATTAAACTCGAATGTGAATAATTTTACGGAATGCATTGTGTATACATGAATGCTTATATTAGCCTCTTTAACTACATCTGTTGGTAGAAGTTTGTTAAGGGTCAGCTCACTGTATCCACAGAGCTATCTTGCAAAAATTTCAATATTCTATAATTATCCATAATTTGACTTTAAATATAGAGGATTATATAGGTTACAATCATAATAATACTTTTTATTCTCTTTTCCCTTTGATACAAATTTTGACACCCTTCAGAAATTCAAAATTGCAAAACCTTTTCATCTTATGTCGCGTTCTGAATAATTTAGTAGCAATGAAAAACGAGGTTGGTACTTACCCACTACAGGGGTGTTGGGACAAATAAAATAGCATCCATCAAATTGCAACAACAAGACACGAAAGCAGGCGGTTTATCCTGCTGCAGTGAAAGGTTCCATCGTGTTATTTTTTCCATCTCATTTTTTATATTGCTCTCTTTTTTATTGTCTAAGTTCCGCCGACGTTGTTAACGGTGCATAGATATGAGACTACCCTCTCTCTCTCTCCTTTGACCTTTTCTCTCTCCTCTCCTCAGACCTCAGCCGTAGCTGCTTAAGATTCATGGCTTGTACCTACGCGATGATATATATATATTTCTTCGTGTTGATATTATAGGCAGCCTGGAGCTCGTGTTAAAATCTGAAGGAAAAAAATCACACTGTACACTTTCACTTCCGATTTTAAAAAACTAATTTTCGCGAGTTCTAATCTTCGAGGATATTGGCCATGAAACGAAGTAACTGGAGAGTGGAGATCACTTTGTGCTTTTTGCGAAGGGAAGACAAAAATATATCCCTCTCGTGGAAAACTCCTTTTTTTTTTATACGAATCTTTTTGTTACATACCAAAAGATACTATAACTTTTAGCTTTCAGTATATGTAGTGGACTGATAAATTTTATTCAGAAAGTAGGGACCTTTTAATTTTTTGCCATTTTATAAATTTTTTCCCAGGTCAAATGTATTTATCGAACTTTTACGCATTTGGATGGCACCATCGCGTCGTGTAATTTCTAAAATTATGGGTTTACTGCAAACCTTTTTTTTTACTAGTGCTCACGTATGCTCGTTTCTTGCCTTGAGAACCCCATAGGATACGATCTCCTATGAAAAATATGTTTCACGGGCTTTTAGCTGCTTAGAAACTCATGAGGCACTCAGTCTCCTACGAGGGTTCGAGCCAGTTCGAGCACTTTGGACCGATGAGGCTGAGTGAACGTACCCTAATACAAATGGCCTGGGGTAGTTGTGGATTCAAATACAGTAACCAAATCCTTTCCACGTTTTTAACCCTGTTGGATGCGCTCGATTTTGCAGAAAAAATCACTTCAAGCTGCAATATATTTATGGACGTTTTTCAAATCAAATAAAAAATTTCAAATATTCGTAATGCATACACAATACATATGCATAAGGTATACGTAAACCGTATTATTGATTATCTAGGGAAAGGAACACGTGACCTTTTCAAGCAGTGCGGCTTAGTAATATACGATCGCGATCAATCAATAAGCAGTATGCTGTTCAATTAATTAGTCGAAGCAGGGGTAAACATGCCTATACGTACTATATATATAAGCATCAATGTGTGTACCTATTTCCTGTTTAGTGGTAAATGCATAGCTTGCGTATCATAAATACCTATATAGATTTCTATGTCTATATGGATTCTACAGAACGATCATCTAGGAATAATTTACTTCGTAAATATACTTAGTTCGAAGTTTGACTTTTGTACAACAAGTACTTGAGACCGGAGTGACTACCTAGTCAAGATTCGATGCATGTAGGATATTTTTCAGTAGTTTTTTTTTTATTGGTTTGAAGTTGGTTCATAAGCCCGTTTACCGTCTTGAAACTCCTTTGGAATTGTTCGACCAAGAACGCACAAGGAATTCCGCCCCTGTATTACAGCACGGAAAATTGGTATTATTATACCGTACCTCGTAGTATCGTATACCTGGAAAAGAACGGTTCATCAACTTGTGAAACGCGCTATACACTATGGATGAGATACATATATATAGGTAGATCGAAAGAGCTATTACCAGGGGTACCAAACACTCTGAGGGCAACTGAGTTCGTGTCTGGCTCCCATGGAGTTGCATCACGTGCCTGAGTTTTAAAGTGCACTCGAGTCCCAATCTAATGGTAGCGCCAGCATCGAAAAGAGCCTGCCGTTTAATCGATAAAAATAACTTCATTTACCGAAACATTAATCGCATCTCATGTTCTAGCCATAGTTATTATGCTGGGAAATGTAAAATCGTGCAACCAGGCCAGTTCGTGTCCAGTATTCGTATAACCACGAAACTATCTTGATAACGAAGCTACAAAGAGTCACGTGCTGTGCACCGTGATTATGGTTACCGGCGGTAAAAAAAAGTCATACAAGCTGGATACAAAATGTAGAAGAGAAAATTATGGCGTTTTCCATTCAGACGGAAATTTCTAATAAACTGATATTTTTTTTTTCACATATCGACGGCGAGGGTGAGGGTTGGGAGTGGGCAGAATACCATTAGCATTGGATTGTAAAAAACTTGACCATGGTCGAAATTAGTTTTTCGAACAATTTTCCAGTCGTCCCCGACAAACAAACACGGGACGTTCCCATTGACGTCGCTGTGACTTTTGAGTAAACAAGAGGAGACATTGGCGGCGGTTGCGCACGCCGTCCTACAACGTCCTTCTCTAGGGACACGTGCGGTGACGTGCTGATGGCAATGGGCGACGCTTCTGGCGGTATAGGTGGAGATGATGGTAGTAGGAAACAAGGGTGGTGGGTGGGTATACTGTTGCTGTCGCTGGAAACAGTGGCGCCTGGTTCGCGTTGAAACAAACCGGAAATTAATCTGTTTGACAGCAACTGATGGATGCGTTGGTTAATCACCTACAACCCGCTTAGCAGCTCACCAGAAACTGATGCTGTACTCTCTGGTTGGTTCTAGTATCCTGACTCCAGTTGCGCGGAGTACCATTTTGTTACTGGCTTCTGGTTGGGATTTAATGTAGAATAGGTGGTGGCTATATAGGGTGATCGGCTTAACCTTTGCGATTAAATGACCCGTGTAATTGAGCAATTTCTTATCCCCAAGTGACAATGGAAGACGTACGAACTTTTGCAAAAGTTCTTATGGATTCTTCAAATATTTTCTTACTAGTTTTCGTTATTTTTGCGTGTCAAAAACTAATTTACTCAGACACCCGTCCCCTTGCTGAGCTATCATTGACTTTTATATCGACCGTGAAGAAGCTATAGGTATAATGGATTCTCGAGCTTTCCGAAAGTTTCTTATCTCATTGCAAGACGCTCCATATCTACTGGCAATTATACGAGATATTACGTCCCTTCGAGACACTGTTAAGTGACGATAACTTTAAATCGACTTTGCCCACCCGTATTGGAAAGTTTCTCGTTGCTCCTGACGCGCCTTTCTGAAACTGACGTTCATGCAATCACCTATGATATACATATGTATACTTAAAGGTTGCTTTTTCACTTTTTTTTTTCTAAATTTTCGTATATTTTTATTTTCTACGTTTCCCTCGTCCTTTTTATAATAATGTCGAGGGATGTCATGGATTTTAAAAAATTAACGGAAAACATATAGGATACCGCAATTTCACTCGAGTCATAGCTTTTTCATAAAATAATCATACGCAAATCGTATGTCAATGATTGAGGACAAACGTTGACCTGGTTGTGATGAAATATCAGTCGAGTTATCCGATCTAGCAGAAGTAATTGTGAGAGTCGAGATTTATGAAGTCTCATTTACGCCTGTTCCTAATTGTCATACCGAGTTTCCAATCTTGACAGAAACTAAACACTTGCTCTCGGTGCAAATACCGTATTTGCACATGCACATGTCGCTGCTTCGCATTCAACGTGGAGCATAATGAAAATGTAATTAACACCGAGTGGTTTTCCTATGAGATTATAATTATCTCGTTCTTCGCTATACCACGTTCAATCTGCCATTTCAAATAATCCAAGCAACCAGCTGCATCTAATGTGGGTCATTGAAAACAGAACGCCTTCAATCTATATAACACGTCAAATATAGGTGAATGAACTTTAAGCGTAATTTCCCAAACGAATATCTTAGGTATGTATGTACATCTTCGAGTAAAATTAGGTACCATTTCGCACCTAGGTACTATGTTAATAACATCGGGCACCACAGCAAACTATGGCAAAATGAGAA
Organism: Calameuta idolon; assembly: GCA_030142285.1. Taxonomy (NCBI): domain Eukaryota; kingdom Metazoa; phylum Arthropoda; class Insecta; order Hymenoptera; family Cephidae; genus Calameuta; species Calameuta idolon. The sequence continues at coordinate 583,792 of JARQSV010000648.1, read as the reverse complement.
AACGTCGAGAAATTAATGGTACCCGTTATGTCGGCTGACCTTCCAAACGACCTAAGCCCAAGGGAACTGTTGTCTCAAGTAACAAATAACAGGAGAACTATGACGTTTATTATTCTTTGACATAATTAATAGACTCCACCATAGAGCCGTTAGTATTTGTGCTTGCGGTATAAAAATATTGAGAGCTTCCATCATTCAAAGATAGAACTAGTAGTAATTCGTTCCTGAACTTCCACTGTTTTCAATCACCATTGAATCCAAACGGTTTCGAAAGACTTCCAAAGTTCTGGTCCCAGGCGGAAAGTACGAACTTTTCAAATTTTCGAATTGCGGAACGACGTCCTAACCGACAGATTGCTTTTTGTAGGTAATCGCGAATGACTTCTGAGCACTTAAGTATATGCACATATTCGTGAGAAGCGATGTAGATTTTCTGATAAATTTACGTCAAGCAAGCCTTGAATCTATTTCGAGGCGTACACACAAATACTGTCATTACATCTATGCTATTTGCGAAAATACATCGCGACAACTTGAAGTAAGTCGCAGTACATGCAAAATCTGTTACAAACTTCATGCGCGTAAGCATACACCTGCCTCATATGTAAACGTAGATCAAAGTGTGTATGCATCCGTGTAAGCATCATAGGTTAAGTTACTTCGTTTCGATAATGCGGTTAATTATTAAAAGCTGATTAGCGTACTGTGAATTTTCATGTAAGATGGTAAAACGGCGGGAAATTTGAATTTATCTGTAGTACCTATCAACGACTTTCGGTAATCTTCGAGCATGTGGTATTGTTCGCATACGAGCTAACGTCGCTGACATTATAATCTACCATTACTCTCGGCGTGGCTCGCTATATCCAATTACCGACGGCAAGAAGACAAAGCAGAAACTAGCTTGGAATTGCCAGTGGAATTCTGCAGATCCTAGGAGATAAACCTCGTCGGGCGCACTTTCGGAGTTTCGTCGAAGGCGCTATCTCTTTCCAGCCATTATATCGTTTCGACGATCCTCCGTTCGTACACAGCCAAAGTGTACCGGGAAAATAACGTTACGGAACTCCGATGGAGTTTCAGCAAGACTTTCCAATTATTTGCGGACGAATTCGTTTTGCTACAGAGCCTCGGAAAAAAAAAGATTTCCCAGCTATAGTTGTAGGAAGTGGAGCGGGAACTCGTGACGGGATTATAAAGGTTAACGAGATTCTCTATTTTTTTGTATGAAACTAATGTAAGTCTCCGATGTCAGATTTTTTCCTGTATCCTTTACTTTAGGTAACATAAAAACAGCAATAGACCAGACAGAAATAAATACTCTCGTACTTCCTACTTCTAGGCTTTAAATTTAATCAATATATTCATCTGGCTGTACACATGGAATTTACCCCTATTGCTTTTATGATTTGCCGTAAGTGTTTTAAGAAATTTAGCTTTGTCTCGTATATACTTCTTTTTTTAGCTATATTATGTTCTCATCGAGATGAGAACGTATGTGAGCATAAGTGCATTTTAAATACTTCCTTCTTTTATCTGCACGTACGTTAAATTATATTGAACGATATTATGTTACCTGTCTCGCAACTGCAAATACTGGCAGGACCCATACCACCCTCTTTCATCCAGCCTCTTTACCCCTTTCGTCCATTATCCACGAAACAGCTCGCTTGCGAACGTAAGTAAGACAAATGATCCAGAGGTAATTAGACCAAGCACCCAAATCACCCTCTCCTTACGTCTACGCCATCGTGGCTATTAAAAGGATTACGCATTGCGCGTAAAATATACGTAGGACCAAATATCAAAATTAATTAACCCTCTTATAAGCAGCGAACTGTATTAGAATAGTAAGAAATATATGTTCGCGAAATAGTCCGTCTGTAATATCAGGGTGCGATAATGAGTGTCCCGGTGACTTTTATCTACGGTGCCAATTACCAACCCCTCAGTTAATTACTGTCAACCTAATTTTCACGACAATCCACTAACCGCCGTACTGCTGCGCGTGGTTTGCACGGCTGCGGTTGTTATATACTATAATAAATATAACTTCAGGTTCTAGCGGTCTCGTTTGGGGTAGCTGATTAAATTATGATCCTTAATCGGATAAAAAATATCCGCATTTATCCACTATTTCATATAGGTCATCTCTAGCGATCTAATTAGAACAAACCGTAATACGTTAGTCTGTCAAAAACATAAAATATCGAAACTCTTTTATCCAATCGAAAAGCGAAATGTCATTCTTAATTAAGCACTCCTTACCGTGTACTTGCAGCCTTTGAAAATATTACAGAATACCTGTAAGCATAAACGAAGTCTATTCGATATCAGCTTAAGAGTTTTCTTTATAGAGCAAACTATATAGGTATATCACATATATGTGCTATTAATCATATGTGTAAAGTTTATAGTCGGAAAGCCAAGCAATTGATGATTTCACCAGACAGTATAAAATGACCATAAAGGTCACTACTGAAAATTCGTCATTAGAATTCAAAGAGATGTATTTGAGGTCCATACTAAGTAGTTGCTGAAATCGTATGTGTACATGTGAGTATACATAGGACGTAACATTGGAATTCCGGGTATTTCACCGAAACTCACCCCTAGATCCACGGTTATTTCAAGTGCAAATATTATAATTGAATTACGAAACCGCATAGGACTTGCTTACCCTTTGCTTCTCATTCAATCCACCCCAAAAGTTTCCGCACGCGCCTATACGTGATGAGGACAATAGTGCGTTAGAAACGTTCACTTATGTAACCAACATGCTTGTAATGGGTATGCAAATTTCAAGGTAATCTTCAGAGAGAGATTAGATTTCCTGATTAATTTCTTGGATCATCAAAATCATCTTAGCGTTACACAAATCGTGGGGGGATGATTACAAGTAATCTAGAGGTTTTGCGTGAGAACCTGAGTATGATAGAGAAATTTTGAAATTCGAATATATATTTATATACTTTTATTTTTTTTTTATACGTAAGGATTTTTATTAATCCCTTTTCATTATTGCTCGTCCCGTTGAAAACTTTTAGAAGATGTCAAATTTTCAGGTTTTTTTTGTGTTCTAGTTCTATCAGTATTACGGGTAGCTCTTACACTATAGCGCCCTGTGAGCTTTCTAGGTCACTATACACTCTCAGCTGGCAACGAGGATTTTTAGTACGTTGCCATTTCTCGGGCGTTGCTGTGAATCCAAGATAAATCTTGAAATGCCTATGTTGTGCTGTACTCGCGGCAGAAAAAATTATTACTGTACATATTGTAGTATATATTTAAGTTTCTTCCATGTTTGTCTTATATACCAGTACTGTAATATACAGCCTACTACCACATGACGCTTGTAAAATGTTTATTTACCAAGCAGTTCATTAAAAATATATATTTATATATGTATATACTAAAATTTATTTGTTAAATACATTGAATATAAAAATACAAATTAAATATGAATATTATGTATAAATTAATGTCCGACTATAGTCAAAATAAAGTAAATATCCTACATAGATGAAACTGGTGTTCTTAGACGGTATATATAACGTAGCGAGCATTATGCCGAGTACACAAACATCCATTTCAATTACACTCGGCACGAGAGAAACGCCACACAATTTATCGTACTTACCAAGCTGATTCTTCACACCCGCCAAAGCTCACAGTGTCCTACCTACCAATCCGTACGATTGTACAGTACGATCGAACATGGTGACAAAGTCGTGGTCTTAACGGGACACCCGTTAGAATGAACGTCCCGTATTTCTAATGGAGCAAAATCCAATGGATGCTCCATTTTTCATAGAATTTATCACAGGCTTAATGTGGGACGCCGAACCGGGTGAGGATGCTTGCACTTAGACCGCATTTCTTTGGTTTTCATCGAGCGACGTATAGTATATGTATATATGTACATGTACATTTGTTCGTTCCATTCTTGCAAATTATCGATTTGCAATAGGCTGACGCTATTTTGCGATACGAAATTAGGTCGCGCTGAGGACGCTGCGGGATATTCAACTCGTAAAGAATGCATAAGCCGGCGTGAAAATACATTTGCGAGTGAGTATAACGGCGCAAGCCAGTCAGTCCATAAACAAGACACCGTAAAAGCATGGGATAAAACTGTAATATGATATTTTACTATTTTAAAACCTTGAGAAAAATGTTCTGCTTATCTATTGTACACCAGGCGCGTGAATACATTGCATCCGTCCCTTATACCCGGAATGTAGGTAGCTGCATATACACTGAAGTGCATATGAGATATTATTCCATATTATATTCGATCTAAAATACAGCTGTTAAGAAACGCACGTTTCGTAAACTATAAAGTCTCCTTCTACTATTTAACATACGAATCTCCTGCAGTTACAATCTCATTTATTTTCCAGGACCCGTGACAACAGCCAGCCTAATCGAAGCGAATCAGCATGAGGAGGAGACAAGAATGGAAGTGGAGAGGCTCACTGCCGAAATTCGATCACTAAAATTGCAAATACTTCAACTAACCGGTACGTAGTATAACGCGGAGAGCAGATAGCTCTGTCCATTATTAAATTTCGAAAATGACGTCAACCTCTCTCTCGGCGCGCTTGTTGGACGCCTCTAATGAAGCCCTTGTTACGTAAACTAATTATTCGGAAATAATTAGCACTGGCTTGTTCTCTCTTCGAAATAAGCCTCAAGTCCAGTCTCATGGTATCGATCAAAAATGTACATACATGTATATAGTATATAGCAAGGCAGGTATATATGGCTACTCGAGTGTAACTTTAAGTAAAGGGAATAAAGTCGAAATGCTGATTTCTCGTGGTAGACCAATTCATAAGAAAATGATTAGTCCGGGTAGTAAAATTGTACGCAGGTGAGATTCATGTGGAGAACCGAAACTGATATTCCCATATATTGCGCGAAAGCTCAGCACGTTCCGTGATTGGTAGCTGGTGCGGTAGCGATATAGTTGAACAATGCGACGTCGCCATAAGGAGCTTACGTTGTCAGTCGCAGCAGCTCGTGTACGATCTTCCCATATGTGTTGTACCTACATGAACGTCTGCTCCATAGCTTCCCGTTAATCTCGAATCAATACCGTCGTAATCACCGCTGTGTCCATAACTCGCGAAGTGTCTCCACGATAATAAATAAGCTCGCATCACAAAATAATCATGAACTAGTTTGAAGGCTGAACATGATGTTATAAAAATTTTAAAGAAAATTTGCACCTCTGGAAAAAAATAATATCAAATTCATTCTTGCTTGTTATTCGCTGACGATGCTTCATTGAATAACATGCTTGTTTCGTTGTATGCGAAATCCAAATGGTTGATGTTAATATCATCTTTTGTTATCCATATTTCATCGATTACATTATATGGTTTTAATTAAGCTGCTGTTTCATTTCTATCGACTTTTACTGTCCGATGGATATTCAAGTATCCAACAGTGGAAAGTAATATTATGGTTTGTATTACATTACTACGGTCCATATACTTAGTGAATGTTACATAGCTTCAAACTTTCCATATACATTATATATGTTGTGATTCCGGTCCACCCATTTCGCGGTTCACATTCTCGGTATTCACATTATTCGTAGTGCCTAATACCGGGATTACTTATAAAAACTGGCTAAAGTAGAATTTTTATGAGAATTTTTTGCCACCGTGTATATTCATTATTATTTTCTGCTCTCTGCTCTTAATTTTAGTAAATTATTTGCCGGTAAATATAGAGCCACGATATTATGACTCGAATTATTATCCAAGTGAATATAACACTAACATGGCTCTGAATATTAGGAACTTTCGCTTTAGTGAAATTATTAAAGTTTTGCTGTACATAGTGTATACCATGCACGTTAATTAAAATACGCCAGAAACGTATTTGATATATTCATTAACCAGTTCATTTACTTTGAATTACAGTATAATTATTTCCTTCATTATATATCCATCTACTCTGTAAATTTGCTGTAGGTACTATACGAGATTTCAATTCGATCTATCAGGAATGCACGATCAACATGACCATCAAGAATTATATATCGTCGGTCGTAGATACGCAAGGGATTTAAACTCGAGGCAGGATCAGAGGAAGAATTTATGTCTAAGCGTAACTCGCCTGAGTGCTCTTTTGGATCTTGAACTTTTTTACTCATCCAAAGATCCCCTCGGGCTCATGTTTTAGTGCCGCGGTGCACAATGCGACGCCATTACGGGAGAGAGCGTAAGTGACGGGATGTCTAAACCGGCGTGGAAAATGTAAAGGAAAGGACAGAAAGAAAACTGTAGATATTCCAGGTATAGCCAGTAAAAGGGGAAAGTGTCGTCGTTTGAGAAAAGAAGAGCTACTCCCAGTCTTTTTATTATCAGACCTCCTACCTATAACAAAATCCTGTCAATAAGACAGTGCGTTACCGTACAGTATTTTAACTACGATAACTATAATCTTTCCGTACGTTTCGTCTACGGTGGATGTGTGTCGCGGGTTCGTGAAGCATTTATATTACGTGTCAATAGTTACTGACCGACTCGGGATTCTGGATTCCTTTTTAAAATAGATCTGCGTCTTCACGCCAAACTCGGGAATACAACGTCTCTCATTTCTAACTCCCGTATAGGATCATTCCAGCTGAGCTCTATCCAAACTTACAAGGATCCAGAATCCAATCCGATCGCAAAGTTCCTCGCGAAAGTTTCGACGACAAGAAACGTCGACTCCTTTCGCAGAGGCGAAAACTCGAGAAGTTCACTTCGTGCTTGTCCGGTTCATCCGGCGAGTTTCAAATGTAGAAGGGGATTCGCCTCTTGAAAAACACTTATCTCCTGCGACATAGCTAGATGTATGTAACGTATAAAACCGTGAACCCAGATACAAGTCGTTTGTCCTGAATCCCAGATTTACTAAGTATCTATATATGTATAGTCTACGTGCTTTCTCGCGAAGTTCTTGTGAATTTACTTTCAGGTGGTCCACCAGGTCACAGTGAGACGTCCTCGGGGATAAATGCCAGCGACGTTGGGGATTGCCTTGCGGCCAGACGACAGGTCCAATTTGCTGAGATCAGTCAGGGCTTACCATTGAACAATGAATATGAACTGATCGCCTTTAGCCATTTTACATTCTCAAGACTGTACCCGGTGGATCTTGGCCTGGGGAAACGAGTCGTGGAGAAGCCTATAGGATTCAAGAGGAAAGATCTCCTCGAGGCACTGACGAAGGCTATCGAGATTCTCAACAAGAATGTCACCTTGCCCTCCAAGTACACTCACGATGACTTCCTCGAGGGTCTATACAGGGTCGAGCCAACGACCGGAACGCAGTACGAGATGTACTTCAGGACGAAAAACTTGAACAAAAGTACCCAGGTGGCTCCATCTGGTTATACCAAGATCACGTTGATGAGGCCCTATGCGCCTATACAGTTCATCGCTACCGAGAGGCAACAGCCTAAGGAAAAGGAGCTCATTCACATTATTCTACCGCTTTCCGGTCGTACCAATACATTCCAAAGTTTTATGGATAAGTTCGTTAAAATTGGACTGAAGAACGATCGCAGGGTCCACCTGACAGTCGTTTATTTCGGCACCGAAGGACTCTCCGAAGCAAGAGCCATCATGTCGAGGGTCCTGATGACCCGTGGTAGCGGCGGATCTAATCATAACTTACGGCTGCTTGCCCTGAATGAGACATTCTCGAGAGGAAAGGGTCTCCGAGTTGGCGCCGAACGTGCCTGGGATGGCGAGGGCGATGTACTCCTCTTCATGTGCGACGTCGATGTCGTATTCAGCGCAAGATTTCTTGACAGGTAAGAGCACTTATGTGTATACACATATATATATACATGTATATTATTATAAATATTGTCACGCCATTCAATATTCTGAAAACGCAACTCTCGTCCTAGGGAATTTTAGATTACTAAATCCTAATATGGGACTCGCTAATATATTCCGGAGACATAAGGCAACGGTTTTGCATTCGGGGATTATCTTTTGTTTCAGATGTCGATGGAACACGGCACCAGGTCGCAAGGTTTATTATCCTATCGTCTTTAGCCTGTATAATCCTCACGTTGTGTACACGCTTCAGGGCCGGGAGGTACCGCCAGAAACGGACCAACTTGTAATCTCGAGGGATACCGGTTTCTGGAGAGATTTTGGTTATGGGATGACATGCCAATACAGGTGATTACCATACGATAAAATATATATTTCATGCAGATAAGATTTCTAGGAATCGATAAGCAGCGTCGAAGACGTGTGAGTATCTTTTCTCATGTTAAATCCGATTCTTCGTTTGTCCGTAACAGGTCCGATTTTCTGAGGGTACGCGGATTCGATGAAGATGTTGTTGGATGGGGTGGCGAGGATGTTACTCTCTATCGAAAGTACGTCAAGAGTAATATTAAAGTCGTTCGGGCGACGGATCCGGGAATCTTTCATATTTGGCATCCAAAAGTGAGTAACGAAATTTCTATTAAATATATTTATGTATTCATTGTCGTACAGGATGACGTTTGAATTATACAGGTCCTAGATATCATTTTGTTTTTTCATTATTTCTGTAGTAAATTTAATTATTAGACCATTAGATTATTAGAGCAGGATCATTTTCTTATGGCACCGTTTGGGTAGGTTTCCAACAATTGATCAGCGTTCAATGTGATGATATATGTAATAACAGGAAATACGTCATATCTTACATACCGTTGAACGAGGTACGACGTGAAGTTTACTAGAGATTTTATATTTTTAAAAGGAATGACAGGGCTGACTTTGAGATATTACAGTCTGATAACGGTTATTGTTCACTAGCACGAGCGAAGCAAAAATACTCGAAACACTAATAGCCAAACTTTACGTATCGAATCGATGAATTTATAGGTCGTGAAGGTAGCGTGATAAAATGCCAGTGTCATTTTCGCGGTACGTGATATTTTCATGACGTCGAGCCTTGTTATTTTCGCACGATCCAAATCCATCTGTCATGACGATATATTCCGGGTTAGAAAATATGATTGTAGTTTCGGTCTTTCGCTATAAATACATTTATCCTACCATTCTCCATACAGTACAATTCCCACAAATCTGTAGCAACGTCCAGTAGACGTAAAAAGTAAAAAACATGACTACCTACAAAAAGTTAGCTTAAATTCTATCTGGGTAAAGAGGAATACAACGTATAAAAAGGATAGTACGTTGCCAAGATAAAATATTAATTTCCTATCAGGTTCACAAGATAACCAATCACTTTTCTCTATGGCGATGTTAACGCGATTTCCGTGAGATCCACTAGAGTTTCTTCGAAAGGCATCGCGACGCTCTCGCCTTTAGCTATTTCCGTGTATAACGTAATTATCGAAAGTTTCCCACTAATAAGCTGCTCATTGATTGGATTTACCAGCAGCGATCTCTCCGTTCTATTGGCGGTGGCGTTTTCGCCTCGTGAGAAAATGAAGATAGACAGATTATAGACAGCAAGGTTGTGGTGTGTAGATATATACGGTTAGGAGTCCCTAGACAGTGCAGGGTAACTTAGGGAGAGGGGTGACATCTTAAACCAGCAGGATCATAGGGAATCTCGGGTTGGCGCAACGCTTCGTCGACGTGATAATAGCTTCGACAATGCGCTAGGCCGCGCTAATCCATGTGATGGAATTAACTCCACTGGGTAAGTGGGTTTCCTTCGGGAAATTCACATTGGAACGTAACCACAGTAATTTTGATATTGGCCGAATAGTTCTACTATAAGCTGATTCGACAGGATGCTGGGTTAATATGAAATTCCATGAACGTCTACTAGATCTTCGCGATTACTTGAATGCAATTTCGCATTGTAGAACAGCAAAAAAGTAGAATACAGATATACCTTAGATGTATCAATATATTGCCATAATATAATTTATCTATATCTATATATCATAGGAGTGGATATATCTGTAATTCAATTTATTTTTTATCTTATATTGACATTTCTTGTTATCTCATAAATCTACGCAATTATTGTTTATATAATGATTACGGTAAATCTCATAGTTCTACGCGAAGCATGCTCATCGCTGTTTAAAAGCTCAGTTGCAGAGCGTTCAATCTGGGTACATAAGAGCTTTTCGCAAAAGTTCCAGCCAATCATAGGTACGGGCAAATATTACGCTACGCTCTCGTAAATAGTGGCTGTTACGAGCTCATTTCGTACTACTCTTACGGAAAGAGCGAAGTAGAATTACTGCATTGCAGTCTGTTCGTCTCTCTAACTGTCACGATTAACGCTTGACTTTCTGGAATGGAGCTTTCAGCGTGTGTACTATAGGCATTAGGTTTAGTACAGTATATCGCCACTGTGCAATCAGCGAAATGCCTTTCAGTAAATCTAGCAGTTCCGCTATCGATTTTCTTCCCTCTGCTGCTAACAGCCCCTCGCACCCCTCCAAAAATGACTCGCAATCGATTCAAATTTTTTTTGTTTTCTATGTTCTCAGGTCTGTTCCGGTGGACCCGGGCAGCGCTTGTCTACCGATCAATACCGAGCTTGTATTCGATCGCGTGCGTTGAACGAAGCCTCGCATGCTCAGCTTGGCTTTTTGGCATTTCGAGAAGATATCGCAAGTCAGACGCTCAATATGAAGTCCGTTACGAAGAAAAAGAAGCCACCGGCGAAGAAGGAGAAAAAGAGGCTAACGAAGCAGACCAAGAGTCAGTCACAGATCAAGGAGAAACCGGTGGGTAGAACATCCAAGGATCAGACTTGATCCCTGACAACGGGTCGATTTGAATTTTGAATGTAAATATCCTGTATAAAAAGAAAGGAACTTAAAATGACGGAAACACCTGTAATCGAATTTCGAAGTCTTATCGATTCCCGCTGTATTTAGTGGCGCTACTGATACTTCGATTTCGAGCGCATAAAGCGTGCAAGGTCGTGCTGTTATTTAATTTGTAAAAAGGAAATGAAATTCGCACTGGGGATAAATGGATATTGTAAGAATTGCAAGGGGGACGTTGTTCTAATGATATGTAAACTTTCCTAAGAATAGGCCAAAGAAACTAATAGTTGTATTAGTGGAGATGAGAAAAAGTCATTAATGAAATTTGATGTTCAGACACGTGCGGATACTAGTCACGTACGAAATTGGATTATTCGGATAAAACTGAATCGTTAATGATTTCTTTTATATTATTATTATTCAAAGATACCGACGTAGATTCGTCGACAAATGTGTGATTTTTTTAAAATTAGCTATTATTCAATCTTGCGAGAATACAACAACGAGAGCATATCGACGATCTAAGAAAATTGACATTGAGGTTAAGAAAAGAAAAAAAAAAAAAAAGTTAAAAAATTCGTAATTGCTTTTTGGAATTGTGAAAACAGAGTTGTGATCTATCTCCCGTAGGTCGGGAGGATATTATTAAAGATACGCGATTCATTAAATAGGTGATTTATATGAATTTATATAATAAACTCGTTGAGCGAAGTGAATGAAGATTTATATTATTAATGACTAAATGCTGGAGGTCAATTAGGATACGTAAATTGTTGCACTCCATTTCTCAGTCATAATTCCAATGGACAGTGTGTAAATAATTCGCAAAATCCTCAAACCGCAACGAATTCCTCATTTCCTGAGAAAGGAATTCAATTTTATTTTTCTTCTTATTACATTTTTTTTTGGTTTTTCCCACTTTTTCTCCTGGGACGTCGTAAATTCGAATATAAATGTACGAATGAACAAAATGATTACGAGGATCGTAAGGGTCCGGGGGTAATTTCTGAGTGATTAATTAATATGTTTCACATGGCGCAACAGGCATGAACTAATGACGATTGTAACGTTATTCCCTGCCAGAAAATGAACATTTATAAGAATGTGAGAGTACAATGAATACCCGGCAGTACGTCTTACACAATAAAAGAAATGCATTTCACGTCTCACGATCCACTCGATGCGTTATTTCAAAATTGCAAAATAAGAATGAAGCATCGTGGAAACTAAAATGCATTTGATCTACTCGTGGCTGCTTTGCAGACACTCGAGGTCGTAAACGTTAAAATGCAGCAGTGAAAAGTACGAAAACTGTGATTTACATATAGTGAAGTTCATACGCCTCGTATTCACGTATGTATATTGTTGATGAAGCTATCTATATTTATCTATAGGAAAGGTGCAGAAATACAGTCGCCGTTTGTGAGACGAAAAAGATGAAGTACTTAGTGCGTAGAAATTGCATACTGCAGCGTCGATGCACTTTTATAGCCACTTGTTATATTTTCTTTTGTCTTTGTGCCTGCACGAGGCTGGCATATCGGACACTTTTATTATATAAAAAAACCTTTTTCAATCTACTTAACCAAGGTACTCTGTTAAGCGTTGAAAATTCGTTGAATTCGCGCCACTCGCAGTGAGAATCGAATTTATTATTAAACACTCCTCGTAATGAGTTCCGAGTGTTATCAAGTTAATTAAAGTTTTACAAAACCGCGATAAAGTTATCACAGACCAGCGGCGTTACTTCGGCCTTGCAGTATTACGTACATACCCAACTTTTCGTCCCTGGTAAAACCATAAACTTTCGAACTACAATTAAACGTGAAAAATTAAGCGATCCTGTAGATAATAGAAACTCAAACGTCTGAGTTTGAAAAATTAACCAGCCACTCAAAATGTAAAATGAATAAGACATTGTATACATATAATACATTTCCAAAAAAAAGAAAATCTTATTTTGAGACGGTTCCTTTGTGTCTCAAATTCGTCTCGGAGCTCTCACATTCGAATGAGTTAACTACTATTTGCCTCTCATTAATATTAAGCTCAAGTAATCCTGGACCTCCGGACCCTTCCGGCGCGACACTCTTACTAATGTATATTGAATGAAAGCATTGTATAGAAAAGGCATGTAAACAATTATAACCAATTATAAATACGCCATCATGTCATAATTATTAAACTTTTTTTTTGGAACTTGCTTGAAAGTCTCTGAGGCAGTATCCTGGACATATACGTCAGACACAGTCGAGTCTCTTACTGATTGTAAGTATAGAGAATAACAACTTGAAAGAATAATTTAATATATATAACTAGGTTAAAAATTGTATTTTAAAAAGTGACTGTCAAACTGGTACCTGCCTTGGAGACCAGGATAAAGCTTTTATAACCTTTCCTTTTGACGATGGTAAGTATACTTCAAAAGTTCATAAAGCATAGTGCATGTACATATACTAAAGTTGGACAGTACCTAAAAATGATCAATGAAAACTCCATCACTGTAATGTCCCAGTCATCGTATAGATCCATTAAAGGTATTGAAACTAGTACACCCTTTACACTCAGGTAGTATCAAAAGAATAGGGTACTCTTGAAAGTTTAAAAGTTTACTTGTAATATCCATCCCTTTGGGCAGAAACGTCGGTACGTTCCTTTGATGTCTCAATTTCAGGATTGAGTGAGCTTTACGTGGCATGTAGGTAGATGTATTTAAAGCGTCGATGAAGCTTTGATTCTTTACCGCTCTGTCGAGCTTTACGGAAGCTCAGTGTAGACTTGGTTGAAGCTGGCTTTAATAAAACGCAAACATACTTTTCTGCACTGTTATACATGTATATCGATAAATATATATATATGTATATATATAAGATATAAGTAAACAGATAGAAGAGTTACTAGCATCCAGATACTTATATAGGGGACAGAGTACGGTCAAGTACTTTGCGATCCCTCCCCTGGAATTCTTGAGGGTGCTGTAGACTCTCTGCACACTTTATACCTGCTTACTGGGTACTGCTTTAATATCGTCTCTTCGTGTTTTGAATTACGTGCGACGCAGTACCGAATTTCAAAGCTCGTCTGTTACGTTCGTGTTCTGCACATAAAACTAGTTGCTTTACGTGTGGATCGCATTGTGAGAGTCGGGCGCGTCTCTTTCACGGTAAACCTGAAATAACCTGAAATAACGCGACTAACGTGGATGGTATAAGGATGCTGCTGCTGTAAGTCAAAAAGTCTTTTATGTATTATAGTAGCTACATCGTAAATTTAGCAAGCGTTATACTTTTATTTGTATACAAGGAAATAGCATTTAAAACTGGATCGTTCGCAGTATACGATATGGACATTTAATTCGTGTCAGGTACGGCGTCTAAAGTTAGTTAAGATTTTAGAATATGGATTTCGATCTTATAGTCAACTATACAACGATAACCTTGTCTGTGCAGATGAAAAGCTTTAAATTGGTACCAGAGAAAATCAGAGTCTTTGATGTTGCTAAGCAGCTGGTAATACGCGGGGAGGTAAATCCTTTGGAATTTGCAAAATCCGGTTTTGAAAATCTCGGGATATCCGGAAATCTATATACTATATAGTGTAAGAGATAACAATATAGACGAAGGGGTGGTTCTTGCTAGGATCTTAGAGGGTTGGATCATTGTACTTGAATAGATAGGATATAGCGGTGGAGATAACCCTGAGACTGCCTTTGATAATGAGTGTATCCATTAAAGGTCTCATGCTGTCATCAATCCTCTTCTGGTTCCTAATCATCAATCATATGACAATTTGACAGGATCTCACATGACGTCGGTAGTGTTAAAAGGGTGGTATATTGTAGTTATCCATTAAGCTAATCAGCAAATACTATATAACTTGTCTTCATTGGTCCTTTGTCCTTGGCATTAGATGTTTATTATGGGGCGTCCACACGAAAGGGGAGTTTCGTATAAGTCAGAGAATAATATATAGAGTGCAGTGGTAAAGCTGTCGGAAAGTAGTCACTTGCTGGAAAATTCCCTACACGTCTCGAATGGATAACTCAGCTGGAGACAGACGGAAAGTAATGTGGTAGAAGAATTTTATTTGAAAAGAAACGTACAATGGGATAGACAGGTCAACTCCCCAAGGTGGTGGAACGTAGGAATGGTTTTAGTTCGATTCTATATAAAGAAAGTCGATGTCCTTGCTCAACTGGTTAATCAACCTTTCAATAGTAGATTCCTTGATTTCTTTTAAAGGGGTTGCTACGGGAAGGGAGATGTTACCTTGTGAATCTTATACAGATTTGAAGAAAGGGGAAACTGGTTTTTGTGAAAGAGGATTGTATTGAATGTCAAAATAATCTTTGAACCTGTTTTTTTTCTTATGCTGACCTCTAAGGGGATATGAAGAATTGACTAATTGGCTAATGACAAAAATTTAAATTAGACCATATTTGTATATATATATATTTGGAATTCATAATATTTTGAAATTATTTTTGAGAAGATTAGAAGAACAGAATTCTACTAATTAGTTAGATTTATAGTGAGTCATTAACGATTTTAAGAGAAGCATAATTCACACGAGCTTCTTCTCTAGCAAATTTTTTTTCTCAGCTTTTCGATATCGTTGGCTCAACGAGGGTCGGCAGCTGCCGTTAATTGCCATAAACGAATACGTAGAAGGCCAAGTCTCTTACTTTTTTTGTAACTTTTTAATTTTGTTCGGTATTTCTCCGCTTTGAACTTTCTGGCATAATGAATATTTGTCCTAGATAATGGTGGACGGATAAAACTTAAATTAGAAAGATTAGCTCAATTTCTTGGAACTCGACATTCCAGCGAAGTCTTCGAGATTTCGAGTATATAGCGGCAGACTTCTTTAACTATGTGACTTTTCTTTATTCGTTGAACCTAACCTAACGCAGGCGTACCTAACGGTGAGGAAAAATGGCCTGGAAACCATCCTACTCCCCCTGAAAAAAAAGGAGCAACGTAAATTTCATATAAAAATTTTACTCCCCACAGTACTGGTCCCATACCGTTATTCCCCTTTCACTGTTCGCAACCGCCAGGATCGACTAAATTATTCCATACTCTCACCGAGCTTTCACTATTTCCGAAAAATATGGTCGAACTTAAAAAACACGAACTTGGGGAGAATCAAATGAATGCTCGGTGAAAGGACGACCGTAAAAAAATCTCTGAGCCTAAATATTTCTTGGAGACTCGCGATTGCAAAAACACGAAGGCGCATGCCGAATCGCAGCGTGCAAGGATTTTATTATAACAGGACACATGTGCGCACATAAATAATTCAGACAATCAAACCATGAAATAAAAAAAATTCTTTTAATTATCTTCAACGGATGAGAAAAAAATTACAATTAGTCACAGACTATAATCTTGTTAACAGCTGTTAAAATTTGTTGATATTATTATCCAAAAAATCATTGTGTCTTATAGAGAAATAATCCTATATCAGTGTTACACCTAAAACTTTGTTAATCTTTTTTTTTCCATCCCCCAAAATACCCACGTCATCCTACCGATAAAGTTTTTACAGAAATCTTAAAAACTGACAGATTATTAGGATCTCGATATAGATCAATACTTATGCTTCCAAAAGAATTTCCTTCCCAACCCTGAGAGCTTATTACATCGATAAGCTCGAGCCACGTAGCGAGGCCTAATTCTCGGGAGTACAGTTTTTAGGAGATGTTTTTGTAGCGAAACGATGATGGCGGAGTTGAGGAAGTGAAAGAGGGTTAGAAGGCTCTCGAGTATACAGGCCTAATTATGATCCTGGTGGTACGGAAGGTGGACAAGCAATTTGCTATTTCTCTTCATGTACAAGGAAAAGATAATTATACCCCCAGTTACGACATATAGTGACAGATATCAACCCGTAACTTTTTTATCCATTATAAATACCATGATGAACGGAATAACTGTGATGGACCAGTCACTTTGATAAGGGAGACTGATTACATCCACTGAATGAATTTATGGGTACAGTAACTTGGTTGAATATATAAATTTGCATTTATAAAATAATTATTTATATACCGGACTATTTATTAATTGGGAGCATAGAGGAAACGGTGAGGAAATAATTTTATTAATCTGTTTAGATCTAGGGATAATCCCTAGATAATCTAGATATATGTATAACGGTTATAACATCTCCTCTGTAACTGCTACTGGACCAACGTGCACTGTACGGACGATAAAAGGGTAACTATACGGTATTGGATTTTTGACTGGGGAAGGACGTTTTATGCGATAACATTCATGTTCGGGGATGATTGTTTTCATGATTGGAGGGTATTCGTGCTATCGCATGGAACATTCCTTAATGCAATTCTGCTGAGCACAGAAGCATAAAACGATTTAGCCAAGTATGACAGTTGGCCAAAATCCAAAATATGTATTCAAGAATGATTTTTCGGTTTAGAGGATGTTTATGTTATCTCTTGGAACCTTCCCAAGGATTAAACAACTTGATTCGAAAAAAAGACCCAAAATTTCAATCTTCAACGTTCCAAACATTAATGAGGTACTTTCTCATTAAAAAAAAAAAAAGAAAGGAAGAAGAGGAAGCACCAAACAGAATAATTCCTCCCTAATTAGGTCGAGAGGGACTCTTCTCGTTTGGCAAGTTGAATTTTCCAGCGAGGAGATTCTAAAAATGATGCTACCTTAATAAATTTCACAAAAAGGCTTCTTTACCTTACTTTACTTGCCCTTACAAGGCTTGCAATATGCCCGCAAAAGTTTACCCAGATAGTAGCATTTATATTGTAATAAAAGTGAGTCCCCTGTGTAACTGCAGTATACCTCGCATGCCTGCAAGCAGAGTTCTATATTTTTTAGAGCCTTGCACATGGGTTATATCACATATGAATAAATTCTGCGAAGATACAAAGTCACCATATCTATATAAACATAACGAGGGAGTGGATCAGAAGAAACGGCCATACAAGCACATGGCAAGTTACGTATGTCGAAACCAGCTTTTCATTCGCCCGTATAAGGTAATGTTATATGCTAGTGAAAAATGAAAATAAAAACAGGAGCATTATAAAAGTTTGTATTAACAAGGATCTAATTCCGCAATTAGAGTTTCGTAATTGGTAGCATTAAATATTTAACGAATGTCAAAGAAATTCAAGTAGAAAAAATACAGTCATATTCACACTTCATTCATCCATACGGATACACTTTTACATTCGCAAGACCTTATGAATCGGAACGGTGGAACATTTGCGGATTTGCCTGCTTGCGTTAGCGTCGTACCCCTCGAAATATGACAGTAATCCACCGGACTTTTGTATTTTTCATTTGAAAGCTGCTTTTTAATAGACATTCTGAATTCCACAGCTTCATGAGGCAATTTCGCGGTCGCCGAATGTTACCATGAAATCACGTGCTTTTATGGTTTTAATACTGACGCTGGATATTAATTGCAATTTGGTCGCGTGTTGCTTGCAGTGTATATAGGAAGAGGAGAAAATCAATTATTATTTTTCGCATATTCAATTACGCATACGTACGAATATAAAGACTGCCTGAATTTTACTGATTTGGATTTTACATTTTACCTATTATAACCGGAAAATAACCACGATGGTTTTTATGCATTTGGAGAATGTAATGAACGGTGATAGGACTTCCCTGTGGGAATTAACGAAATCCTGTGGTAACGATTCGCTTTTTATTCCCACGGCCATCATTCGTGTGTTCTGCTACAGTGACGAGAGTGCGTATGCTCCACGCGTTTCCTAGTATCAGCGAAATGAGTTTACGAATGATAGGTACTGAAAACTTTTTATGAAACTCTATTGGTGATTTTTACCCGGATTTATAGTTCCTCCCGGAAGCAATTCTTATAAGCCGATATCCTGTTATTTTTCCGCTGCTAGGATTCTCATTGTAGACTTTCATATCCGTCTATATGTCTTCGTTTTCATTAGAACCGACAGATATATGTATATAAAAAAAAGAAAATTTCAAACATACTTTTTACTACGATACTTAATTGCACTTTCATTTACCACCAATAAAATAGAAATTTCTTAATTAATATTACATAATCTATCAGGGTGTATCAGCTAACGATAAGACGCTCGTTTGTGATTTGTGGTGGAATGGTGCACAATTTCGAAAAACTTATGTAACACCCATTGAACATTTTTGATCGCGCATTAATTGCGCATATTGTTATTGTATGTTACCGGTATTGTAAATATCGGTTCGTTTACGATGTTTACAATGGCTTGAATTTCAGTTGTAGTTTTTCGTTTTGGATTTTTAGTTGCGGTTTTAAAGAGAAATATTTTTTTTTTTACGAAAAAAAAACCTAACGTGACTTAATTCCTTTTAGCACCCTTTTCTGTTTACCCTTTCTGTGTACACTCTTATTTTACACATCAAGTTTAAACCATTGAAATATAACCTAACCTACAAAAAAAACATTGCAATAGGATATTTTCAACATCATGCATCACTTCACTGCAAGCCATAAACGTACATGTCAGCTGATACACTCGGTATTCTAACACGTGTTACATAGTACAATTCAACTTGTTAAAAATATATTAGCTTAATATTTGACGATGAACGATTCATATCATAGCGCTAGCTAAAATTTTAACACAGTTTTTTTACGACTCACACTTTACGATCATTACGCTTTAACATCCTCGTAAAGATCTGTGCATGATTCACCATGCAATATGCCAAAGGCTTTATTACAACGAACGATCATAGCGCACAGTAGGTAATTTGCTGAGTAGTCTGTCGTCCAATTGTCAGACTATCTAAAATTTGTAAAAAAAAAAAAAAAAAAGAACGAGTTGAAAGAAACAATTTTACCTGAATAACTGCCACCATGAGATATTCCAAGCAAGAAAGAAAGTCTCGACAGTTTTCCCTGCGAAGATGAAGAAAAAAAACCGTTTATATCTTCAGCTTGATCGTATAAATCATTTAAAGACTCGTTTAATCATTGAAACATCTGGAAGAAGATACGAAGGCTCATCGCGAATGTTTGATATTATTATTGCAGCATCCCTCCAGAGGGATCAGCAAGAAACGAAAGATTAATTTCATCATGGAATTCACAAAAGTACATTGGTACCTATATATAGGGCAGGTCTTCTTATCTGCTGCCATTTGAAGCTGGTAAACGGATCAGTAGAGTGTTCGTGCACCTCTTTCATAGCCACTAACCCTTTACCACCCTCGTAGGATCTTAACTACTAGCCGTCCGCGCTATACAGCCGTGCTCGACACGCGGATTAAATTCATTTTCCTTTTATTTTGCAGTTTCTCCACCTCCAGAATAAAGGTTGGTACCCAGTCGATTGGATTCCATCCCATAGCTTTCACTCTTTTTCCCATTCCAACTGCAGCTGTTTGCCTCCTTGAAAATGTCAGAAAATCGTAGACTCGTCTCCATGAAAGAAACCCTGGAATAAAACAGCGATCTCTTAGATAATGTTATACTGTGTATTTCAGCAGCAAAGACAATACTCACTGATAGGATTCAGGAACTGACAAACATTCCTTTCGTATCCGGACTTCATCGCACACCAGTGCCTGGTTCCGGTAAACGAGAAACATTTCATCTGGACTCGCCCTGCTCCTCAGTCTACGCTGAGTCGAGAAGTCTCTATTGGTTTCCAACTGCTTCCATTTAACCCAGTGAAGCTTCGAGCGTAGTGCTACATAGAATTGCTGATGGTGGTGGTTTCTAAACCATGTAGCCAGTAGCCTGTATCAACCTATTTGAAGGAAACCAGAGATGGGCAGAACACCTTAGCTCAGCAACAAGCCAGGATGATTAGAGATCGGATAAGAGCTATCGAGTCGATGTATATACCTATCTATGTATATATACATATAGTTATATATGCATATATGTATAACTGTGTATATACCTAACCCAGCTCCATGGCGAATTCGATGAATCGACGTAGACTGATTTAACGCAGAGTTACCTAACCGCCGCGACGCCGACGCACAGCGCCTGCTCATGGCTCGTAAACTTTGCACCAGGGTGGTTGATTAAATCTCTCACCGCGATGCCACAGCACATTTTCACCCGGCAGGTTCAGCGTAACAGCTTGTCCACGGACGCGAACTTCGCTTTGGGCTTTGATTAAATGCCTATCCCTTTGGGGATTATGTAATAGCATGTTTTTATGTGAATTTCTCGACTACGTACGGTTGAGGTCTACGTGTATGAGCTTTTGATAAAAATTGGCCGGATTACGTATGGTTCTTTATATTCGTGAGGAGGAACCGTTAATGATAAGAAGAATCGATAGCATCGCTATAAATTTCGAATGGAACGCTCGTACAGTGTGGCTCGCGTGAATTTTCAAAAGGCTTCTCAAACCACGTCACGTTTTCTCCATAACGATAGGATGGATCTCTGGCTCGTGGATGAAAATAAAATGGCGTCAGGCTTGTAAGTAATTTTAAAGCGACTCCAGCGCCAGTTACCGCAATGCTTTCGCTTTAATGTTGACACTAACCGTAACCGTAACCAGTTGCTGGATGGCATGGCGTCATTCGTAACTACCCAGCCAAGTGGCCCTGATGTGGGTACCCCGAGAGTGTACTTAAATAAAATGGCAATACTTGAGTAATGTCCTTACCCTAACGGAAGAATCTGGAGAGTGTATCGTGAAGCGGGGTTGTAACGATCGTAGTGATATTTCCTAGAGACTTCGATAAAATTGGTACGAGGGGAAGGTTATCACGTAGATTCTTATTGCATGGAAATCAGAATAAGGGTACTATTGAATTCCTGAAATTATCATTATTTGGAATTTATTCGAGGCATCTTAAAATTTCTACGGTATATTGGAATTTAGAGGAATTTTCATATTATTCTTTTTATGTCATCTTATTTGGTATACATATGCTTCATGTATATATTTATGAATATTTTTCAATTGAATGTTACTGTGATCGGTAATTATGAATTATATTTTTCCAGTCTTACTTTCCACCCTTTCACATAGAATTATAGCATATATTTTTCACGCGTACTTAAAAACCCACCTTTCGTGCAAGGAAAGCTATTTCCTTTGGCCGCCTCAAAAGAATGCGAGCTAAGTAGGTGAAATTGGTAAAAAAAGAAAATAATATCAGTCTACGGTGGAAGACACG
>JARQSV010000648.1:518332-561747 GCA_030142285.1 Calameuta idolon | reverse complement strand
CGATTGTTCGTTGAAATTCTGGTAATTTATTTTTTCCCGTTGATGTTTCAACCTAGGGCAGGGTAATACGGGTCTCACCCAGGATCTTCGTTATACATACATATATTCCAAGACATGTAAAAAGTGAAATAGAGTATTTTTTTAAAATTATGTGCCAAAAACGTTAGACCCATATAGAATGTATATATCCAGACCAATTTATGAAGTAATATTTTATAAAATTATACGGGACACCGGATTTCGCATAGCTATTTATTACCCACTAAAGACTGTAATAACACTGCTTATAATCCAACAATATGTATAGATAAAGCGATTAACGTTAAACTCAATCCATGTCAAATAACAATAAAAAATTCTCTTGTTAATCTGGAAAATCACATATGACAGGTATCGTCTTTCCTCGTATACGAAAATTCCAAACGAAGACCAATTTAAATAAACTGGTTTCGCATGGTTTCTGATCGGAATGTCCTATAATACGAAAGGCATGATATAAAATTTAAAACAGAAAATAAAAATCATACTCCCCCACTTTCTCCTTCACTATAAGACTTTGTATTCCTGAAAGTGTTCGAAACTTTACCTACTTGATTCCAACATTCCCCAAAGTAACCTAAGTAGATATAACTATTTATTATTCATTTCATGAAAACAAAAAATGTTTCAAATTTCCATTGCTTTCTTCCAACCAAAATCATATCCAAAAAAGTCAATTTAAAACGGTCGTCTTATCATTCGCGAGTCCTCCTCTGCGCACTACCTCGCCCTATCTGCGTGAACCCTCTGCCCTAGCACTCTTGGTGGCTTTCATGAATATTCGGCCCTCTTTATTACAGGTTGAACATGGTAATGGATTTTCCCCCAACACCCACCCACTTCCTCCTTTCTTTATCCTTTAATTTATCCCCTCAGCAGGTTTGTTTCTTGCCTCCTCAGCAAGAACACCGCATCCCTGATGGTGGTACATAAGTACACATAGCACTTCTATACATAGTATACCTATATATATATATATACATATGGCTGCTATATATAGCCATTTATATATGTATATATAGTATGTACCATAAGCATCCACGTTGAAGTTTCTCTCTCGTGTCACTCTGAACTTCCCCCGTAAGACTCTGTAATTTACCTAAAAGCTAATAAAGGAGTAGCTCCATACCCATAGTAGAATCAGACAGTTTTATTTCATATTAATAATCCAGCCAATTATAAATATTTCCAGGATAAGGAAGACATGTTATATATACACATATATATACAGACACTCGACCCGAGCTAGTTCTGCTAAGCATTTTTGAATGATTAATCATGTGTACCAAGATCCCTCTACCCTGCCCTACACTCTTACCCTTTAGATGTCATACCTCATAGTTCCTCCTCTTCAGGTACTTCTATTTATACAAGAAGATAGAGACATGCGAGACAATAGTCATGCAGGTTGGTAGTGTGTGTGTGTGTATATATATATATATATAGTTAATCCAAAATGATACAATTAGTCACGACATTTTTAAATTGACTTACCCACACGATGCTACGTATGGTCTTTCGAAGTTTCTACAGAGGAATGAAATATGACCTGTGCCTTCTTTTTCATGGCGACTTTTAAGCTCCTTCCGACTTCGAAGAAAAGTGGATCTGCGGATGCGTCCTGCACAAGAAGAAAAAGTTACCTTGCATCAAACGGAATACGTCCTTAAAGGACGTGGAAGGAGTTCTATGGGATGCTGCAGCAAAGCGAATTTTATGGAATTCATTTATTCGAACGACTTCACGGTATAATTCATGACGTCTTTGACCATGCCTACTAAGATCACTAAGGTTCCAGTGCAGAAATGCAAATTAAGAGCGTTTCCAGTAGCGAAAGCGGCAAAGATCTATAAACATTTCGGTTGTTCTTTATTTTCTGAAATTTCATGGGATACGGAATCTGCGAATAATTAATTTAATACAATAGTGAACAAATGCTGTGTACATACAATATCTGAATATATATATATATACATACATTATATACTCTGGTTTATTACTCATTGATGCGAAACTTCCAAGCGTAGCATGCAATATTAATGAAGTGTATAACGCAGTATAAAACTTTCAATAAATCGAAAATACCGCGACTCAAAGTATATCTATAAGTTATGCAGGTAATTAAAGCTATGCATCTAAGTATAGATATATTTAATATTGAACAATGTCTGTTATATTATATTCTACTAGGAACTAATGAGTCGAAGGTAATGCATCGTATCTTACTTTCGGTCCATTGCCTTCCCTTAGGCATTAAGTCAGTATGTCTTCGAACGAGAATTAATGCACGAAGCTTCAAATTTAATTTTATCTTAAAGTCGGATCTACAGTCTGGAACAGAATTCTCATAGATGTCAGTTGGTATATCGTAAGATAAGAAAAATAAGTAAAAACAGAGTAATTATCCACTTATAAAATTCAATTAAGTCAAACTTATATATTTGTATGTCAGACTATGAGACACTGTAGGCAATTCGTAAGGCGTGCCTGAGAAATAATTAAAATATTACCGGGAAGTCCCGGTCAGTGATCCGGAACGAGCGACCGGCTGTCCCAGCGCACGCGATACACATTCGATCGGCAGAATTGAAAGGTCCATTAACCAATCACCAGGAAAAAGTCCCAGGCGACTATTATCTACTAATTAAACGGTATTTCCTTTCCCTAATAATTTTCAAAGATATGATAATCAAGGATACAGGAAATTTTGGCAGGCATATGACTACCGCCATTTCGTTAAAGCTCCACGGCAATTTCACGCCGATAATTAGGTCGGTTTGATAAATAGATTGACATATACGGAGTATTAATAGTACGCGCGACCATATATTACAGCGCTTAGCTTGATTAACGTCTCCAAATGCAATGCATTATTGCAGTGCACGCCACTGAACATGCTGCCCAGCATCCCTTGTATATGGCAGGGGTCCACAGTACTCATCCCCGGCTTGGCTTCGCGCCCTTGTGGTAGCTGCTGTGGCGAGTGGGGCGTCTGCTTATTGCATATTCCACGTATGGGGCTATCATGCACATGTGACCAACGTCGCTGTCACGCGTGACCGTCTCTGCGTGACTCCTTATCTAGTAGCTTCTGCCTCCACATGTCCACCGTTATATTCAATTCGACGACGACTTTTTATCATTTTATGTCATCAACCATAATCCTTTAAACGAGTTGTCCATAAGGATGTCAGCCTTCAATAGAAAATCATATCTACGCCATACTGTACAGAATGCATTATATGTTTAGTCTGTTACTGAATGGAACGAGCAAATAAAAAGGATATGTATTACGGAAATTCATTAACCTCATTCGTGGAACAAGTATTTCTAATTAATTTTAATGATGATCAAAATTCTGGGTGAATTCAACAAATTTTTCAGATTCACCCGGATACACTGATACTTTAGTAAAGCCGGATTTAATATGATAAGTTATACATATATATTTCATATGGCAATATATTGATGTATATGCCAGCTGTGGTTTTATATTAATTGCGTTACTTGCATCGGGTATTTATCATCTACAGGCGAATAAAGCTTCTGGTACGTATATGAAGATGTATGGTTATTTCACATTGGATCACCACCGGTCACCGTTGATTAATAATGCGCCAATTGTCGTTCAAACTTCATTCAAATGCACGAGCGAATTTCAAGAGAGTATCGAGCAGTCCTGGACCTCCTAATAGTATAGTGCATATTACTGCAAGTATCGCGCACAGGTTAATGCAGCTTGTACAATCGGAATTGGATGAATTTTGACCTACTGACAATTAATCGGATCGGTTATTACACAAAGGCGTAATTAGAAACGTGACTGGATAATTTAACTGAACAATAAACAGGTTATTCCGTTCATTATACAGAGATACAGAAATAATAAATATACATTGTCGACGGTACAGATAAATGGAGAATTAATTGGTTGAAATGACAATGGCAAAATATATACCCACCAGTACCTATACTAAATTCTATACTATACAGACAAAAGATTTTTAATTGTATCCGACATTGTAATTAAATCAATGTCAAAGCATACGCTATATACGACTATAGTCTACGGACATATACTTCTTTCTCGACCGTTAAGTCAGATTAGATGAGCTTGTTTCTTATTATCAAATAACAATAGCCTCGACCGATCACACCTGTCGCTGTATACGTGACCTTGAATTTTAGGCATCTTGCTAATCTGCCGAGTTAAGTTTTTTTTTTTGTTAATTAAATCAAGGCTTTCCATTAAAGGTAAGGAGTATACTTGGCTTAAACCGAGCGTGGAAATAGAGTCTGAGGCATTTCACGAAACTCAGTATCGATAATGCGGAATGGCAAGGACAAGGTAAAGGAGCACTTTGAAATTTAGTAGGAATGAACGCGAGACTAGTGGGTCTTAAATACGTAGCTATCTTTTAGGCTTAAAACAATGCTAGGCTACAGTGAATCATTTAGTTATCCAATTAACGTCCGTAGTGTCAGTGTAAAATCACTGGCCGTGGCAACGAACTCGAATAGATACTAATTAAAGGATAATGTTATATACATAGAACCCCTTAAAGCCTGGACAAGCTTCTGGAACGACCTATATCACTCGAAATTGATTTTCATAGGATTTAATAATGTTGTGTGTGGATTTAGGTACGTATTAGGTAAGCTTACGTACATCGAGTTTTTTTTGCAATATTAGGTAGAATTATAAAAATTTATCAATTATATTTGGCGATCTTGAATAGCGTTTAAGCATTTCGCAAAGTGGCTCCGGAGGGCATTATACAGTTTATTAAATACATTTTTCACCGTCTAAAACCCTCGGCGCTTTTACGCAAGCGAATCCCTTTAGTAAATCAGACTTTGCGCGTAGGAGATACGCGCTGCGGAAGAAAAGGTAAAATTGCTTAAAAGATGTTTTCGTCATTATGAAGTAAACTAACCTTGATCTTGGTGGGTTTATCCTTGCCGGAAGTCAAGTGACAAAAATGTCACTCGACATCGTTGAGGTATCAAAGGAAAGACGCGGTAAATTATTATTAGGCGACTCTGTCTCATGGGAACGTCGCAGAAGGCGGCACTCTCAAATTTCAAGGTGGCTCATTAAGTTTCTTATTTTTTCTTCATTTTGAGATAAAGACGATTTTACGATGTTCCAGAGGACTTATGAAGAAAAAAAAAAAAAAAAACATGAGAATCCTTTCAACCGAGGAACTGAATCTTTCAGTCACTGTATATATAATATAATATATATAATATACTATATATACATATATTAGAAGATATATGAGCGTATATACAGATATAGACAGTTATACGTAGTTATGCCCATTGTATACTCTGCATACATATATGTATATTTAAAAATGACCTGAGAGAATTCATAAGAGGTTTTAAAAGAGGTCGAGTATGGGTGTCACATTTTATAGAACGCGAAGCCTCCGCGATCCTCTTTACCGCCGAGCCTCCCGGGAGCCTCATAAATTATATGAAGTTTGCAGGCGAGAAGCGTTACTTTTCAGTGGTGTCCCGGGTTACATGACTGTTCCCACACGTCCGACTGCTGCAGAAGTCCGAAGAATGATGACTGGTTCTGCGCAATTTTTCTTCCTTTTTTTCCGTCTCAATTGTTTTTCACCATTTTCCTTTATACTGATCCTGTACACCACGTCAATCGACAGCGACAACTCACCACGTGTCCGCGTACACGAAAACTTGTATTATCCGACGGAAATCATAAAGTAAGAAAATTATAGAGGAGTGTACAGTGTCGTAAAAAAGTTACAAAACGAAAGTGTGCAGTCGTATTGAATATACCAAAAT
Source organism: Calameuta idolon (assembly GCA_030142285.1). Taxonomy (NCBI): domain Eukaryota; kingdom Metazoa; phylum Arthropoda; class Insecta; order Hymenoptera; family Cephidae; genus Calameuta; species Calameuta idolon. The sequence continues at coordinate 555,891 of JARQSV010000648.1, read as the reverse complement.
CAATTTGTATACGTAAATTAAAAAAGATATATATAACTTGCAGCATAGAATTCGTTAAAAATCTTGGATTTATTATATATCACACTAATTATCGTACACGAATGACCGGGAGGTAAAGAAAATTCAATTTCGTTCATAACGATGTATCGAGTCGCGCGAAACATGAGCTGTGTCCACACTGCCGGAACCGTCGCGAGTGCTCCCGAAAATTTTGACAAAAATATCACGAAATCCCTGTAGCTAATGCGGCCAAGTCTGGTCAAGGCTTCGTTAAAAAAAAACACTCCAATTCCATTGTTGTATTAACAACGCATGGATCGGTATGAATAAATTTGCAGACAATAGAAGGGTTGCGTCAAATACTCGTATAAGTACTACGTTTGTGTTTTCTTTTCAATGAAGTGCTGCAAGACTTTTGAGCCTTTTGACATCTTAATGAAAGTTGCCACCTCAAAGAGCCACGATCCCTTCCTCTTTAGCATCCAGTAGCCGTCTGGATCTCCTTTAAGTCGTACGTTACCCAAAGAAATTTATCACCACCGGAGTCGACCATCTTGAAATATTTTTCGAGGTCAAGTAACCAGGCAAGAAAGTTGTCGAAAGGAGATAATAATCGAGCAAATCAATAATTACCCTACTCCCAATAATTCCTCAATGGTTTCCTTTCGTTTAAACAGTCAGTACCGTAACTCACTGTAATATCCTATTTAGACAGTGGTACCGTATCTATATTATATTACGAAAAGAGGCAGAATCACTGGCTGTAGGCCATCACGTTTACGGTCGTGTACCTCCATTGCAAAATAGAGGCTTGTAAATAATTCCGTTTTGCGCAGTAATATCGAAATTGAATAGCTTGTAAAAAGGATTGGTCAATAGATACCGGATAGCGATGACTTCGACGTTGCCTGTTTAAATTGCACATTCGTATCTGTCTTGATCGAAGGTCGTAAGTTAAACGCAATCAGGAGAGCATATATATACATGATATATATACCTATACTTAGAACATATACATATTACGATGGACGTTGTGCAAATCGGCCAATTATAATAATTGCTTGACCATGCTCAGGGGCTAACTCGAGTAGCTACAACGGAAAATGGCTATTGTATTTCTCAAAGGAGACTGGTACCATATGAGTAACTTTACTCATCAGGTAGCAGGGTTATGTGCGAAAGGTATTTCACGCGACCGTTGTCGACGCTAGTGGATATTGTGAAGCCCGTAACGTGGTCCAGGATCGCGATCATGAAAAGCAACTTCGTACGTTGAACAAGATAGAATTCAGTTGCGGTGGCGCGAACCGTGACGCCCTTCTACTCGAATTCCCCATGCAATTCCAGAGTTTCCTACTTCCTGCCTATAGTCTAATTTAGTTACCTGTTCGTACAGTTTGCCACTCAAGTGCCACGCGTTACCATGACTATGCGGTTGGTTATCGAAGGTAACGCAAATCTGTTGAGGACTGCTCGTATGTTGCTACTGAAAATAGTGATAACATTGTTACACAATATGAAACTTTCGTGAGCTTGTAAATCGACACTTCATTGACGGATGGCGAGGCAGTGGCCGTAAAACAAGATGGCTAACACGTCTCTAGATTGAATCTTGGCGCGCTGCTAAGTCGATTCTTTATGCCTCATGCTCTTCCACGCCTGCCTGGACCCACCGCTGTGATTTATTATCTCGCGGTAGCGGAATAACGAAAAGTAACGATAGGAGCAAGAAAACTTGGGCACTTTGGTTATAATTAGCCCGCTGGGTTATTCGATTGATGACCGTAGTGTACTGTAGGAATTAATACGAAAAAAAAAAGTAATTTCACCTATACAATTTTTGGAATAATATATTAACGACCATACAGGACCTTGCAAAGATTACGTACAGAAGTCATTAAATTAATCTACTTTTGATCGAGTATCAGTCAAGCACCAGTATTAAATAAAAATTCAGTAGTTGTACGAAGCATTAGTTTTCAATTGCATACTATCCTGAAAACTGTCTTACCTTTTGGGTTGCAGCATCCACCTGCAGGATCAAGAAATAAGACGAGCACGTATCGTTCCACAACGAGTTTACTGGTAGACTAACGTGAATTGAGGGATGTGCAAGTGTTGAGTAGTCAATGGGGTGGGGGTAGGGCAAGGTTAACGGAACCTATAAAACGACCAGCACCTGCTAAAAACCTGTCCAAACCGTAGAGCGACTCGGTCGTGTGGAAGCGCGGATAAAATCGAAGTAAAGGAGCATTCGGTGATGGGAATCCAGTGCTGACGCTGAGGCACAAGTGATATATTCGCGTGTGAGACGATCAAGTGCAACAAATAGAAATGGTAAGTCGTATAGTGCAGAATAGGATCGATCAAGGTAAATTTAATTAACCCGTCCATTAGATCGAATGAACTCTCAATCGTATATAGATATCGGAACGTTATACAGTGTCGTACGTATAGTTTGTACTACAGTGAAAGATCGATAGAAGTTAAATATTTTCTTTAAACACAGAGTATCTCGGGTTGCACATAATCCATGAGCTTTATTAATAGAAACAGCTGAGCAAAGAAGGTAAATCAGTATTGATCTTCGATACTAATAGAAAGTGATGCGCATTACGCGGTAATGTAAAAGCTCTGTTGGCCATTTATTACACGCGATTCCGGGTCCTGAATAACGAAGCGTCTGAAATACTCGTACGTCAATGCTAGCCAAAGAAACATGACTGAGACTTGCATGTATCTTTGATTGGCACGACTGGAAAATGCAATTACTGCCATCTGATCGCATTCGAAAGCCACTAGCTGAGACGGGCTTAGTCCTGCAACAGGGATTACCACTCTTTCTAATTGAGTTTGCAATCAATTCCATAAGCTGCGCGAGAGAATGAAAGGAAGATGAGAAAGACATAGACAAAAGGAAAGGAGGGGTAAGGTGTCCTTCCTGTAGGAAGAGTACCTTTCAGACTTTAGATCATTAATCTAGGATTAGTGTATCCTCTCCGCGTCCTGCTCCCTTGTCTACGTCGAAAGGAAGAAAACGCGAGGGATGAGTATAGAAGCGGAGTATAGATCGAAATATATAGATATATCGGAGTCTGCAGTACCATTCGATACCGTAGATCTTAAAACGATAAGATCTTTTTTTTTCTTGGCATTTTTGTAACTTCAATCCTTCCTCGCCAGACCAGGACTCGTGAATCGAGGATTAAACGATCAATTGCGATAAGGGTGATTATATCGCAGGTCCTAATCAATGTCGAGTTTTCATAATTAGGAATCAGACTGTGCCGTAATATCGTAATTGTATATACTTATGCATATATATATATATTATAACTAAAGGTATCGTATATGTATACAGTCATAGAGACACTTGGAGAAACCGCCATTGAAATTTGCTACGACCGAAGCAGGAAGACGCTCCATGTTCTCGCAAGTGGCGAGTTTCCGAAACTTGCCGGTCCTGGAAAGTCGACCCAAGGGCACAAGTCGTCTCTAGGAACTTGGCTGACATTTGACTCCTCGTGGGGATAAATCAGCCAAGCATTATCCGGCTGCCATTAACGTCCCTCTTAAGGACCCCTCTAATGAACTCAACTCCCGCGTGTAATTGTTTAAAACTTCGCTGCTTTATTCTCTGTTAATGTCCCTTATCTGGCCAACGAAGACGAAGCGACCGAGGACAATGTGGAGAATTAGGAAGAAAAAAGAAAGGAGAGAAACGATCTCCTTTACGCGTTGCTGCAATGGTCCCGGTGCAAAGTTGCCGGAAGCTCCACGGCGAGGCTTGGGCTACCGTTGAGCTTTAAGCCGGTATCACGCGGCGCGACTTAAAAGCGATCGATCAACGATGTACATATAGTGCACAAGCCGACGCCACCATCCCGACGCTTTAACCCGGTAAAAACAGTAACGCCTCTGCGACCACTTTCCTGGATAGACATTCCACGTTAAAATAGTACCTGCTGGTATCTCTTTTCTATCTATTCGACGTTGAACCTTATATAAATTTTATCCAAGATGGCCACCTTACTGCAGACTCCGTCAAGGGTAAAGTGCAGATACTACCGGATGCCACGATATTAAACAATCCTACTCGCGCTTCACTTTTACAAGAAAAGTCCGTACAGACGCTTGCGGCATAATGAGTGCAGATAAAATCGGTCCTCGTGTAAAAGCTTCGTATTTCTCCTACTCATCCAGACGAGTACGATGCTTCCTCGTAACGCGAGCGTTAGTCTCGGTAATGACGACAGTCGGCCATTCAAGCGTTTCCAGCAGTCTGCTTTATTACTTTGCTTTTCGGATGAGGTATAAAGTAACGATAGCACTTATTCAGGTTAACGATTAAAAAAAATAAAGACTAAAGTATCGGTATCAAATGGGTTCGTTAAATCCTTAAGACAATATCGTTTCTGTAACGATACGTGAAATGAGAATTTATAATGCCTACATGAACAAATAAAGTTTCGTATAAAATAATCCTTTAGGACTATCGTTAATGGGGAAACTGTTGATCACAGAGTTGTCAATGATTATAAATCTATAATCTGCTTGTATTGAGCTCTCATTAACATAGAATTCTAATTGGATCTATAGGTTTGAAATTCTTGTCATTGGTGATTGTGTACGATTGTACGCTTCAATTAGCTCCAACTCGCCTCGCTTGTCTTGATTGCTGCCACTTTGTGGCCAATCTCGACACTGATAATTTTATCATCCGTGTTAATACTCATATTCCTCCATAGTATACGCCCCTATGGAATATGGCCTATTGTCTTGCGTTGATGACTCTCTTGATGATATAAATCAGGGTTGGTCTCTGTTAAAGGGCACCGTATGATTTTATCTCCTGTGGGAGTAAGAGAGAGAGAGAGAGGATGAGTTTGAGGAATACGAAAAAAAAAGAAGGATAGTTGGAACTCTCGATACTTGGTGAGAAAAGTTTGTAATTCCCAGCGTCGGGGAGGATCGCGTCGCAAGTCGGTGACGTTGACGAAGCGATATGAAATTTTGTGGGTAGAGAAGGGTGCGAGGGTGAAGTGAAGAGAAAAGAAAAGAAAAAAAAGATGAAGGGCAGGAAGAGAGTAAAGTCAACTCTTTCCGGTGATTTCGTTATGGCAACCAGAAGTCATCGCTACTTCTTTATGGTGTAACTTTGCCGTGGATGCTCCCACCAACTTTTCAAACCTTAAAAATATGAGAATTTCACGAATACTCGAATAAAGCTCCATTCCCACGTGATTATATTCCAGCATGTCTGAACGTTGACCGATCGCAAACTCGTCTTAAGTTCGACTACGAAATTCGACCTCGAGCGCTGTACAAAAAGCCGTGGGGGGGATGGGACGCTACGACTTGTAAGGTCACGCGAATCTTCCTCGTGAAGGACGTGGCCGAGAGCCACGTTTAATCTCACATAACTTTTTGATCTTTGGAAAGTTTCTGCACTCGAATAAAAGCTATACGGACGACTGAGGAATTTCGAGCCCTGAGACGGAATTGAGATACTTGTAAGATCGTTACCTCGATCAGGCGATCTACGAAATTATATTTTTTTCAGTGAACGAAGAGTTAATAGTTATCGAAACGGACGTACGTTATTTCGAGATAACGGGAAAAACTGAATTACTTACTAGTAGTGCGGCAGTTGGTAAGGTATAATTACTAAACACTGGGTCCTGGTAACAAAGCACCCAACTTAGCGTGACCTCGTATAGAGCCTGAAGGGAAGCACGCGTGGTCGAGGTGCATACCGCAACGGGGTTAAAGCGGGATAAAAAAAATAATTTGAAAAAAAACGGATAGAGAAAAAAAGAGTGTACGAGCATCTGTGTCAAATTAATTCAACGTTTATGTCTTGAAAATTCTAAAAATATAAACTTTAAGACGGTGATTGCGTGGAATACTGTATTAGGTACAGAATGTGTCTGTGTGGTCGGATTTTTAAGTTTGAGAATAAAATACAAGGGGAATAATGTTGATGGGGTGTACCTTCGATGATGGCGCCAATCGACGCCAGTCGCGACGAAGAGTGATGGAATTCAGAAAAATCTCACCAGGCGTCGCATTAATAATTACAACGAATGAGCAGTGTTTTGACAAAGGAAGTACATTGTGGTGTGAATAATGGGCAGGTGAACCGAGCGAGGACCCCAGCAGCATCGCCCTCCGGCCATTGTACGCACCCGTTCCTCACGGGACGTCATATCCGCTCTTATTATTTCGCTTGGCATACAGTTCAGGTATTTCGCCACTGTGGTTAATAAAGTACCTTGAACTCGTGCGGTTGCAAAAAAAAAGCTCTGTGATTTATGACCTGAGGACATGTCGGACGAGTGTAAAAATTTTGCACGAAGGATGTTAATTATTATTATTTCCGTTTTCATTCGAAACCCTTTCGGTTGAGTTTGCTTTTTTTTACCTCCCTGTAAAACGGAAAGCAAGTCAACTTCCAAACGGGAAATCGCGTTCCGCACCGATCCGAAAAAACAATCGAGCTCCCTTTCACTGCGGCAAAACTGATGGAGTCTCGAGTGACTGATAGACGTGAAATGTTTTTACGAAAATAAGAAACTTCTTCGTGGAAAATTCGAGAGTTATACGATTTTTCATTCTTTTTTTCAAACTTAAAAACTTTCATGACTGCATACGTATGCTGTACATTCATAGTGGTCAATTCAATGGCGAAGTGCCGATCATATTCATGTAATTTTTCATATGATGATCAATACTGAAATCATAGGTAATAACTTTCTATATTCCACCAGCTATACATATAAAGACATAATTTAACATTACAGCATGTAGTTTCCTTCAATTCTCGTATTTTAATGAACGACATAGTTATCACCAGTGGACGAAACGAGTCAAATTACTCGGTTAATGAAAATCCGGTAAGTTTCCTTAATAGAGTCAGTGTTGAAGTTCTTCGAGAATACCACTTTATATATGAAAAACTTAAAGCACTTGACTAATTAAAAACCAAGCACCAACAAAGTCATCGTCAAACAGCCCACGAGAATTTGTACAAGAGATAATATTTAAGCATCCATTTCGAAACAGATTTTACTCTCTCGTAAGTTTCTAAAAGCAGCGTCGTAAAGCAAAGCATGTCTAGTCGTCTGCTCGTCGGTTGTATCGCCAATGAAAATTTACGATCCATGTAAAAATCAAATGCCTCGATACTCGCGTGGACCCGAAAAACTATCGTAGCCACAGCAGCAGTCGATAGTCGACAATTTTCTTCGATATTAATAGAAGGTATAACTTACCTCATAAAACTCGGTAAAAGTTATGAAGCTACCAACTATACTACGTATATGTATATAATACATAGACTCAATACAGACCAGGACGATTTCCGCAATCCCAGGACTTTAATCCGCTCTTTAAACTTTATAGGTTGCCGGTTACAATAGTTGAGCGTAGTGACATCGCGGGTTTTATCTCCTGGCCTTTTAATTGTTTGTTTTCCGCGAGGAGTAAAGGGGCGCGGAATTTACGGTGAAATAGTAACAGGAAACGAAGCTCTCAAGGATGTTACGGATTCTGAGCTGGGTCTCTAAGGATGGTCGAGAAAGCTTAGGTGGTCGAATCGGTAGATCCGGAACGAAGAAGGACAAGACTTGCTAGAAGAAAAGAAGCTTTCTAGGACTTGGAAAGCTCTAGGACTTAAACCAATACGACTTTTATTTACCCCTGACTTTCACGAATGATTCGATTGCCTGTGTGTGAAAATTCAATGAATGTCATTTAACATTATATGAATGCAATCGATCCGAAAGATCTTTTGAACTTTGTATTGGTTATCGAGGTGAACGAGTAGGTCGTGACGTAATTATTTATTGCACTGAGCAATTTTGCTGGATGACGATTTGGCCTGGCCTGCTTTAACTGTTAAAGGTATGCACCGAATAATAATCCCACTAGGGGGTAGCTAGAATATGCGCGACGATTTTCTGTTGGCTTATGCAAATTTTATGTGCGGCTGCACCTCATGTTACGTATGTATATTTCCGTCGTTGCAGCATTTCCCGCTAATACGTTGACGCATCTCCATAAAAATGTAGCCTTCTCGTCAAGATAAAATTTTTCCAGGAAATAACGAAGCGTCATCGCATATACATAAGAGCGAGCGTCGCGGCGCTTTTACGTAACGTCACGATCGTGAAAAGGGGAATTAGACTTTTCCTCAATTTAACATTTTGCGTATTATCCGCCTTTCTATTGTTTTCCTAATCTAAGTATTTTTTTGTCCGAGATCAACCGAACAAAGCGGCACGATCGAAGTCATAGTCATTCGTGGGAATGGACCAGGAGTGTTGTTGGTGCAAAAAATTTAAAAAAATATGAATTTAAAAAAATGAACGAAGGAAACGAATCTTCACAATGCAACGAATCCAACACGCACCCTTCCGCTCAGGTTTTCGCGAAACGCCGTGAAAAGCTCGCGCGGCTTAAATCACGTTGAAATATTTTATGCAACCCGCCCATGGATAATGCCCGAACAACGTTCCCGTCCTGGTTCAAGGACTCCTGCACTTGTACACGTAGGTATATGATAGCGTATATCCGGTGATTTATGATACCACTATCTGATTTGACCACGCGTTATTCAGGGCATTATCGGCATCCTGGTAACGTGACCTCGACGAGTGAAATTTGGTTTGTTGGAAATAAAATTTTTAATGCGTATCTTTCCCTGGATAGAACGGACTTTAATCCAGGATAAAAATAGAAAAAAAGAAATTTAACTAACGATCGTTCCTTCATAACTTAACAAAGAATTTCATTGCGAATTCTATTAATGCACATCCGCCTCCACTGCAGATCCCTAGTATCTACTCATGCTCTCATTGTAATAATCATTAGTGTAAATTCATTTGGTGGAAACACATGTGTAATGAAATCCGGAAGGGACGTAATATGCAAGCCAACTATGAAAATGATGTACCTGGTGTATAACTGTAAATGAATAATCATTATTTGACTTCCTACGGTGCATTAGCATGACAAAAAAAAATAGAAGAGCGTAAACCGATGATGATGAAGGGGAAAAAAGTAAAAGCCAGTCAGTGATTCCGGATGTGCGCGACGGGCCTTGAATTTATTCTAGATATTCACTAGGGTGAGCATTAACCGATGTATAGCTGGGTTTACATGTGTGGACGGAGGAACGATCGGTAATTGAATGAGAACAGCCGGAATCCCAGGAAGGGGAACAATGGACTTGAATTATTTTCATGAACCCATCGATCGGGATCTTCGTTCTCTGACGAACCGGAAGTTTCGTCGAACCTCAAGCGCTTCCTTCTGCCATCAAATTTCATTTCCACAATGGGTATCACTTTGGCCCGGAATTCAATTTACATACGTTCGTTTTGGCGGCAAGTGTCTGTTTTTTTATCTTATTACTGTGAACGCGCCTATGCATAAGTCCACGTGAAAAAGTATCAGGCGTTCATTGTCGTCGACGCGAAGAAACCTACGGCGCTCGATAATCCTGTGAGGACGACGCTGCTGCCGCTTTGCGTCGGTGAAGCTGATCGTGGCGAAATTACATTGCGCATAGCGGGGCGCGAGATTTGCATTTTAAATTTCGTTACGTTTGTTCGCCGAGGAGAATGAAGAGGGGCGAGAGGAGACACAGTGAAATAAATAGAAGGAATACCTACCGCGGGCAGAAAGAGTGACGCACGGCAGTAGGGCAGATGAAGCGGAGCAAGCGACCAGCCCCGGAGGACACAGATTTAATAACGGCGTTATTTAAGATTTAAATATGAATTTATGTTACTTTTGTAGGGTTAATTGAGGTTTTGATGGAGTCTCATTTATTTCATTTCGAGCGTCGTCAGCCATGCCATTGCCGAACCTATTCGCCTGAGTAAACTTCGTCTTAAACGTCATAATTTCATTAGTCGGATTTACCAGCACGCGGCAAATACATTTTACAATTACCTTCTTTTTTTTTTATTTCAAAAAAGGAACAAATCAAGACAGTCTTTCTCAAGCACTCCCTGCAACGTCAAATCATCACTTCAACTTTTCATTTACGTTTTCCTTTTTGCACCCTCCTGCCGTAAACTAGGCTGTTTCGATAGGCGCCCTTTTGAACATCTTAATTGCACCCGTTAATTTAGGACTTGCTCTATATGACCGTTATATTATTTTCAAATTATGCCAACCGCTTGAGCCATATTTAAATATGCAATTAATCACGTTTTTTTCGCGTATAAAATTTAACTTTACTCATGATTATTTTTTCGTGTTTTTTTCAATTGAGCATTTGACGTATTACATTGAGGTTAAGCATGGTCTATGTACATAGGTTTGCGTACAGGGTTATTCATGGCAAACGGACCAGCGATTGAACAATTCTGCTAATCGTAGCAGTGCGGTGTTCTTAAACAAACGAAGTAACGTGAAAGTAACAATCTTAACAATTTCATAACGTTAACTTTCATTTCTTTGATGATGCCACCCTGCGCTGATGCGTTTACCGTGAATAACCCTGTATATGCATACCATGTTCTCAATGAAAGACAACTCAGGTCCTCTTGTCCGAAACCGTGATCACAGCCATGAAAATAATCTGAATCTATTTTCCATCTTTCAAAGTCTAGTATTCAGTGAGCATTAATATCGCCAACATAAACTTTAATTTCAGTATGTAAATTACGGATGCGGTTACTCCATTACCGTAAAGCGGTACGAGCGTTAAATAAACTCGCAAAAAGGGGCCAGAAGTGCAAGTAGAAACTAGCGCTCGTCCTCGAATATTAAAAGTGGGTGTGCATAAAAAAAATGTCGAAAAGTAACAGACAGAAAAAGAAGATAGAAAAAGCCATAAAAGTTTCTTCGTTAGAAAATTGTATTAAGCAGCCATTCACACCGGCGAACACGAATGCAAACATTTTATCGGTTTTCATCCAACCACGAAGAAAATGTCCAACAAGTTTTTTTCTAGTTCAAATTTCGCGAGTCTCCATTCAAGGACAAATAATCCCGTACCGGGAAATGCAAATTTCAAATCCTATATAAAAGTTCCTACGAGTCAAGTATTTACCTACATGCAACTACACATACTAGAGTGTACGTATGACTTTGGTACATGGGCAATTCTTATTGTTATCGTTTAAAACCGGCTCCACGGACGCGATTTCTTATTCCTTCGATTCCCTCGAGATGAAAAGAAAAGGACAAAATTGCGACGGAAGATCCGAATGGCGAGTTAATAAAAGACCATGGATCGTTTACTCCAGGAAATGGATCGGTCGTGCCTCGAGTAAAGATACGTTCGATTGAAATAAAGTAGCTTGGCGCACAAGCAATAGCCTACACAGGGATACATATAGCATACGTACAACGTAGTATAGATACTTATATAGTATACTATACTACAATACTGTTGTGTTTCTTAGTATTTCGGTAGTGGCGCACCACAAGAAGAAGAATGGTTTCTGCCGCCGGCAAAACGGTTACGTCGAGGCCACCGAAGTGGATATAGATTCGCCTTAAATTATTGTTTACCCCGTCGCGTACCGTAGTGGCAATTTTCTTCTTTCTTAACTCTTGAAAAGTTCGCCTTAATCGACGTGGTTGCACGCTCAGTGAGAATTTAAGGCTGTACGGTTTCCTCCGCAACGGCAATCCAATTATCGAACCACTTAGATCTGTGTGTATGTATACATATATATGTATATGTATATGGTGAATAAACGTGAAAAATTTCATCCGCATCAAGCTGCAAAAATACATGCCACTGAAGTTGAATATAACGACCACGGATGAGGTGGCAAATATTTGCGAACAATTCGCGAACTCCATTTCCTACACGTAATAGCAGCTACCTACGTACTATAAGTATATACATACATATTCGTACTTTGGCTAGACAGTCTTTGCGCGAAAGCAATGATGCGCGTTGAAGTATAATAAAAAGAGTAAATAGAGAGAGAAAAATATTCCAAGTCAAAGAAATTGCAGGAAGAAAGAGAGGTAGAGAGAGTAGCGAACGTCGCTGTCACGTAAGGGTTCGTTCACATTGAACTTTATTGTCAATTCACCGCGCTATTGGCAAAGGAAGCAAATATATGAAAGGGCAATTTAATGAAATTCGTGTATGCGCTATTGCACCTAAAGGTCTCCTCGACCCAGTGCATGTAACTAATAAATCTTCAGAAACGAAATTTTCGCGGTGAGAAGGTAGCTTAATGTCTAGCACTCTCGACAACCACATGTACATACTTATATACGTACATGTGAAGTTACCCATATTTCATGTATCGCTGCGTACAAGGACAGTGCACGATGCACATGCAGACTGGCAAATCGAACGTCAGACTCGCGTATTGACCCGTGAAACGGAAGTGTTGCATCTCTTTGACGCAAAAGCCAAGAGAGACGTTTCGTCGTCTTCCGATTCGACGAAGCTGATGAAACGGCGGTTCTGTCGTCAAGTGCTCCCTCAAAATGTCACATGAAAAATGAAAACGCGAGGGAATACTTCGTTCTGTTCTCATGAGTGATTTTATCGTTGCGCGTGCGAAATATATCATCCGTAAATGCTAAGCAGCGTTCCTCGTGCCCGTCTAGAATAGCATGGCCTATGGGCAGAATTTCATTAGGGCGCGTTTCCACGACATCTCGGAACATTGTGCTTGGGTTGTTAATAATTCAATTCGGAACTCCTTCCTTTGTCACGATTTGCACCAATCATAATTTCGATCGTGAATAATACGATAATATAGACAGGTACATGACAGATCCATCCTCAGGTAATGCAATAGTCTCGAAATACCCTGTATACCCCTATTTCCGTGTTTCCCATGGAAGCATCCTAGCTCACCCCTTGGTTATTAATTTTCTCATGGGAGTCATGGAATTTGAAATTTGATCGGACTCCGTTCAGAACGGATTATTATCAAGCTACTAAGATTTTCATCTTAAGACTTGCTTTTTCACCAAAGCCGTAAAGAAGCCTTCGTGTAAATTGATCTTGGTATAACGCTTTACAGTTTTACGTCAGCCTAGGGATCCTCCTTCTCATTCATGGAGGTAGAGCAAGTGATACAACGCCCTCGGCGTCGGCCACCCTTGGGACGCTCTATCGTCAGGCACGATCTGATCAGTACTACATGAGCAGATACGGAAGTGATAGTACCCCATTGAGTTCCGGTACCATCAATGTCAGAGCAGATCCCGTGGAACATCGGGATGCTGCATACTACGAGTCGCGCTGCATCACATGCGACCCCAACAAATCTACTGGCACCGATCGGGGGTGAGTAGTCGTTCAGACCCTTCAGTTTTTCAGACACGCGCGCGGCCAGGGCGAATTCGTCCGTTATTGCAAAAGTTCATGGAGAAAAGTTGGCACGAAAAAGAATTTCTGGTCACCCATCCCCTTCCATAATGGAATAACACGTGCGACCGCTCCGTGACGTCAGATTAGAGAAATCCCATAAGTTCCATTTGAGTAATTATCCTGGATTTGTAAGAGATATATACGTTGTAGCTTATTAAATTGTTCGCATCCGGTGTTTCAAACTTACTCAACCTATGAAATTAATTTATTAGCGCCTACGTATCCAGTTCGAAGTATAGACCGAGATACGACTGGTACGATGATGATCTGGAGGATCGGAGATACCGTGACCGATACGATGACTACGACCGTTCCAGGGGACCTGGGTACGACTACGATCGTTATGATCAGTATGGACGATACGATTTATTGAGGCCCTTGTACTATGGCGATCGGTATCCGTTAAATTCATCATTTAGTATTCTTTTATTTTCTTACGTTTTTGCACCAATTTTAATTTTTGTGCACTGAATTTTTTTATACGATTTTCAGTAGATATCTTCTTTTAATATAAAAAAGTAGTTGGTGTACTTAATGATTGCAATTGTCAAAATATTTTAATACTTTCACGGCATTTTAATACTGCGTGATTTTTGGTACGTTTAATTATGACAGTTTTTATTTTTTCCCAGGTATGATCGTTATGATCGGTATGATCGAGATCGATATGATCGAGATCGGTACTTTGATAGAAATTACGACAGGGGTTATGATCGATACAACGATCGTGGCAATGGCTATGACAATTTGGACTCTCGTTTTCCATACGATCGTTATGATCGTTACCATCGGCGACCCTATGACGATCCTTACAACAAATACGATCGGATCAATAGTTACGGCGGTGGCAAATACGACAGGTACGACCCTTACGAGAAGAATTATTGGAGGAGACCTTCCGAAGATCGATATGGGTATGATCGGTATGGTGGAAGAGGAACCGGAAGCGACGGAAGAGGATATTACTCTGGAGGCACCTGGGGACCGGGATATGACAGAGGATACGCCAGTGCGTGGAATTACGGCGGAAATCGAAATAACTGGAGGGACGTGAACAGAGATCGTGATATAGGGTGAGTTATTGGTTTTTATTAAAAATTTCAAAAATTCATTAGCATTCCCTTTCTTTTAATTACCTCGTACAACGTGATTGCAAATTATTGTAACGTATAAAGGGATACGGAAAAATGACACTGTTCGCGCACCAAGGGACCATAGAAATTAATTTGTAATAAATCCCCTTCGGTGATGTTACTTGTTACCAGGGAGAAAAACGAAGCATTATTTTCCCATAAAGTACAAATCGAGAATTGATTTTCCGCAATCCTACGAAGCACGTAATTGAACCCTTTTCCGAAAGGACCTGCTTGGAATCTCCAAGTGATTTGTTACGTCTCGATTAACTTCGCATTAAAACAGAAATGAAACATCCCTTGCACCCTGGAATATTTACAGGAATAAATAATAAAAGAAAAGGGACCTTACAGCATCCACCCAGTTCCATAGGTAGGAATAATTGGAAATGAGGAGAAAAAATTTAATAACTTTTTGCTTAATTAACGGTTCGCAAGGATTCTTTCCGGAATGTAAAACGACCCATCCTCTCTAATTGCAATTTATTGGCAATAATTTAACGAACGCTCCGAATACAAAGGCAACGGGTCGAACTGCGGTCACATCGTTACGTGATTCTAAGAATAATTATTACGCTCCAAGAAGTAAATCATTAATAAAGTTCAAGAGTGTTCGTGGCTACGTTAACAGAATTCCGATAAGGCTAAAAGATTGCTAAATTTCTTGAAGCATGAAAGAGATTCATGGCTTTTCTTTTTTTTTTAATTTTTTTCCATTTCAGGTATTATCGGCCCCGAGACTATTTCTATGACAGTACTGCTGCACCAGGTGGCATAAGAGGTACGAGTTATCTTCACGATCGGCCTGAATCTTCGACAAAACCCAATACGAATGATCAAGACAAAGCGACGAATTCGTCGCAGTCTCAGGACAACAAAGTATACAAAGATTAGAAGCATGATAAGAGCATTGCTAATAAGATCGTAATACGACGATGGTCTTCGATTAATTTATGGAAGACTCAATCAAGAGAAGAAAATTTAAAAAATCTAATATAATCCTATTATTACTTAAAAGGCATTGATCGTTCATTAACGCCTTTTAGGTAACGTCCTTGGGCATGATTAATTTTGCACAAGTTGAAAAATATCCTTTCGACAATATAATACCTTCAGGTTAAAGAATTTTTAACTAATATTTGTTGAATCTGAAAAAGCTCCTGTCTGAAGGCTTTAAATTAAGAGCAGCACCCTCATTAGTTAGTAATCTAGTATCTTAAGCGTTCACAATGTCGAATGGTGTGCATCAATTAATACCTTAAATCAAATTCAATACAGTGCCTAGAATCGAACGTTTAAATGATAAAAATAATCAAAGTGTGAAATAACACAGTGACTCAATCAAGACTAATGATAACGACCCAACATTTACTGCATAACTATACCGACATAGTTAGTAACTTATTCTGTCCATCGCATCCAGCAAGACTTATTTCTTGCCTATCGTTACATTTATTTAACTACTTTCATAAAAGAACAAAGAAAAATGAAACAGCGAATAAAAGCTATCGACAAAACATTCATAAAGAATTTACAATCTCATTTTCACCGACAAGTTTTCCTAATAAGATTCGCTATGAAAACCCGAGAAATTTCGAAGAAACTACCCAAAGTTGGCACCACCGGCAAAACGGCAAGTACGATTTCCAGTCATGACCAAAGTTCGATTTTTAATCAAAACCGAACAGCCGCTCGCTAGTCGGCCACAGAAGAAACAATTGAAATTAATCGTGATACGCGAACTGATCGCTGGGCCAACTTACTTCGACCGCTCAAGTTTTACACCGCAGTAGAATTTATGTTTCGAGTTCAGCAACTATTGTATATCGATTCACTTAGCCCATGACACTGCGGCTACCTTCGAGCAACCCTCCTCTATTTCTCGAGCTGCTAAATCCAGGTTTTGTGGCCATCGCTACTACCCAAACTTCACGAACTTACCCGAATTTCACTACACTTTAATGAAAGGCTGCTATCAGGACCCAAAGGTCGTGTCTGTCTATAATCAAATTTCAGGCACGAGCTTACAGTAACGATAAAGACATTTTACATTCTTCACACGTTAAAACACAAAAACGAAAAAGAATCTGCAAAATCAAATGGAATCTGGAAGATTTCAATAGTTATGTTGCGAATATACGCAATAGAACATAGTATACATATATATACTCTGAGAAAAACCTTGAATTGAAGATACGTATCTCGATAGAAATGGAAAAATTACATGAACATATATACAATGTGATTCCTGATACCACGTGGGAAAACATAACCTATTGTGTACTTTTTTCATTCCTATATACGTAATATCATCTTGAGTATTGAACACGTGTAAACATAGACGTTAACATCGATTTTCCATTGTGCAACGACGAAGAAAAGACGCATCTGTATTATATACCGGGTACGCTCATTGTCAATATCGATCTCAGTTGCAGAAACCGTTGAAACATTAGGACGTTGAGTGCATTGAGAAATATCGTGATCAAAATTCATAGCGACATCTCAAGCTTCAAATATTCCTTTGATCTAACAATAAGATGCGGCACCATACCCGCAGCGTTCTCTACGACAGATCCTCACGACGTGACGAGCGTTATGCAAATATCCCACATCGTATACATATACCTCTGCACATACGTATGTGCAATGCGGTACGTTGCATTATTAAACCATCTTCCAGGAGCATAAAGAGGAGATTTAAACAGAACTCGAATGACTCTCTCGACACGGAGCATTATTTGCATCTTGCCTAGTGGTTACTAAAATTTCCCCACAATTTTAGTTAATTCGTATTGCCAAATACGACTGCGATATAAATGTAAGTAGAAATCGATATGATCACGAAGGTGCAGTTACGTAATTATGTGAAATTTTTCGTTCGCCATATTCAATATAGACATAGCATACTGATACACGTTGCAACTTTATGCAAAAATAAACAAAATTTTATCTAAATTACACACATCATTCTAATTCTGGCAAAACGACCCTCAGTGGCCATCGAAAGGTCATAGATCACGAAAGTACTCTCTCTCGGGTTGGGCGCCTGGTATCCCTCTCTTTGTCACTAATTAAGTAATCCAATTCGAAAAAGGACGGTTTGCACTAAAAACTAAACATTAGTATAACGTAATCGAGGACTGTGCCAACAACCTAAGGCGAGCCTGCCGTTCAGAAAGATCACTAAAATTGCAAAGGATGAGAGAGGGTCGCCAAAGAATAGTAACACCAAATGCCCTATAAGGTGACTAGCTAGTAGGAAGCGTCGCGACGTTAAGGTGGGAACAGTGAAGGTTAAAGCGATTTACGGCTCCTTGCTAAAGTTCGCACAGTGGCGCTAGCGCGGTTGACGGCGCACGCGTGAACTGCGAGCTCGGAGAGTTCGTTGACGCGGAAAAAGCGTGTATTCGCGTGGAGCGATGAGGCCCTAGGCGCGTCTGACGGCACAGGGCCGTGCCTAGCGATTCTAATATCGTACTTTCGACTAAAAATTTCCGATTTCTATCTACTTTACAAAAGACTGCAGAATAAATATGACTTACCACAGGCATCCCTAAGTCAATTTTTCGTACGTTAACAGAACTATTCACGCGAACAGGAAAGAGTCAATCTCGGCAAGTGGAAATGCGAGAATTAAAAGGAAAAGCACGCGACTGATATAAGATACAAAATGAATAATATCATGAAATTAAATAAATTTCGAGAGCATTAAATTTGATAAATATCACTAGGAGCATCTTAGAGTTGCATCATTAATTATTTCATAAAGTATACATTTATTTTACAATAATATATTCACTTCTAATAGGTCCTGCTAGGAAGGAGCGTCAGAAACGGCCGACGAAAATACACGTGGTCGCCGCGAATGTTCCTTCCTTTTACTCTCGTCTTTTCTTTTCTATCGTTCTTTCTTCTACTCCTACTCTTACTACACGAACTATTTTGGCGCTGATTCAATGGTGACAAATAATCCAACTAAGAGAAGAAATGATCGCTAAAATAATATTGTGCTGTGAGGATCATAACCAAGACACAAAGTTGATCGAAGCTGTCAGCGGCACGTTCGAGAATTTTCAGGTGCGGCAGATAGATGTCTTCGGCAGCTCCTGTGTAGATGGGACGTTGGAGTGGCGGAGGGTCGTGACTCCACGGGCTAGGGTAGCTCCCTGAACTCCCTCTTCGGTACGGATGCTGTTAACCGGGCATCGGCACCGGAACTGACGTGACGGTAGTTTGTCCATGACCATGTTTTCATCAGGTCGGCTTCCGGCTTTATTAGGGGTCCCTCGTGGCGGGATGAAGGTGTCTGATGGTGATGACGTTTCTCAACGCTCCCTGGCCTAACCACATGAAGTTTCCTTCTTGCGAGACTGGACAAGGTGATGTTCTGGATTGTGGTAGATGGTCTTCCTCGGCGTAACGGTGCCTCGATCTGTCACATGAAAGTACAGTACCATAGGAATAAGCCTAACTAATAAATTATATTATCGAGAAACTGGAGTTCTTGACCGGTAATATAGTGTATAACGCAATAATGGAGGACGACAATACGTCCCGCATGATAAATACGAAAATTAATAATTTACAGTCTTGCGACGTGAACTAAGGTCACAGTATATATTTTCTTTACA
The DNA here is from genome assembly GCA_030142285.1 of Calameuta idolon. Classification (NCBI taxonomy): domain Eukaryota; kingdom Metazoa; phylum Arthropoda; class Insecta; order Hymenoptera; family Cephidae; genus Calameuta; species Calameuta idolon. The sequence goes on along the minus strand of JARQSV010000648.1, from coordinate 536,755 downwards.
TACTGTAAGTATGTGAAATTGTATGATGGAATTTATAAAGAAACGCGGAAGTTGCAGCTGGAAAACATGAAGGATCGGATCTGTAATCTTCTGACCTTTTGGACAGGCAGTCATCAGGTTGCCAGGAGGAAAACGAATTTCACGGCTGGCAATCCATCTTGGAAAATAAGTTCGCGATACGACCTCGATGGATCTTCATGACAGAAGTGTTCAGGATGGTGAAAGAGAAAGAGGGGGGGGGGGGGGGGGGGGGGGGGGGCGGAAAGAGGGAGAGAGAAAAAGAGGGAATATGGTAGATCTGGTGAGAACGTGAGCTACGACTTCGGTAAACGATACAATTAAATGAACTGGCGGCTCTTTAGCAGAGTTTACTAGCTGGTCAATCTATCAACGCCTGTTCCGACGATCGATCGGAGTACCGGAAACGGAAGCTAGTTGTGGGCAGGCCACTGGCTAACCACTTAGCAATATTTTACGCGGATGAGAAACGTCCAGGTTGCTTCTGTAGAGAACATACCTACATAAGTGGAAATTGGCCAGGCTTTTTTATCTCCTGGATATATGTGTGTGCAGACAGGAAGTTTGATTTTTACTCATTTCCGGAAACGATTTGCAGTACGACGGCGTTCCCAAACGAGATCGTTAGGAACGATTCCGGTTTTCTTAACGACTCCTTCCTCCTCCTTGGTTGGTGAAATTTCAAATATATCTTTTGCTACTCTCGGACGAAGATACTGAAGCGCCACTATGTAACCGAATGCATAGTCGATTGCAGCAAAATCCAATGCATTGTTTATTGCTCGATTCAAACTTTCTCGATTTCATCTTTTTATGCCCACTTTTTTGTTCTTCGCAGTGTAAGGCGACACCTATGGCAGTTCTCATCTTGGCAAGTTATCGGCCAAGGTTATTTTCCAACTTTGGAAGGAATAACTAGTCCATGCGAATCGTTTCTTCTTCGCATGCTGATCATAAGACAACTTTCTACTCCTTGGAATTGGACGATCTAAATGCTAATATCGCAGAAAAGGGAATCTGTGGAGAAATAGAGAGACAGAGCGAGAGAGATAGCTCCTCAATCAAATTCAAAGTCCATTTAAATTGCTATTCTTGAAATGTATAATTACTCGTTCCATCATTTTATAATGCACCTTAATTACAGGATAGCTTAGGGTGATTATGACAAACGATCGAATTTATTACAGCTCGTCTTAGCAATGATAACAATGAATCAATGTTGCTCTCGAGTGAATCAACCTGTAACTATATAAAGCAGGTCTACCTATCGCGAACCGGTTTTGTCCAAGTGAAACAATATCAATTCCACTTCGATAAACTTCCAATTCCATTTACCGGGTTACAGTTATCAATTCTCTAGGTGTATCGGAGTTGTCGCGAAGAGCACTATCACTGTAGTATTCTTGACAATCATGAACAGAGCAACCAGTTATTGCGAACTGCTTTTAGATACGGTTTGTATATCCACCCCATTCGAATATACGTATACACATAGTCAATTGTCATAATATCTTATGGGAGTATAAAACCGAGTCTCGTGAGTTTGGACCGACTAGAACTTTCATATTGCATTGATGTAACCATCGCGAAGAAATATCCTGTTAAAAAATAAAAAAATACAAATACGAAATCGCGATTCATTTAAAAATCGAGTAGATCCGTAAAGATTATTAATTTGAATTAGCACGAGGCGCGTCTCACGCGTTTTGTAATTATTGTTAAAACATTAACTGAACGAAGCATGCAAGGACTAATAAAAATGTTATTGTCAAATGACATTTTATGCTCGATCTAATTTTTCCCCAGCAAAGCTGATAATCAAACTGACATCATTCGGTAGATCTGTCGTTTCCCAATAAGGTTTACGTCTCCGAGGATTCCAATGTATATAAGCACAATTTTATTACACCATACATATCCGCGTTCTATTCTCTTCGAATCCAGAAACTACCTCCTTTCTCATCGTAAACCCTCGTGCAATATCCAGCGATAACGAGAACCAATCGCGAGTCCCACCGCAACCCAAGAGAAAGAATGATTCATATCCGTATTATTCGAAAGAGTGTTGAAAGGTGAAAAGGGTCTTTTTTGAGTTCAGCTATTGGCTAACGTCTCATAAAGTCATAAGAATACACCGTGACGCAGTAGCAGGATAAAAGAGCGCAAGACGCGGACAGAGTATAGAATAAGTAGCGAGATGCAACGACGTAGAAATGAACTAAGATTTTGGTAAAGCAGAGGGTAGATAAAACCAGATAGAATATAGGGGTTGCCAAACGCCGTCTTTGGCGCTTATAAGTTAGCACCGTGGCTATCGTAGTATCTAACGTGCATCGCAATATAGGGAGCAGACGACCAAAAACATCGGCGAGCTGAAGAGGGGAGGGCAAAGAGACTCACTAAGGTCGGCAGTCCAAGGGTAGGTGAGGGTAACTCCTGGACTCTGAGATGCATTGGCGTAGCGTTGAGTGCAAGAGCGCTCCTTTATTTGCGAGTATCTCGTAACTCAGGCACGTATCGGCAGCAGTGCGACGCTTGCCGACGCTCCTCTCTGGATATAGGGCCATCGCGTGCAATGAATTCGCCAACTTACCGATGCCATAATGCTAGTCTCACGCGTTAAAATAAGCCAGCGTATGGTCGACATGTGTTGTCGAGTAGATCAGTACGAGCAAAGTCCATGTGGTGACTTTTCTATATAACCTTTCCGCTTAGATTGACATGTCCTAAGTATAGATAGATCTCATACTCTATTTCTGATGGAACCCGCAACAAGAAATTCGATTGGTTGCCTGTACTTCTTGTTACCTTTCAGGATAATAGGTTTTACTGGTAAATGGCGTTGGTCCGTTTCTATAAGATAAAAAAGGTGGTCAGTGTACTATACGGAGTTTGTACCTATCCGTATATAGAGGGTGTGAACAATGGTGTCTAACTGAGGATCCAGTGTTCTTCATCTTTTTTTTTCTCGAATTACTCGTTGAGAGGCAGACTATTTCCAGTGGGAATTAAGGGAAGCATGCAAGAGCATGATCTGGAATAAGTGGAGAAGGAATTCCTGCTAAATGAACCTAACCAAAAAATCCGTGAAATCCATTTTGAAATAGAGTAAAATTGTAGAGACTCAGCAGGACGCCGTAGTTATCTCCTGACGACAGTGTGGGTTGGCGTCGTTCTCATATCTGGAAAAAGGAATGGAAGTAAAAATAAGCAAAAGAAAAGCATGCTTTTAACATCACCAAGTGTCTGGTTAGGTTGGTATACACCATTGTACTATGGCAGCTACCCAGAGACAGACAATTATTTCGTCGAGAATTTCTCAGTCTCCTCTTCCAGTTTTATCTGAAAGAAGTTGCGTCATCAAGAATCCGCTTAGGTCACCCGCTCATTACGTTTGTACCTCAATTTATCTTTCCATCATCTTTTTTCAAATCCTTGTCTCCCTCTCGCTGTCTGCACTTTTTGTCTTGTCAAAGAGACATAAATAAAACATCAAAGATCCTCTTGACTATTGAAAACTACTGATGAACTTTCGTGTCCAATCCACACTCCTCCTAGGACCACTGATGCAATGCTTCATTCGATAGATCAGTCTCGTACTACATTTCACGCCAGTGTGCCGATGGACGCTTTGTTTGTTATTTGTCAAATACATTGGTAGGTCTTACTGAATTGAGATTTTCGGTTTTATAATACCACGTGATATCTAAATAGGATTTTAATGATAAGCAAATTTTGTATTCGCTATAGGATTTGGATCTGGAAACGATTATGGTTATTACGTGTGTAACTATAGACAAGGTAATGTAAACTATTCTGAAACGTGTGTAAGCTACGAAATTGGAACTGTTACCTTGTTGCACGGATATTGCGATTGGTATCTACCTGAACGTCTGAAATAGCTAGTTGTGAGATAAAAGATAGTAACGTCTGGAATCCAGTGACAGTATCTGCTATAGGGTAAAATGTGATAGTCCAGAGTAAAAATAATATAGGGCGCGTTAAGAGGAGCATCACGATTTTTCAGCTCTTCGCACTGAAAATTACGTCAGGCGCTAAATAATTAAAGCTTCTCCTTCAGTCTCGAGAGTTTCTGTTACTAATGAATTTTTCCTTAATAAAGGATTCATTAAAACGTTAGACCCTCCCATTAAGTTCCGTCAGCTTGCCGCGAAGGTATGTCCGTGATTCTGACGTCTTTACTGCATTATTCCCAACTAGTATCCCCGAGCGTCCCAGAAATGCGTCACTGCTGCATCGTGCCAAATGGAACCATGATATTATCATATTTCTATAATATCGAATACTTCGAGAAAGTAATATTAAAAAATAAAGAGTGTCATTACGTCGCGATGCCTCTTCGATGAATATAAGAAAAAACTTAAAGCTTTACGTTGTTTTTTCGAGCAAATGAAGAGAAAATCTCGAGTGATGCTGAGGAACGTCGTCACGCTTAACTAAAGGACTTCGTTACCTTAAAATAGCATATACGTTTAGGTAGACAGTCTTGTTGACATTCAACTTTCTTTTCACGTCTCATGAGACGATTCTATGCATATTTTTTGCATTAAATTACGATAAATATAAAATTAGACAATTTTCCAGTCGTCTTCATTTCTAATGATGCTTACTTACGTCATTATACCAGATTAGACTTATTCAAATTTAAATATTACGAAGGACTCGAGACTCTTTCATGTTCAATAAACTCGAGCTATCTGATCCTCTCGTGTGACGAGGAGGCATCTAACGATCTCGTTGCAAAGTGCAACTTACACAGGTAACAATAAAGATTTATTACGTTCCAGCAATTCCGAGCATTTCACAACACGTACGTATCCTATGGAATTTAATGATGGCCGTTACATTTGGACGCTACAATAACGTCACTCTGATAGACCGTAGAATGGCCAACGATGGAAATAGTTAGGTTAGGTTACATTCACTGCCTTCGTGGAGAACTCGCAACTACCCAGGAGTATAAACATACTTCGAGTTTCAAGCAAAGGGAATGATTGGAGAATATCCAGGAAATATCAGCAGTGCAATTCCAATAATTCCTAGAGGCTGGAGCTTCTTGTCGTGTCAGTTCGTACCAAAAGTTATATCCCGCAGTAATTACGATGTAGTACGTCCAAGCTTTAGAACATGAAAAAAATATCCAATCCCACGGAGCATCCCAGTGGAAGAAAATTACAAACATTATATATATGTATAACTTGAATAAATCCTAAAAATCAATAAATTTCTGACACATTGAAAAATCGTTATTAACAATCCAACACTTTCAATCACACGCGTAAAAGGAAAAAAGAAGATCGAAACACGAATATTAAAATCAACTCTTATCTATTCATTATTTTAAAAATAGATGGTTAGTACGTTGGTCCAGGTTAAAAAGCGTGACGTACGTTAACGTTATAACATAAAAGCTTCAGGAAAAATTCAAAGCCAGGAACGTCACTCATCTCGTAATCAGGACGTTAGTTGCAAGAGCAGACGCTTAACAAGCAAGTGAAGGGTAGCCTGTCAATAATCGCCAACCCCCTGTCCCAACTTACTCCCACGGCAAATCCCTGTCTTTGTACGCCCCTGCACCACCTTCCTTCAATCCCAGCGGAACCTGCTGCATGTTTCGTTAAGTGACGCCTGCCTCCCTGCAAAATTCCAGTGATTATATGTATACAGTGATATCGCAAGGTATAAGTAGATATATAAGATTTAACATACCTTTTGGCAAAACTGTATATAACATCTTTGAAGCATACGTGAAATACTTCATGAATAATAATACATTTTCTCCGTGCTTCGCTTACTCGGATGTGTGTTACAAGTTATAACGAAGAGAGCTTAATCTCTGCGGCTACACCTAATCCCTGACAGTTAATAAATGAGTTATCGCAATCAGATTATATACTTAAGACTTTGGTCAGTGCGGCCCGATCGAAACTAACAAACCAAAATGGATGATAGTTATTATAAAGTGCAACTTGGTCGGAATTCTAAGCCCACGTTACCAACCAGCAGGTGCATGGGAGCCGTAATGATCCTGAAAATAGAGGGTGGCTATCTACTTAGGTAAGAGTAGCGAGAGTGGGGGTAGGACAACTTTCCTAGGGATGGGTAATCTATCGAAGCACTTAATACCAACTCCACTCTAAATCAGAGGCCCATGAGAATTATGGCGTGTGCAGTATGCGCCACGCACCCCCTGCAGAGGTACATTGTGCGGCCACCCTTATGTGCTGTGGTTCGCGCGATACGCTCGTTCGACTGTTACTCCGATAAGAGAAACCTGGCTATATTTTCTGGCGATTTATCTCTCGTTGGGCTTGGTCGAATCAGATCGCAATAATTATTGGCAATTTGAACGGCAAATAGCAGCTGATTTTTTTCTCCCGTCGTATCATTAGCTTTTACATTTGGGGATATTAAATGTATAATCACGAATAATGGTTCGTTACGGATAACAAAATTGGAAAGGTAATTACGAACGTAACAAACAGCTATGCCAGAGATTAAAAAATATAATTATTTATAAATAAAAATTTGTATCTTGCCACGATAAGAAAAATTTAATTACCTTGCTAATTCATCTATTTGTATTTTAATTGTCATATTTAATTAAAAGATCCCATCGTTCAACAGTCTCATCCGAATATTTAAAAGAATCCTGTTACGTCACAAGCGAATTTCCGAGCCTTCATATAATTCGCAAAGTATTGTCACAGTCAAAAACTAATGCCGGGCGTCTATCAATCGTTTTGTAACAGACGACAATGCCTGAGTGACTACCTGCACGTCAATTGATAACGTCAACTGGTGAAGCAGATATTGTAGAAAATTCGAGAAATTTTAGTACTGAATAAATTTCCCATTTACCAGTAACGCAAAACTCTAAGTTATTGCAGTAATTTCATACTTAATCGTACTGCAAGTTAAACTAGTTCGATAATCGTTATTTATTCAATTAACATTGAATTATGAAGTCTCTCTCTATAGAGACTATGATATCAATCACCTTTAATAGTTCCACGAAGACTTTCTGGTATTGACTGTTACTCTCACCAACTATAACTCTTGTCGAAGATACCCACAGACTCCAAGAGAAACTTCAAGGACGTGAACAGTCAAGAACGAAGTTCATCCTACGAAGTTGGCAACTGGTACAGACAGATACACGATGCTTCCCATTACTCGTGCAGCGGAGGGTGACACAAGTGCGAAGACTGTTTGTCGAATTAAATGAAGTAATGAGAATAACGATAAACAAACGAGACTCTGAATGTATTTTCAAGAAAAATATATAAGGAAAAAAGATAAGACAAACTTTAGATGAAAGAAGACTGACACGTGGTTCTACTGTAAATTTGCATAGAGAAGACATACATGTGAGCAGATCGGATGGTATCGGCTATTGAACGTGGAAACGTGCTTTGTATTTTGACTTTTTACATAAACGTAGCAGCGAGCTTTACGTATGCTTATCCGGACGGCGCATTGCGATTCTAGAGTCGTCATAGTAATTACTTGCCATGATGTTGCAGTCAAATGAAACATAAATCAAAAAGCTGGTAAAGGCGCTGCTACGACTTTACCGTGTAATAAACGAGAGTACAGACGTTTTAAGTCTTTGCGATTTTTTTATTGTTACGTCATTCTAGCTTGAACGAATTGCACGGCTTGCCACGTATTTTCTTAAAAGTTCTAATATATCGCGTCTCGTAAAACTGTACCCACGGTGACGGCGCTTGGACAGTGCAATTTCTTGAGAATTAAGAAACGCGTTGAATGTCGTCTGTGTAAATTATACCAGGTAAAAGTTATTCTCTTAAGGAGTGTTGAGGAAACTGAGAAAGTCACATTTTGCACTAAAGGGCTGGCTTGCTCGATTTACGGGCGAAACTAAGATTAACCCTTAACGATGCTTAACTGCGCTTCTTAAACAAGTCGTAGGATAATCCGTACGAGGAACATGTATTAGTTGAATATAAACATTACACCTGTTCCTTAATATGGAATATGAGGAAAAACAGGTGCACAGTTAAGAAATATATACATATCTCTATAAGATCATAAAATTGGATTATTACTACCTCTGAAATAGACACATATACAGTGAATGATTTGACTAGAAACTTAATTAATCTTACAGGAAGGATCGACTTCAAAAGGAAAATAAATGTGCTGAAAATTTCCAATTAGAGCACTGCTTAAAAGCTCTGATAACTTTAACAGTATTTCACAGTCCTGCCAATGTATTTAGGACGAACCGAGTAAAAAAAAATTCGACATAGTCCTATCAAAAAAATAAATATTGTTATGAACAACGTCATTAAGAGCTTAACGGATTGTAGGAAAATTTGAAAAAGTCGAAAAAAAGTTACAGGTCGAATGATATTGACCAGGCTGCCGACACGGTCCCACTCCCGGACGCGATCCCACTACTGTACGCCACGGAGACTTTTGGCTGCTGGGTTTTTCCCCTCTGGCCCGGTTCGCCTCTCCTTAGCTAACCTGGACACCCTGGACTCCTCCAGGGCATCCATATTGATAGCGAGCTTAGTGCGGACGCCCAGTCAACGTGGGTCCCGTACCAACAGGGGTGCCCCGATCTCAGATCCTCCACTGTAACTAGCCTCCGAGTAGCCGGATTACAGGAGACGCCACACTCCCAGCTGTAGGGTAGATTTCGTCTTGTCCACTTGAGCAACAACTTTGTTAACCGCCTGTAAAATGTTCACTCATGGTACAATACTACTGCCATAAAGTAATAAAAAATCGTTTACAGATCCAATTGAACAATTACTCCCTAAATATATAGAACAGCCCTTGTCAAAGAGTGTATACTCAGATATCCTAGTCCTATAGTTGCGTACCACAATAGTTGCAACAATACATCGAGCAAAAGGAGCATTACTCACATTATTTAGAATTCTACACGTAAAGCCATAACTCTAACAGTAGATATAATGGAGGATATTTGCCCGGTTTACAGTTGTCTCTGGCAACTCCGCAAGGAAATAAATTCATTCTCATGCGAGGTACGTCGCACGAGCAACGATTTGTCGCTGAAACGGATATAACGCTCGTGTATTTACGTTCAAAATTTTCTAGCGCATAAATAGTACGTATCACCAAACAGAGGCAACGTACTTGTTTGGTAACATTGTGGCGGCAATACTTCACCCTGTTTCCTAGTAATTCGGCTCTCGCTCGCATCGGGTATCCCGTTAAAGAATCGCACTGCGACGTCGGGCCCAGATATAAAACAAAACAAAAGAACGATATTAATGGAGTCCGGTCGAGCGAGCATTGTAAGCGCGGCTTAACTACAAAGGAACAAGTCAGTGCTGACGCTACTGTACCACCTAGGCAAAACCATGAAAAGCTGAATCCCTCGAAAAGGGTTTGGCCAATAACCAGCCATTCCGTTATCATGACTTTGTACTCCGGTGAGTTCAACGAGGGCGAAAAAAAAAAATGAAAAGAATATTAATGTTCACGTTCCGCGAGGGTCATTTAATTATGATCCTGGACCAAGATGAAGCCGAACCTTTTGCGCGGAGTTTTACAATATAACAAAAATCCAGTTACGTTCCAGAACTCACCGTTGGCATACCTGATGTATTTTCATAAGGCTAAACCTTGATATCTATAAACTCGCAGAATTGATACATAATCAAGAAAAGGGGTAAATCCCTTTTATAAACTGCAGACATTCTCCAGGCTCTTTTAGCGCCATTTGTATAGCTTAGAACTACCCTCGTATGCCAGCACGAAATGCCACACGTCTCCTGAAAGGAAAGTCAACCAATAATCCGGCATAACGTATGGCGTCCCATTACAGATAACACAAAATCTCGTCTTTGGGCTTCGTGATATACGCTCGAATGCTAAGATTGCGATTCGGCATTTCTTCCTATCGCTTCTTTTTTATTCTTTTTTATAACTCTCTTCTTTCTGTTTTTTTTTTCTTGCTCTCGTCTCGCCACTCTGCCTCGGTCTTTCTTGATCGCCAAAGTCAACCCAGCGCCGACGACTTCCGTTTAGAAATTCATCCGTCGGTTCGCGCGCGACCAAAGCAACGAGATCCTTTCAATTCTTTTCTGCAATATGCTTGAGCGAAGGGTGGATCGAGGGATGGACAAAGGAATTACAATGGGTAAGGCTTGAAATTGCTGCCGAACGAAAGGGGGATGGTTGAAATTCTTAATTTCAAGAAATATTGATTATTTGGAACCAGGCAGTTGAACAGTTCAGATGCTTTATTATGGTAAAAGCGAATCGAATGAGAGAAGGCGATTTAATAATGGTTCCACGTGATCACATTTCCCTATAATCAGAGTGTTCATTATAGAATTAATTACTACGGAAATATGGTCCACGATGTAATTTTAATTATCTCGCTTAATATCCAGCCAAACGTACCTATGTGGCTATACCGATCCGATAGAAGCATACATTATGTTATTTGACTGTACTGCTCATAGCGCTATTGTATTCTCGGTAATCCATTCAATTTTACACCGCGTGTCCATGACTGTACTAAAATCGTAATAGGCGATTCAGCGAGACATGACAAAGCCACCGAAAAGAATTGCGGAAATTCAAAACCTACCGTTCTGCCTACGTTTTGCAATGCGATGCACGGAAGCACTGTTTATACGCTCCAATTATCTTTTAATGGTGAAACTCAGCTGAGTTTGGATACAAAAGAGAGACGAGGTAGGTAAATGCTTCTCCGAAACCGGATGTAAAGTGCATCTCTATAGTGACAAGAGAAAATGTTCATACTCCATTTAGAGAAGAATTCAGTAGGGACTTTCTGATTAATTGAAAATACATACAGTATATACATATACATATATATATGTATGTAGGTATGTGTGTATGCGCGCGATAATTAAATTACAATAACCGAATCCATTCTGAGCCCACTTATAACAGCAATTTATGTATATCTGAATATTCATAACATTGGCAAACGACGGCTGTATTATTAATCGATGTAACTTCTTGAGTTTCGAGTAATTACGTAAGTTGGATGAGAAGCAGACAAGTTTTAAAGTTAAAACGAAACTGACGTCAGTCTCGAGTATCGAATGTATCACAATTTTAAGCTTCGTACCTTGCACGTACTTTCTGTTAATGCTCAATTTTCCAGCGTGTCTACAAAAATTGCAGAAAACTGCAAAAATTCTTAATATTTAATCTCGATTCATTTTTCACATTCTTCATTTAGCTCTTACGCAATCTCTTCATGTGCATAGATATAGGGAACACTATTGTATCACTTGTCCCGCGCTTCCACTTCTTGAAATCCTCAACATGGCTTCTCAAGAACTGTGTCTGTCATTGCCACGGTCCGTAAAGTTTCCACAGTTGCAGCTTAAGGACTTTCCGTATTAACGTCAGAAGCGAGTACCTACCTACTTACTAACCGTGCGTTCCCTGTCTACGACTTCCTGGGTAAGCGATACCATGTTCCAGGGTTTAATCCAGCGGAAGATTCCCGTTCCTGCTTTGGCAAGAAACTCCTTTACGTTTTCCAAAACTAGAGCCGTAAATAAACCAAGTTGGACAAGGTGGTCAACCGCTTTCATTTGTAAACTTAAGTTATGCGTTGTCATTGATAGAACTTAATGAAAATAGTACTGGTTATTTAAGTGATTAATACCTAGTCCCCTGATAAATAGATAGAATTAGATGGCCAATACTTGGATACTTTTGAAAGTGTCTATTATATGTATACTATAATATGTATACAGCTACGCATATAGTATACATGTAAGTTTGTTGCAATTCTATATTTTTCAAGTATCTCATATATATATGTATATTTCTCTCTTTTTTAAATTGCGCAAAATGTCAATCTGATGAAAAATTTTGTTTCTTTTATCTTGCGAATAGAATAGGGATATAATACTCGTAACTGGCAAGTAATTGGACGGCATTTTGCATTAGTGGTGCTGGTGGTATCAATCAACGCCACCAGCAGCAGACAAGCCACCATGCTCTGCCCTGCAGGTTTTGTCTTGATGTGAACCACATGTGGATATAATTAGGAATAGCGTTGATCTGAATTGCAATTAGGATTAACGTAGATCTCGATGCTTGCAAATATCGATCATCATCTGCTTTTCTTTACCAATTTTCATGAATATTTTATCAAGTTTACTTACACCTGTCCGACGTAAAGATCTGTGTTTACTAATGCTGTTCCGTTCGCGTTGCAATTGAATCCATTTTAATTAGATGAGAAGTACAATGTATTTCGACGGTACAACAAACAGTTTCACTGATTTCAGAAATATCTAAAAGTTATATCTTTGTTCAATCGTGTCTTCTACACTCGGGACACAATACAATTCTCTTTTATTGGCGCAAGCACGTTTATCTAATTTATTAACACGAAACTCACGGAAGAACATAATGAAATCTCGAAGTAAATCTCGACCGAGAACGCGTTGGTGCTGCCGTCCCGTGGGAAAAGTCTGTGACTTGCTTGAGAATTCGTGCCAGGAGTCGGTAAGACAGAAAACTACATTACTCACACGACCGTACAAAATATAAACAATCAAGTTTGATTCACCCTAACGATTAACCTCCAAAAAAATACGTTCTTCATTATATTTTAATTAAAAATAACAAGAGTTTTACTGTTACTTGCGTAGCACAATTTTGAAGGATACTTCATTCACAGAGGATTACTTTGGATAAAGTTCTAATTATGCTAAGCCATTATCGTTGGCAGTGAACCTTCGCCTGTAATAAAGGTTAATATTTATTTCTGATTAATTCCAGCATACATAAAGATATTATCAAACATTTCAATATAAAGCTAAATACCTTGGCCCATATTGATAATTTCGTGAGAATATTCTTCGGATGATTCGAGTGATCCATTTTCGATAGTCGCTAATTTCAGCGCTAACGGAAGCCGTATAAAAAGGAAGAACGACGCGTTCGCTGCTATGTAAAATACAGCCAGATAAATGAAATATATAATTTCCATAATATAACAAGAATTTACAAGCACAACGACCGACAAGAAATATTCAGAAATAACTAAAAAAAAAAAGAAAAACTAATTCTGACTGTCCATAAAAATCAAGTGACAACTTCATAGTAGTGAAGACAGTTCATTATTGTATATATAATATAGCAATTAATCAAATACATAAAATAGATTATATAGATTTTATTTATTGTAGATTTATATATTACTACAGATAGTATCGTCAAGTACAATCTTCAAGTCAAACTTAAAAATTTCGTATCATGTTCTAGCAGCTCGTATCTCTCTTCGACGATTGTCGCGGAACGTTGCAGATGAATTTTCATAGCGTGCCTAAGAACCATACCCACGGTATACTGGAACACAATGGTACATTCAAATAAGAGGAAACAAAGGCAGACTGCAAAGGACAAACTTCATTTATCAAGGTCTCGAATAATTAATGGTTCACGTAGGAAATCATATAAACAATGGTAAGGATGAAGTCTAACGAAAACCAAAACACGTTTCAGCCACGCGACGATCGTTTTTCACTTTACATCTGAAAGTTTAAAATGACATAAGAGTGAAACAACCAAATCCCACTAGTAATAACGTTATCAAGAAATTTATAACAATTATTTGCGATAAGTAATTTCGCTGGGTAAATTCTATTCTAATTATTAATAATTTTATTCCCAATTGAATTAAACTTTCGGATGTCACGTGGTTACAGAACATACATTTTTCCAGATTTTGAGAAAATTCCCGCGCAAACGGTACCACGTGTAAAGCAGATACAATAGATTCTTTCAGCGACAGTTATCACATGGACAGCTGCCCTTATAAATGCCTGCATTCAATTCGGCTGACACTGAAGATCTTTATGCAGTCAGGGAAAGTACAATGGTTATATAAGCGACAGGATTACAGTATGAAGAACGCCAGAAATAAAAACAAGATGAAAATCTACAAACGGGATAAAGATGATAGACCGCAGTTTCTAATTGGCATTGGTAGAATCAGAAAGACATATAAATATGAAAAATCATCAAAAACCGGTAGATAGTGTAGAAGAACCATAGTGCGATTTCCCGCCAAAAACCCTGCAGATGCGTATTCCTTCTGGGTAGGGTCTTAGCTGACAACTACGCAAGAAGGATTTTCCATGGGGCAGAATCTTTTGTGGTCCAGGGGGCGGGGGAGGGGAGGCACGTGCGGATAATAATAATAGCTCTGCCATTCAACCTCGAAACGTTGAAGGATAAACGTGCAAAGGGTCTACAGAGAATGGACGAAATAAAAGCCTGGTTATATACGTACATGCACATATATATATTTTCTATAAAAAGATGCGAGCCTAAAGATTGAAAAAAAATCTTAGGGGACTAAAAGAGCTTCAGCATGACTTTAGTCTTGATCTGGGATCTTTCTTATGTACTGTCTAATTTTAATTCGAAGTACCTACAGAAATTCCTTCAAATCGATATTTTAGAGTAATTGAAAACTTACTTGAAATAGAGCGGAAGTCCTTCCGTACGACTGCGTTACTTGCACGATAGTACGAAAATGGTACAGTTTTATCCAGATTTGAAAGCGCTGATTCAAAAATCCATCGGCGTGACGATATCGGAGGGCCTGTAGTCGGTGAGCACGATATTAAATGTTCCTCTCGCCTATATAAGAAATCGATTCTCATAAAATCAAAAGGAAATCTTAGTAATGAAATTTTCTTTCTTTTCCTTTTGGAACTGCATCGCGGAGCAACCCTCCTATAATCCTCACCGACTATAGGAAGGTTGAAAAATACTTGATAGAATTTCCCGATCGACGTTAACCTAGCGTCGGCGTCCTTCAGCCTCGATGCCCACGGGAACAACTTGAAAGACGCGAACAAAGGAAATTACGAGCTCATTAATCGTTATCGCGAAACCTCAAACGACTTTTACTCTTTATCACTATATTCCCTATTTCCTTTGAATGAGGAGCTTTTTTTCGCAAGCTTACAAAGTCAACTGATTTTTTATCAGCTCGTTGCCTAATCAATTTCGATCAGTCAATGGCGTTAATCAACCATGGATGTTACGTTCTAGTAATTGCTCAATTAATTACAACCTTGCAACATTGTCAATCTAGTACGCAAGATAGACTACCCTAATCCTCTCTGATTTCGTAATCCACTTCAACCCTGTAATCGGGATCCTCTGCTATTTCACATGACAGAACGCTGAAGCACCCAGAACGATTATCGCTCTGTCCATCCCCTCGTATAATTGCACTTATATTAGGTGTTTGAAGTTCGTGACCTTGAGTGTGTTATTACACGAGAAATGTCTAAATCCGTTTGGTTCATTCGCAGAATGCTACCTTAGTAAACTATTATTAGTAACGTCTCTCACGATTTCGAAGAAATTAAAGTCCTCCCTGTGAGTTCTATTAAAGCAGAGTGTCGCAAAGGACTGAAGTCACTTAGAGTAACAGAATTAATTTCTCACTTAGATTTTGGGATAAGCTGGAAATTGTCTCTTGGATAAATTTTCCTTAACACAGTTTAAATTATATTATACATTAGGGAATCCCACTGGTGTGTTCGTGTGATTAACGAGAATCCATAAAAATTTTTATTTAGCCACATTGGACTTTGACAATAAACGTATTGTGAAGCAAGTAATGTATACGTCGAATATTTCCACAGGGTTGGTACCGCCGCGATATGCAGTGATACAATGCCGATTTATCGAACGAAATCCCAAAAGCCTTCCTAACTAATTGCTTACGTTCGGCGTTGCAATTGCATAAAATTACGCAATAATGTTATCATTGTCCACGTCCCTGTAGATTTATGCCAATACGGCATTGGTTAATTACCCGAAAGCTGTACCGTTTGTTTATACTTTCACGGGTTTTCTGTAACGGCGTTAACGTGCGCCATTGCGCCAATTTCCACGAACGTTTTCACAGCTCGCTGATTTCGAAACATCGGACAAACGGTTGCGCACGATTCGATAGATTAATAAATGCATAAACACGATGCTGTTTTTCGCCTTTATCGTTAATTCAACGTATCGGCATCAACGGGTAATAATATTCCGTTGCCTTGGTCAGATATCACTGTTAACGACTGATGAAATACTTCCCTCAAATCAATACAACAGTTTAACAAAGTCTTCCGTTATGACAAAAATTTTTCAATTATTTCATTAAAAAATTTTTTAAATTACGTACACCAAATAACTTTTTCAATGCTTGAGTCGTAATTAAAAATTCGACGTAATTATAAATTTTACAGTGAACGTCATTCCTCTTATTGTGTGTCGACGAGAATTCCTCTGAATAAATAAAGTACATGGCAGACGAAAACACATGTAATCAGATGCACTTTTAATTTTGACATTATTCGGTGTTACTTCATGAAACAACAGTCGCTAGGTATCGTTAATCACTTATAAAATCCCATAAATTTCGTTGATTTTAATATAAAATTATTGTCATAGTATTAATCAAAAGCTTTTACCACTACAATCATTTATATTGTACGTCTCTTGTTACAGACAAATGGATCCATCACAACGATTGTGATTATTGACGCAATATCAACGTTATTGACCAACGGGGAATCGTGAGTGACGTAAATGTAGCGGAAATGAATTCTGCATTGTGACTGGGAAATATCAAATAATGGATAAAATCGTGTACATTACTACTCGATACAATAACGAAAAAGTTTACGATCAACGTGGCGAAAATATATTAGTTTTGCAACAAACTTCGGATTCAGCGAAGAGAACGAAGAAACAAAAGGAACTGAACAGCGCTTCGACTCGACTCGATTCTGTGTTTTAAGTAAACTCGAACGATCATATGTTCCAGTGAGATTGAGCGTGGCCAAAAGGAATCGCTGGAATTAACGATGCGTATTGAGGATTAAGCAGTCTCTACCGAATAGAATTTCAGTTTATCCGCAGCTGAACGACTTTAGTTCACGAAATAATAGGGGATGTTACGAAAGACGTAAGCGGATAATGCATTTCTACAGTGCATTTCTCTTCTAATGCATTCTGTACTCTCTAACACAGTCCGTTCGTTTTAATAGAGTCGGATACGATGGAATACTTTGGCAGCTCGGTCGATGACCAAGAAACCAAATCTGTGAATGAAGCAAATGATATTAGGCTGCATCCACACTGCGTGTCTCCACTGTCTTACGGAAGAAGCGTAGGTATAGTTTCTGTTTAAACTTTTCTGATCATAACTGATCAGAAGAGATCGTTGAACAAATAATGTCTAATTAGGCTGCTGTGGACGTAGCTTTATGTTGAAAAATATTTTTTAGTGGCAGGTAGGATGCCAATTTAACGTGAATAATGTGTATCTATGTGTGTGTGTTACCAAGCGTAACAAGCGTTTATCACGCGGATCCGGGGGTTCCGACAATGAATTTTTTTCATCCCCTTCCGTTTGTGTACTTCCGGTTTCGATGCGTGATTGACCGTGAATTTTGAACGTGTGACGATTACGAAAATTATACAAATGTCGCTATGTAAATGCGACGGACGTGGCCTGATTTGTAGAATTATTCAGCGACCCGTGTGCTGATATCCGGTTGGTTTCTATATTTCTATCCCTCCCCCCCTTGGATTCCCATGAGACAGAACTTACAATGAAATCGGTTGAGCGACTTTGTACAGAGATAATTAATATTCTGCGTACTTAGCATATTAGATTGTTTTCACGTTTCATTATTACTTTCACGGGACGTATTTATACGATAAAAAGAAATACGAATGAGAGATAATATTTAAAAATATGGTAAGCCGTAAAGCTGTAAAATATATTTTTTGTATTCATACTCATATACGGATTACGAATATGCTATATGAATTTATATAACGAGTATGCGCTACTTTATATCGCGCGTAAAAATAGTTTCGACGAAGTGCTATAAAATGAACTGAATATTGGAGAAGGAATTTATGGATAGCTTTTCAATGTTCCTATTTCAATTATTGATTTCTCACGGACACGTGTACCCGCACATGACTGAAAATCAACGCTATGACGTTGCTTTCGTTGCGATTCGACACGTGACCAGCAATCTTTAAAAAAAATATAATGCACCCCCATGGAAAACATATGCTTCCATGCAACGTGACCAAGAGTCATATGTATATGGTAAATGTGAACTTCCGCATATTTCCCATGCCCCTATCGCGGAACTCCCCAAGAGCCACCCCCATGGTACCCACATTTTACCGTAAACCATCCATTAACTCTGATTAAGAATATCGAGGGATGAGCTGTGTATAATCAAACCCTTTTAAGTTCACCCCGCCCGCATTTCTCTCTTTAGAATTTCCTTTGCTTTTCACTAAACAGGGAAAATCTTTCTCTACGAAAAATTCATG
>JARQSV010000648.1:442420-518232 GCA_030142285.1 Calameuta idolon | reverse complement strand
GCTCAAGTAGTGGTATTTTAGTATTTTCAATTACTTATTATTCCAATAACCGAATGCCAATTTGACAAGTTATGTAGCTTATCCGAACGAGTCTAATGACAAAGTTACGTTTTAAATCGTATCCCTATATACTTAGCAGTACGGAACGATAAACTGCCCAGGTCGTACCTAATGCGCAACTTCTGTACCCCACGTCCCAAACGTTCATTAAAATAAATCACCAGTCCGTATAATTTCCTCGATCAGCAGGTTACCGCCTGCGGGCATTAGAAACGAGGGTTTCTTTTTGTTTTACTGATCCACCGTTGAGACGCGTACGAAAATGTTAAAAAAAAATTGCCGCCACTTTTGAATTACTAGTTGGATGATTTAAAGTTCTGAAAATGTTATGTGACCCTTCAAAATAATTTAAAATTTTTGAAGAGGAAAATTTTTTTAATTAAAAAAGTACCCTAAATTTTTACGACGGTCATCATGTTGTTTTATAGGGATTTGCTTCACGTTCTATACTCGGACGAATAATTCTAGAAGTCGTTCTTTGTCCGAAAGTTGGTGCACACATGCACCAATGTGCTGCACCCCATCGAAAAGAAGGGGAGAAAAAGAAAAAGATAAAGAATCCCAGTGGGTGTGGTGTAAA
Source organism: Calameuta idolon (assembly GCA_030142285.1). Taxonomy (NCBI): domain Eukaryota; kingdom Metazoa; phylum Arthropoda; class Insecta; order Hymenoptera; family Cephidae; genus Calameuta; species Calameuta idolon. The sequence continues at coordinate 517,592 of JARQSV010000648.1, read as the reverse complement.
GTGAAATGTCGATAGCGAGTGGTGCGATATGGGGTGGTAAAATGTGATGCAATGCAATCCTGCTAGGAGCGTTCGACCACGTGGGACGTAGAGGAGGGTGGGCACCAGTGTAAAGTCAGTCAGCATTTTCAAAGGGAGAAAATGTGGGCAATCTTTAGGGCAACGCGTTCACCTGGCGTCTGGCCGAGATTAACTAACCCTTCTGATCGTGAGAACGAACGCTCCAATTTCTTCGTGAAACATTAGTAGACATCCCTAGACGTTTTCAGATCCATGGCGTCATCAGATTTATAGCGATTGGTGTTCGTTCCTTACTTTGACATAATTTCATTTACGATCCATTCATAACCAATAAATATATATGAGAGTAACTCTTGAAAAAAATATATTTCTATAATTATACAGTTAATAATTGTATCCAATTTTTTTTTCCAAATTCCATGCAATTCCCAAAGAAGTAATTATTACCTTCTTCGAGTAACTGTTGGGTATTTTAGGGAATTCGGAGTAAAATACCGAAATTCATGGGGTGGAGAAAAAAAACGGTCTTCCCAACGGATGACGTTGTAAGATTTCGGGTTGCGTGGCGGTTAGGGGGTACTTTATAACCTACCTTCACTGCTCTTGCGCTGCGCCGAATTCCCTGGCCGTTTATGGGAGGAGTGGCAGGTACCTGCTGATGGGGAATTGTTATGGTGTGTTAGGGTGGAGCACCGAGGGTGAAGAGGGTTGATGCACTTGTTCCACAGGACACTCATTTCCTATGGTCTCAGTGGCGCTCATTGTGTCGACATGATTCAAAAGAGATTTGAAATTGAACCGGGCATAAAGTATTGTGTAGCATATAAATAATGTATAGCGTAACGTATCTTCTTTAGGGCTTCTTTATTTAATCGAAGCATTTCGAAAAATTCTTCAAAACTTTTTACGATGATAAAAAGTATCTCGCGATTAATTTTCATCCAATTATATACATATTTACTCAAAATTTCGAAAACTCTTAGAAATGTACTTCGTGATGAGTAGGACTTCAATACGAAACACCCATAAAAAAATAATTGAAAAAATGACTTCAAAATTTATTCGATCAGGTTGGGAACCTTGGAACTTCGTACTAAAATACCTAAAAATAGAAACGTAGGGAAGGCTAAAAACATTGGGCCCTTCCTTGCCCATATGCATACGCACACGAAAATCTTTCAAATAATACACAAAGCCAATTTTCTATATATATTCAATGTGCAAAGGGTCGGCCATACAGCTGTACAGCCTTAAGGTTACGTATTTCACGTCGCATCATACATTTGGTAGCACGTACAGCAATAGCTACTGGACATGCTAAAGACGTCTAAATTATTTATTTTTTCGACTCCATAAATTTAATTAAAGATTCGGAAAGTAATCTGAAAAGAAATACAGAACTCGAATATAGGAAGATACACGTAGGGAACATAGGTACAAATCCCAACGTAGGATGGAGCCGGGTGCTAAACCGTGAGAACTTAGGCAGATGCGTGTACGGAAATCTACGCAAGGCCTACGTAAGAGAACGTGTAGCCTGGATAAGGGTATCCAAGGGTGCGCCGGAGGGCTGGATCAAGGGTAAGGACCTGGGCTAAAAAGGGCCCAATGTACCAACCGGCAGGGCAGTCATGACTTCGCCCTATGCTAAGTAAAGCATAGATACAATACTAGAAGAGCTTGGCTAGTTGACCTTCTGCAGGCCTTTTGGTTTTCTTCTCACGATTCGAATTACCGCGTGCACTTTTTTCCTTTTCTTTCTTCGTTCTCTCCAAGGCTGAGCAGCTTCAGAAATAGTTTTGACCCTTCGTTACTCATATGTCCCTTTTCCTCGATACTTCAGAGAAATATTCGTTATTTGATTATGGGTGGTGGTGCCATTTACTTTATTTTTGACGGTACTAAATTTTACGAACTTGTACGATTATACGTTATCACGTTTCCTGTAATTTTCATTTATACGTTATCGCTGTACTATGCCTATACACGTAATAATAGTACGTGAGGAAATGCCATTGAATTCTAAAGCAACCAATCATGAAATAAGCATTATTCGATTCGGTCCAGTATGAATGAGCTAATGTAAGTCCAATTATACATTGATCCAGATGAAGGGCACTGAAGTATGTCTGACCCTTTTTTCATTGGGCAATATGCAAAGACACATAGATAAAAAATGGCTAAGCAATACAAGCCTAGTTCTATATATGCATACAACAGGCTTCCTAGGAGAACCGACACGCCTACGCAGGTAGAATCAAACGCTTCTATTCATTGCGTGGGAATTAGGGATGCAAAAATTCCTACACACTGTTCTCACCCCTGGCTCAATAGTCACCCTTCGGATATACGAGCCATTGCGTAAATATAGAGGTACCCCAACGTATTGTAGGTCCTTTGTACGCGTATGGATGAAATTGTGGAAGTATTTGGGAAAATTGAAAAATAAATTCACCGCTCTAAAGTTTTTAAATGAAATACAAAAAGGTTTGTATGTATTTAGCTAAGGATGATATGCATACCTAGCCAGCAGAATGAGATAACGGGGAGGGTATTAAAACGCAGCTATGGTAAAAGTCATTACCCAATTATCTCCCCCAATGGAGAAGAGACTTAATGGCTACCCGCATCGTACGCCGCGCACGTAGAGTAGAATTTGTCTAATCACTCCCTCCTCAAGTGATTCATGCCAATTTCGTTTTTATTGAAAAATCAATTCTCATTAAAGCGCCACGTGACGCCATCATCGACTACCGAGACCTCTGCCGCGTGTAATGTATCACCACACGGCGTCGAAAATATGTGAAACGATGAAAAGTGCCTTTTTGAAAAAAAAAATCTTGATCATATGACTTACAAGGATTTAACTATTTTCAAGAACTCCAAAGCAGAGAAACAATAGGGCTATGAGAGGTTCTACTTTCTCAATTTTAAATTTATGGTCTTGGAAGCCCTAACAGACGGTTTCAGTCTTTGACAGATAAGAGCCAAAATGGTCCCTGAAGAACCCTTGGTTCGAGTTATGCTACACGTTTACGGCATCTTTTCCCATTTTTTTGTCTTTTTTTTCACCACTCAAACTACAAATCTTTCTAACGTTTGGTAGGTGCCTGTTATACCTACCTATGGGCCTTAGACATTCTTCGTTCAGATGCTAATACCGTCTCTACCAGCTGTAAGAACTATGGCTGTAGCAGTCAAAAAAATTGTTCTATGGACATTTCCATATGCAATTTTCGTCCGTTATACCAGTTTGTTGAGCAGATTCTCTCACGTGTTATACGACGTAGACTAGACACTAGTCAACTGGTTTCGTAACGCACGTACACAGACCGGAACCTTCCAAGCTCGTTACTTCCAAGTGTCTCCGAAGGGAAACATAAAACGTAAATGTCTTTCCCGAAAGTAATTTTGAATACTTAAACTGTACATAGCTATTCGTGTAACGACATAGACAATCAATTAATCAATTTATAAGAAATCTTCAAGCAATGAGAATGCAAGCTAGAAATTTTAAGAATTCGGAATTACAACCGTACTTAATGCGATCCGAATCAAAGTTAGAGATTATGTAATTAGAATATTTATAACATGATATAAGCTGGATATTCAATTTTTTGCTGCTTCATGGTAAAAGTTATTATTTTCGCGTGTAAAGTTTCTATAGATGTAGAAAAAAAATTTTCCGAATGTATTTTAGCTCTCATCGATAATTCTAACGCGGCTACCCGGGAAGGGTGAAATCATTATCATTTATTCTCGTTAATAGCATCAGTCCCTCGTAAAACATTTAGTTTGGTATTTGTGAGTTGGATTTTTTTAAATGTTAAGAGCCTGCTCAAAGTGGACGCCCACTGCTAAGCAATTTACGTTGTTTATTGCCAACCAGTTTGCCTCGATGAATCCGTCCCAAAAGTGGAAGCCCATTAGAGTAAATCTTTAGGTCTAGGGATCGCAGTTATTTGCTATTCCAAATAAACTAAAAGGTAGAGATCTGAAGAAATCCGCATCTTGATCCACCCCATATATTACTTTTCGCGAAAAAAAAATACCATTTAGTTCTGGTCCAACTCACAGATCCTCTTCCAGGAGTTTCAACAGCAGGACAACCACACAATACGTAACGGCCGGAGCCGTGAAAGCCAAGGATCCCAAGTGCTGGAAGTGGGCCAGATATTTCAGGCAGGCTCGGTCACGCGATTCAGGATCAGGATCCTGTAGCCTGGGGTTACGGACCTTTTGGGTCCGATGATGAATAACGTCTCATCTTAACGGTTTTTCGAAGGATCCCGGATACAGAACTAGCTCTCCAACTCTTCTACTTCTTTTCTTTTTCAAAATAGTTACTTCCTACGTGCCAACAGGGGATGATGGAAATTTTACGAAAGTTCTTTTGACACCGTCGAAACACGTTTCTCGAATAATCATAATAACCCCCTGGAGTTTTAACAAACGCAAATAGCATTATGATTCAATAATGGGACGTATTTTGGGATAATTTAAAATAATAGCAGAGTGCTTCATTTATTCTTTAAATATGTATATTGAACATTTTTGCCCCACAAGATGGAGCCTCGTGTGAAAGACTTACACAGGAATCCAGTTGAACTTCTTTTGATGCAGATTTCGGTAGCAAGATGATTTGGGTCATACACGCGCACGATCCTTTAGGTTCCGTGATGCTTGTTCAAAGATACCGCGAGGACCCAGGAGGAGTTTGGGCAGGAGAAATCGTTTCATGAGAAATAGCTAACGGTTGCGCAATCTTGTGTAACTGGATCTGGCCACCAAAGGGGAGCATTGCGAATGTTCCTTCTGTAAAAGAAAAAAATATTAAACCGGACGTCTTTTGCGTCGTGCGAATCTAACTGCGTCAATTTAATATGAGCATATATCTACACAGCCTCATATACAGGGTGGACCAATAATTTTGTCCACCTGGAATATTTATATTATTTGTATAATAATTTCAAAAAATGTTTTACACAAAACTTGTACGGTATAGAGGGGGAGAGGATGTGATGTTTTATTATTTCTTGCGAGATTGGGGCGTAGAGTTCTCAAGGTCATTTTAATTTTTTTTTAAATGGGATGTTGCATTTTTTTCGTCGCTATGTGCTAACCAGTGCTGGGACGATTTCAGCAAGCTACTATCAATGTCATTTAGGTTCAAATGTGGTAGTAAAGTAAACCTACATTACATCAGATGTTCAAAGTTTCGGCCATGATATATCGACATATAAGTGAAAATATAGAATCTCATATGTTGGTTATATATTTATTAGTAAGAAACGGTCTGGAAGTGACACCTGGAGATGGTTCCCAAGGGATGGTATAAGCTACCCCAATATGCGTGTTCCCCTTGGCAAGAAGCACGAACGTGGTCTTGTGCTTTATTGCACAAGTATCAAGGGAAGAGAAGGATTTGGTAGAAGAGAGAAGAAAGTGTGAGTGAGGGAGAGAGTGAGAGAGGAACGAAAAATAGGAACTAGAAGAAGAACAGGTAAGGGGCCAATCATGGATATCTTGTCGGACCCTCTCGGTTGCGTCTTTTGAATTGGGCAAAGGTGGCCATTGTATGAGATATTTTCCCAGGGCCTCCCCTAAGTCAAAGGGCCCCTGGAGTAGGGCCCGGTAGGTATATAAGGGCCCGACTACCCCAATCTCGACACAGAACTCCGTCATCAGCAGTGGAGTGAACACCGGAGCTCCTACTGCCGGCTGGTCCGGTCAGGACTGGGGCTTTGAGTGTTCATCTCCAAATCCAGAAGAAGTTTATATTCTGTCAGTGAACTAACCGGAAGTGCTTCAACTTTTCTGTCGCAGATCCAAAACGAGACGGACGGTCTCCGCGATGGTGGTGAGTTTAGTTTTGGCTTGTTTATATCTGTTCGGTTTTTTTATTCGTTTTTATATTAATTTTCAAAAAAAAAAACGATTTTGGTGCTTCGATAGAATATTCGAAATTTCCATGAAACATCAGTTTCTTCTTCGATTTGGGGTCACGCTATGGTATTTTGTCCCGTATTTAGTGTTAACGGGCTCCCACAGGGTCTATTTGGCTCGAATACGGATAATCGTAAATTCGTAGCTCGCTTACCGATCTTGCGGCTGTTTCGAAAGGGTATTGAAAATTTTGATTGAATCATTTCTTTTCAAACATTTTTTAACGCGTCACGGATTCCCGTTGCGAAACCCCGTGATGATGATTCGCAGTGTTCTGAAATCGTGCGACAGGATCATTTGATTGGATCCTTAAAAAAAATTTCGTATTTATATCTACACAGGAACCTACTTGGTCTAAGGGAAAAATTTGACGAGTTGTTAAATTCAAAAATATTATTGGAATACTCAATCGAATACCAAATATGACGTACACTGTGTTCTGGACTTTTACGAAATTTCGAAATTGGAACTAACGAAATTCTCACGGGGTAGAATACCGTATGCTCCTTTACCAGCAAAAGGAAGGATCGTATGCAAAATTACCATTTTCGTAACAGACATCACTAGACCCTACTCTATCCAGGCACTAAGATCTGATCAAAATTGTTTATAAAAATTAGCTTAGTTACCTGTTTTTAAAAATCAGTATAATAGAATTTTGATCGTAGAAAAAAAAGCATTCCTAGAATACTTTATCGCTTATATTTGATTATCCGTATATGACTTAAAGTTATAGACGTTAAATGTAATAGACGTAGCATAGATAAAATTGTAATTATTTCCTAGTATACCAACCGTACTATTATTGCCAAAGACATAATTGTATTTTTCACAATGTAATGCCAAGTACTTGTTGCAACAGATCCTGATAAAGTGACAATTTCGTTAAAACGAAAATTTGTAGTAGTGTAATATTAAGTACGCCTTTGAAAACTGCAATTTCATCACGGCACTTAAAATTCTTCTAAAATATCATACTTACTGTACAAAGTGACTAAGTTCAATCAAATGATATATTCATTAATTCATCGACAATCTGAATTAAAAATTATTCTACACGCACCATGACAAATAGTTATGCCTGAAGAATTTATACGTAATGCATTACGTTGCACGTTGTAAGTGAAACAAAAATTTATGTGTAAAAAGATATGCCTGCTATTGTACAGCATCCTTGATATTTTGAAAAATCGAATGCATAGCATTAAAAATTTTGAATTTCTACGCCATCCTGAACACTCTTGATGTTTATTTTCATATAATACTGTTTCCGTAATATCGAGCACGTATCAACAAATTGCATCCGATATGAACTTTAACGCAGGCGGTCGTTTTGCCGGAAATGGGCTAGCCCTCCCCAGTTAATCCGATTACACCAAACAAATCCAAACTCACATTCAAATACCATCGTGAATTCTCGAATTTTTCAGTAATAAAAGTCAGAGATAAAAATGCACAATTTTCATATACAAATAATAGTGACCTCTCGGGCTTAATGAAAAAAAAGGAATTCTTTGACAAATCGTGTAACACATCCAAAAGGATATTTTTTATAAAGAAAAAGTTATTAAATTTAAAATAGCAGTGTAATTCCAAGAATTTCCGGTTGCCGATAATCAATGCAATTGAAGACGACGAAATCAGGATAGTTCGAGAAGTTTGGCAATTAATATGAAACTTGACTCCATGACATCCGGCTGATAATCACTTCATGTAATCATTTAACAAGTGTCATTTCCTGTCGACTGCATTAATACCGGAAGTAACTGACCAATCCTCTCTATTTATTCCTATAAACTATAGGGTAGCAACATATGCACCCCTTACTGATACAAAGCGAATAAAATTATTCTCATTTCGTTATGCAGCAAGATGAAAATCTATTAAAAAAGCTATCGTGAAATCAGCACATGAATATTCGAAATTGAAAGATGATATATGTATATATATCAAAACTGTCATCTAACGTGCACTTCCATCAGATTTAAATCTTCCATTGTGCGATTGAATCATTATACAAAAAGATGTAGAAAATTAAAGGCAAAAAATGGCTGACCAATTTCTCTCTTAAGGAACCACATTTTGAAAATTCTTTTTGGAAAGCGGCAAGAGTCTAATCGTCGTCACGCACCTACAACCCTGGTCATAAATTTCAGAGCAGTTTTTGCGCAAGAAAATTCCATTTGCAAAAGGCCCAACGTAGAATACGGTTACAATGAATTTTCGAAACACCATACAACCTTATCCAGGAATCTTTTACCTGTGCGTCCTGACCAGGCAAAAAGGACCGCCCTGTACAATCGACCAAGACCTATTTCGGTATCCGTGAAAAATCGGCATGCACTCATTTCAAAATTGTGTGAAAATCTTGTTTTTTTTTTTCTTTCAAAAAGCCAAATTTCATTAGCGATTCTCTTGACACACCACAAATTGTATAGCATTCAGTATAATTGCACTCTGTATGTGTCTCTTCAATTAGCCATTGCATTTAGAACAGATTGTGAATCAGTGCACTAGACCAGAATTGAGACTGCATGATAAAATTATGATCTCCATACCGACCAGCACGAATAACAAAAGCATCATAGCGTGTACGTACTACCAACTGTACATAGTAGAAAAAAAAAGATAAAATAATGTCCAAGACATTCCAAGAATCTCAAAGATTGTTGCCTTGTTATATAAAATAAAATAAAATAATAAAAAAAAACGAATGAGAATTGGCAAATAAACAGACAGTAGACGTAAATACAGTGCAGGAAGTACAGCACAGCTCCAAAACAAACTGCACCACGCATTAAGCCTTGTGCTCTGACTAATACCTGAACGTACGAAGAAACCTCATTGATTAAGAAGCGGAAGTATAAAATCACGTGACAAGCAAGCTGACTCGAGGGCGACAATAATAGCTATAATAGAAACCCAGGCAGTACCTACTCGAGTCCGGTAGAATTTGAAGAACAACAAAGGAGAGACCCGTTTGGCAACCCCCCAGGAGTCTTTCATACGAAATCGTCAAACCTTGTGTTCCCACCGGCATTTAATACTCCTCGTCCGTTGTATTTGAAACTCCCTGTGTTCCACCCATTCCATACGTAATTTAAGCAACGAAAGAAAGACCTCGTTATGCAGTGCGGCACAATAGTACACGTCTTTATATTCCTCCTACTTCTTCATATCCAATGCACGATTTCCTTTAGTCTTACCACCATAGCGCTTCGTAGCTAACACTCACACCATCTTTCAGATTTTGGCGATTGGATGCCCGCCTTCCACATCCCCAAAGCGCAATGGAGCGAAATGCGCTTCGAAGCTTATATTAAGAGGACCGTAAGACAGTGGACTTACCACGACGAAGAAAAAGAAGAGAACAAAAATGCATATTGGCTGCAGCAGGCTGCAACGAGACGAAACCCAAATATTCTATATTCAGAGCGGTAACGACACCGTGGAAGGAATTTCTTTCAGAAATGTGTACTACATTGGCATCGAGAAGCATTCTATTCCTCTCGTATGGAAACGAATTAGCAGTGTGATGAGAATCCATCACGCAATACATTGGCAATGAGTGAGAAGGATCATTCGCGGAAAGAGGTTCAATACCGAAAGATTAAAATTGTTGTTTATTATCGCTAATGAAACTATCAAGAGAGTCATCGACACTGAAAAAAAAGTCAAGCAATTCCAGGGGATACCAAACGATGTTCTAATCGTTTCTCGCATTATCTGGCTGATTTGAGATGGGGACGACAATTATTTGCATCTACAAGAATGGCGGAATGACTAAATATATGGAAAAATTATTTTGACATTCCTGATATGGTTTATCATCCACGACATGGCAGTTTACGTTAAAATACGTTTTTTACGACGTTTCAACAAATTATCGCTGATAACTTGATACAGAAGAGGAATGAAATATTTGACGCTAAATGATTATCAAGTAACAATGTCCACGTTTATTTCCGAAAATAATTACAAAAGGAATAATGCATCGAACCTGATACATTCTTTTCATTGCTACAATTGGCAATGTACTACAAGGAAAATTGACAAAAGTATCTCTATGCTTCGCTGAATGATGCATTGTCGTTTATTTCAGAATTTCATCATGGTTTGAGTATACCGCATAAAACGTGCGTTCCGAAGAGTGATCTTTTTATGTCGAAAATTTTTACATTCAAAATACAGTGCTTCGTCAAACTGATGGAACTGCTGTGGTAGACTACACCGAATACAGCAGGAATGTCGATTCGAAACAAACGCAAAAACCATTCCTGGGGCCATAATGAAAAATATCGTTGCATTCGTCAAAACAAAAAGAAGAAAACAAGCAAACTGAAAAAATATTCATCCGATTTCAATTTAACTTTACTGCGTTAAAAAGCAGGAGACGAACTTTTGTTAAATGGATAAATGTAGGTGCAGCGACACACCTCGCGGCTATTGCAAAACAGAAACTTGTTCAGTGCTGAAAGTATATTGATTATCGTGGCGCAAAGCCTGAATCAATATTAGTTGAAATATCGATTTATACAATTGGACAAATCAGATTCGTTACAGTGGTTCATTTGAAAAATATACATAAAAGAGTCGGAGATCATGAGAAATTATTTTCGTTAAATCAGCGAGTCAAAAAGAAGATGCATATGTAAAAGCAAGAAAATCAATGAAAATCTATATCATGGGAAAATGCGGCAGCATTAGATTATACATATTTTTCTTTACAGAAAAAACTGACGCTTGGATTGAAGAATTCCGATGCTCCTCAAACGAGTAACAAAATCATGCCTCTATATAATTTATATTTTTGGTAATGAAAAAAATGCTGTCACACCAAATCATCTTTCGAATTCAATGCGGCGAATGACGTCATAAATCTGGTGCTAAAAATTGGTCAGCCAGCCAATTTCTTGTCAGCTCGGGCAAGGACTCAACTGGTTTTTTGTCATCGTCCGAAAGATTTACATCATATTTTACATAGTGTGCTAAAACATTCGAGTTATTGTCAAAATCCAAAACTCAACAGAAGGCATCGACCATTGTGAAAAACAAGAAATTCATCTCTACTCTTGTATCGAAAACTAAATGATCTGATCTGGAGAATATGAAAATATTACAAGAAGACATTCGTCAGGTAACCATTTTCTCGCTGATATTGAATTTCACTGAACTAGATTTCAAAACTCAAATATTACCGTCTCCAATGAACACACAATATTCTTACGTATGATACGATGATCATTCGAGAAATTTGGTTTCGTCAAACCATCTTGTTGTACGTATTCCATTAAAACGACTTGATACATTGAAAATATATTTGAAATCAAAAATAGACCTCGCGCATTTTAAAAAACACACAAAGAATGGAAAACTTGCAGCTCCTACTGAAAGCTCCACGTTTCCAGACAGGAGAAGGAATATCAGAAGCAACGAAGAATCGTAATTGCGAAAATCAAGTTCAACCCAAATTTCACGATCTGGTAGAAGCGATCAGGACAATTGAATTTAAAGTGTGGAAAAAGTAACGAAAAAGGGACAGAATTATTCATCAAAAGCAGCGAGTATGCAGAATAACTGGAAATTGAGTTTTTATTAACAAGTCACTGGAATACCACTAAAAACATAGATGGGATAATCTATTGATTTTACAAAACACAGGAGTTACGAGACACCACTTGATAAAATTCATGAAAAGTAATATCTTTAATCATTTACGTACTTCAGTATCAAATTCACGTCCAAATCAAGTTTCAAGTATAAAAAAACTATTTTCCAAAATATTCTACGAGATCGTGAGGACATGCAAAATTTGCTGCCGCCGTTCCGAAACCAAACAACCAACCAATCGACTCGTAGAGCTGACAGGAGAATCAAAAGAGAATCAAAGAGACACAAGAAGAATTCTGCTCCAAAATGATCGAAAAAAATCACGCTATATCAAAATGAACAATTTTTAATTTAAATCAAAAAAAGAGTAGTGCTGCCGCAGCTCTCGTACTTCCACAGTTAAATAATTGTCATACAAAACTTGTATAAGAATTGAAAAGATCATCTGAATGCAACATAAAACCACAAAAATTCACCTCGGCACTCCAGAACATCCCCCAGGATTCACGAGAAATTACAGCAAAGAAAATTAGTACTTCAAAATAAAATCCCCTCTCGGCCCGAAAGAATCTCAATCGCTAGGCTTTCAGCGATTTAGCGAGCACCAACAGTATTTCAAGAAACCACAATCCTCTCCGCAAAATTGGACGCGTGAGAATCAGAACCGCAGTCCCCAGGCAAACAAAAAAATGACCCCATTCAGAAAAAAAACAGCAGAAGCAGCCGTTACTACGAAGAGTAATTAAGACTTTACCTAGAATCATCAGAGAAAGAGAAACGAACGATCTCAAATCACAATCATCGAACGAATCGCTCTCTAATAAAAAAAAATAGCCAAACAAAAAGAATTCTTTCCAATAAAAGAAAAGTATAAAAAGAATCGAACAAAATCTCTCTATCGGCGAAAAGTCAAAATTAATGAAGCAAAAAAAATAGCGTTCGCAGTCCTATTCAAAGAGTAATAAAACTGTGTGAAAACGATGATTCAAGACCGTTACAATTTCTGAAAATTTCTGAAAAAAAAAACGAGAAAAAATCAAAATAAATATAAGAAAGATGTAAGGAAGCAGAACGACGTCACCCGGCTGACAAATGGAAGAAGCAACGAGACAACGAAGCCAACGATACCTCCATATACAGTGCGGATGCGAATGTTACGACAAATCGGATAAAACATTCGATCATCGGAACCGGCGAGTGGCTTTCGAGAGCGATCGAAGCCGATCACGTGGGCATTCTTTATATTCACCGTGGGACCTTCTCTAATTGAGGACAACGACGTCGTGGGATTTAGATCCGGCCGCAACAACAACAAAAAAAGTAATGTCTTTTGTTCTAATTTTTTTAATAACGCTTATTTGTCTATTTCATGAATCGCACAGCCGATCACATAAATATTCATCACATACTATTGCCCAATGACAAAACAGCCACAAACGATTTGGTCGGTTTGCCAAATTTTACAGGCACGTAAAACAGGGTACCTAGACATCGCTTGGGTCTAGATATAAAATACCGGGTTCCATTATAAATTTGTATAATTATCGAAAATTCAAAAAAGGTATTTTGCAATAAATTCTGTCGAGTGAACAAATTTCAATTCTTTGAAAATTTCATTTCAGTATTATTTGATAGTCACGATCTAGACCCTTGCTTTGATATTGAGAACTGAGACTGTCTTTAAAATGATACGGCTGTCTAGTTAACGTTACTTTAAGTTAGGTTAATTATTTCGTTTAGTTATGTATCTTTATAGTTACTTTATTTTTTTTTGGTACATTTTTTTACGTTTCATTCGTTTCAATTTTTACTTCACCATTAATTTCATTTCGTTTTTGAGTTGTTCCCATGAAAAAGGACTGTCGGGCATGCAAGGGCCTGCTTTTTTTCTCATACTGAAATAGTAGTTTGAACACAGGCTAGAAAGAGTGGATATTATCTGGCAGGAAAAACTTTTCTGTTAAAACTGACAGACCAAACGTGAATTCCAATTGATTGATCGAGCATGGCACTGCTCTGACAGTTTTCACATGGGATTTTACCAATTTATATCGGTTTCATTTTTATTTGCATTTTCTCTTATGTTTCGCGTTTAATTTTCATACGAAAAAAAGTATACGAGGTAAAGAAAATCTAAAAAAAAAAACAAATATCAAGGAAACAAATTGACAAATTACGTGAGTTACATTGACAAGGTCAATTAACGAGAAATCATCTATCGGGATAAAAAATTACTGATCATAAAATTGACGTAAAATCATCCACCATCGTCAAACAGTATTCCGGTTGTTACAAAATTAAACTGTTTATTTTCTCACTGAATTTTAACAGAAATCATTGTTATGTAGTTACTTAGAAAATTGTTAAAGTGCTCGTGGCTTTCGAAAGAATCGTAGCGGTATCAATCGTTTCACGGAATCATGCTGTCCATTGCGAAAAAAAATATATCACATAGCAGGACTATACAAAAAAAAAAAAGAAAATACAAAAATAAATATAACTGCAGAAGATGAAAACGTCAATAGCATAGTTCGGCGAAACGACCCTCTTTCGAAAGCCATTTGCTCGCCGAACTTTTTGAACGATCCACACACATCCGCTTCAAAAAGTCACCGACCCACGTTACAGTTGTTTTTATTTTTTTAATTATTTATATTTTATTTATTTATTTTGCCCTTTCGCACCTTTGTAAAATGGCCTGTTCTTTCTCATTTTATTTTCGTTATTCTACCGAGGATCCTGAGACACGTCACGAATACTTTTTCAATGATCATGATCTATCCATGCAAAAAAAGTGCACACTTCTTCGTAATCTCAAACACAGATGTATCGTGCAGTAACATACATTCAACAACCTCTCACTGTATTCCAGCTGTATGTTGAAACACAAGAAAAAAAGACCCTGGCGGTTTTTTTTGCTACGAAGAAAAAGAACTTATTTACATCCATAACACTGAATCTTTCGAACTTACAAATTCTGCTGATGACGCGTGAGTTCGACCAGATTTTGAAACTGCTGACAAGATGATCGTGATTCCTCAAAACAGAATATCCTATGTAGATCATTTGGATTTCAATTTCATACAGAATACGACATCGTAGATCATGAGTCAAAAAAGTGTACGCGACTTGATTAGAATTCTCTCTCTCTCTCTCAAAAAAAAAAAAAAAAAAAAGAGAAAAACCTTAAGTTTTAATCAATGATAATTTCTATTTGTGCTGATACAGTGACAATAAGTGGATGAGTACCCCGGTGAAAAATAATATTCTCTTGCCATCTTTTCAGTACTTGTATGGATACTTAAAGATGGCCAAGTTTAAGTTACTCCTTTAATCAAGTTAGACTTAGTTCACTAGTTTACATTTAAGCTTGTGTTTAAGTTAGTATAAAGTGGAATAGGTTAATACATCGTGCTCGTGTTTACCATTTTACATAAGTTTCGTGTGTGCTTGAGCTTAGCTTTTAATTTAGATAGGTAGGCTTAGTCCCATCGCGACTAAGCTATCTTTTTTCTTTAATAGTTAAAATTTTCCAATTAACATTCGAATCAATTGTTTTCGAAGCAATCCGCGTTATCTTCCCCATAGCGATACCATTTGAACAATATTTGTTGATGGTATCATTAGATTAGGTTTTTACTTTTGAGAGAGATGCTAGAATTAGGAATTAAACACGATTCAATTCAAGTTTACGTTAAAGACGAAGCTAGGTTACATAAAGATAGCAAACTTAGATTAGTATCAGGCGTGGAAAGTTTTTAAATGATGGTAATGATTTTTACTTAAATTTCATCATCATCATCATTTTCATCCCTCTGAATTATTTGATTATTTCTTTGACTTTATTCTTAAGCACGTTGTCGTCTCTTATTCATTCGACGCATAATTATTACAAAATTTTTTTTTTTCAGCTCCTTAATGAAACCTTGCTAAATTTTACTGTTGATTTTTCATATTAAATTCGATTTTTGTTCACCCCTCGTTATTTCGTTTCTATTATTAAATCGTCCCTGTTAATTGTTAATGATTTGTTATCGTTGATGTTACGTCGTTAAGTTTCAATCGATACGTATACGAGACTGTTGAAAAAAATTTGCTAATTTCAATTTGACTTCTTTGTTTCCAGTGCATGCCGTTCGATGTGAATTGTTATGTTTTTCGACTGTTAAGTTTTGGTTATTGTGTCTGTTAACAATTTATACTAGTTGCCTCTCACTCTGTTAACATATTCGTTCTTAATCGAAATTTCAAAAGACGAGAAACTAATCTGATCTTTTAATAATTTTTTACTTCTCCATCAGTCATTTTGATCAAAAAAATTTCATGTTGCTACCAAATTCAAAATTTCATTTTATCATTTACTTTCTTGTATGACCGATTATTCGTTTACGTTTTACGGGTTACGCTTACGATTTTTGCTATACATTTTATACGAGTTATTCGTTATCATCAGCAGTACCGAAAAGTTTTATAGTTATACGTTCACGGTTACATTTTATCGTTATCTCGTTGGGCGCGTTTATTAATATTTCTGTTTTCGTCAAAATTTATGCAGTTAATGTTGAGCATCACTGTTATGGAATCGTTACAGTTGTCCATATTGCACCATACGCGTTAACATTCCGAAATGTACGGATAGTTAAAGTTACGTATTTTGAAAAATCCTTTTCCAAACATGTTTTCATTATCATTACGTTTACGTTTCCTGTTAGCCTTTATTGCCCATTAAGTTTTCATAACAAAAACATTACATTTGTAGTTCCTTTTATGTCTGTTAATGCATCGACTGTATAGACTGCAAGTGTACGTATCGAATATTCACCCATTAATGAAATAATAGCGAAACATATAATTTTTTAGAATTTCACTGACTTATACTTTTCTAAAAACGTTACCTAAATTTTTTAAACAATTTTTCAAAAAACTTCATTCTAATACGTATCCTTGCACTGTGCAGTCTACGGTGTTACAGTTATCCGTTACCGAAATTCCATGTTATGGCGCATTGTTTATGTTAATGTTAACTGCGATCTAAATTTGTTTTATACCGATTAATCTATTGCGTTAAATCATTATTGTTGTCATCATCAGTTACTGTTAATCGTTAATGTTTCTCGTTACTCAAAATTGACACATCTAAATGTCAACGTTAAAATTACACCGCGCTACGACCAATAATCAAATTTAAAAAAAAAATAATGTTACCAAAATACACCTCAAAGACACATTGAAAAAATATCTTCGGGCCATTAAATATGTTTACTTTATTGCGAATTGCATGAAACAGTTGATTGTACTTTCCATAAAAAATCGATTTATTCGTATACTTACCCGTTAATCGTTAACACGTTAAAATGTTATTAGCGACGATTGTTCATTGTTATGTTGCACAATTACCTATGTTACCTCTTATTCGTTAATCGTGACAAGTTGTACGTTACAGTTCACTCGATTGTTCTGGAAATGTTTTGATTGGAGCTTCAGTTCGTAACAAGGACGATTCACTATTGCTGTAACAGGGACAGATGAGAATGCCAAATGATATTATTTGCTGATTTATCATTTTCGATTCACGAATCGTTTTCGTATGTATTGTCACCTGGTACAGATATCGTGAATGTCCGGAACTCAGATAACAGTATCACAAATTGTTACTGTTTTGTTTTTCTGGTACTGATATTTGCGCTCTGTGGTTAAAAATTAAGTTTAATTACATTATTAATTTACGTTTGATTTCGTTCATTTAAAACGTTTGGTTTCACCGTCGTGCCTTATAATACGATTCGTTTTATAGATACTTTCCACGACCCGATATAGCATTAAGATTAATTGATAGTAACGTAGAATAATTATTTTAAAATGTTCGAATTAACATGCTATTTTACAAACGTCTTGTGTACATAAAACATGTATGGTTTTTCAATTACAATAAAATAATTTTAAAAATGTATATTACCGCATTTTCATATTCCAATAATCCAATATAATCCATGCTTTCGAATCTGTAATTTAATTAAGTAAAAACTCTTGGTAAAATATCGACCAGTGAAGATAATTGCATATGTTAAATCGTTGGCTGAAGATAAATAGAACAGGCATTTCCCTGGGTTCCTAGTGGCCCTACTGGCCGAATCTGACTTACTGGCACGTGATCGAGCATGCTGCCACCTGTGAGTTGAAATAACTATTACTTGATCAACATGTGAACCGAATCTATAGGTGACCGGACCTCCGCTTACATGACGCCTGTTTCATGATATACCTAATCTATGCATCTTTTCTTCATCAATTACAGTCGAGCACCAATGAATGTCGAATCTTTATTATTGCATGAAATCGATAAATGGTAATGTATCTACCGACACGAGTGCTGCATATCCAGCAATATGATCGACAGTAGAAACCTGCATTTGCGATGGGCGATGCCTGCTATCATCATTGTAGTTTACCGAGTTTAAAACGAGAGGACGCCGTAAATTCGCGCGACTGCGCAAAACATAAAATGGATGGCATGTCTGCCGAGAGGAAAACAAGTTGGAAAAGGCGAGGAAATATTTATAGAAATTATGTGACATTTTCGCCGTAATCGTACAGTTTCTTAAATGATGTTAACAATGACAGATTCTCGTTCAAGTCCAACCGAAGTGTGACAAAGTTACGTGTGCATTGAAAGACCAACAGAAAGACGACACCTAGACAGAAAATCGTGAACCTCAAGGGAAATTCAGGTAATACATACATACACTGAGAAAATTCATTATTTTCTCCTATCTACCGAATGTCTGTTTATTAACATCACTGTACTTGACATTTCATCAATATTAACCAATTCGAGAAGTAAATCAATGATTGACTGTCGTTCTTTCATCAATGACATTTACACAACAAATTACGATTAACCGGTTCTCGAGACATCGATATACACGTTTTGCATATTTATAGCAGATTTCAAAAGTTCATTTTGTACTTGACATTTCTCAATCTCCATTAAAGCCATGAACAAAAAACTCTCGATTTCTCTTCGCGTGAATCTCCGAAACGATATTGAAGCCAAAATAATATTTTCTTTCGCGGCGTCTCGTGCGCACTGTTTAAAAAACCAGCCGTCTTAAAACTATCTCATAACCTTGTCCGACGTGTAGCCGATCTCCATTAGTGAAAAATAAACGATACGTCTAAACGAGCGATGACAGCATCGGGCGATAATTTATCTCATTTCAACAGCCCTGTCAAAGCAATGTCAACACAACTCTGTCGATCCAATTACGACACGATAATCCAAGAACATAACCATCAGGATCAATCCAATTCGAATAAACGATCAGTTTAATAAATGAAACAAAAATTATGAAACGCCCACTGTCCATACCGTCATTGTCAATTAGAATGACCGACGGCGAAAAGATAAAAAGAATAACTGCCTTCATGTAAGTGTCACGTGTTATAACGTGTCGCTACAAGCAACGAGTGACAGCATGCACGCGACACTTACGTAAAGCGTCATTCATATTGAATTCAACCTGTTTTTACGATATCATTTAACACATTCCACCAGATATAAAAATGTGTAAACATTATCATAGGCGCCAGCGGTTGCGATCATGAAATTTAAATCCTTTACAATTTCAAGTCTATATCCATATCAGCTTGCAAGTCTCGCCAAAGTTCAAATTAACATTACAACACCGTACAGTGTAATCGAGCCGATTAACGTGACCTTGAAGCTATGCACGATGCGGCCGAAGATAAATTACATTACGATACACTGTGCATCCTCGTATAGAGTCATATATAAGCATATCTATATGTCAAATGTCATATATGCCGTCAAATTCAAAATGGCAGTATGTGAGGTTTAACCATCCGGTTTTTCGAGTCAAGTAGCAGGTATGTTGTCGGAATATTACGCCATTACTGGAATTGACGGTCGTGCGTAGCAATTGACAATGTCAGTAAGAGACAGGGAATTGTATCCAGAGGACACTCAGATGGGCACTGCACTAGGGCACAGCACTACACCTCCGGAACACACACATAAAATACATAGAATTTTCTGGATATCAGGAGAGCAACCCGAGAAGTACGCGGGCGAGAAACTTCTATCCGTATCGAAACACAGCTAGAAAAAATATCAACAGATAGAACGGGAGCGCGAGCCAGCTCGAGGCACCTCGATCGGTGTCCCGAGACAGACTGCTTATTTGACAATAATCAAATTCGGGAACTAAGCATTCTGATTCCTCGAGATCCTTATGGCCGATAACTCGTATACTTTCCTTCGAGGCGTCCCTGTAAACCAAATCGAGAACGTTTCTTAACGAATTTACATTTATTATTACATATAAATATATTGTGAAAACAGGTATACTAACTGTATGTACGTATATCTTGCTGATCATTGCGGTTTATCTTTGATGAGTGGTACTGATAGATATCGCGTTTGGTGGTCAGCTGTGTAAATGTTGTGATAAATGTATCAATATAATCGTTAGTTGAATGTGTAATTAAAATTTCAATGTCAAAATTTAAAGTTGCTAAAAATTTTACGTTAGTTCGTAAGTACAATATTGATGCTAAGTAAACACTGGAATTATTGAAGGACGGTGGTTAATTATCTTTCCGCAAGCATGCGTATGGGCGTACATTCATTAGAAGCTTTACGACTGGTAAGGGTGGGTTAGTTATATGAAATTGGGTCTGGACGTTGTGTTTCCCTTGGGATCTAACTCTGGACGAAAAATAAATTCAAGGAGAAAATTGATCCAAGCCAAGAGCCTTAGGTAGTCCAGGAGTGTTTTCTAGCTGTGCGAATGATCGAAAGGAATTAACGAGCTTGGGGTTGGTAACGGCAAAAGTTATCGATGGTATAAATCAGGGAGGAACGTTTTAATTTCCGATAATAATTTATCAGAACGCCGATATTACAGCTCATGCGTTATTCCATTGAAATAGTATTTCACGGTAGCATGGAGCCACGTGTCTGATTTTCTATGAAATTAATTCATCCATCTCAAAGATTTAGGTATCTTACAAGTAACTTGCAAGCGCCTGGTTTTTGGTTCGAAATGAAATAAAAAAAAATATATAAAAAATTAATATCGTCCATATCATCTATTACGTAGAGTCAAAGTTCACGTATTCGAGATGAAAAAATACGAAAAAAAATAGAAATTATTATATCTAGCGTCAATTAAGGATAACAAGTCCTGTCATCATTGACTTAATTGGAAAGACTTTCCTTGTGGTAATAATACAGTTTAAAGTCCAATTAGCACGTAAAAAGAGGCTGCCTGATTGTACCGAAGCGAAGTAGTCGGTAATACGTAGTGCGAGCACGTATCTATATAGATATAGATAAAGGAAGCGAGTCCCCCATTGGGATGCCCCATTTAAAATTAGTCGCACAAAAAAAATTCTGACCCTACTCCCCTCGGTCGAAAGTTTAAAACGTTTAGCAGATGAGTGAGTAACCTTCACGGCATGTCGTAGTCGTTGCTGAATACGTGAAGCGGTGTTATGACAGTTTTCGACTCTTCGTAATCAAAGACATAATAGTGCACATATCCTGTACATAAACAAAAAAGATTAATTTTGTCTATATGCATAAGCTATACTTATATACATCTACCACTTCATTCTCAATATCTAAACTCTCTGGAATGTAGATCCCGTGCCAATAGATACCTAGACGTATATTTATGATCGTCCAAAATTTCTATTTACTCTTTGCCCGAAAATTCCTCCGATACTTCTCACGAGAAACTGCTAGTTTTTCGTTATAAAAAGAAAATTAAAAAATAAACACGTAACTTTAGAAAATTCAAAGAAGTTTCGCTTCGTTCGTTACAGGATATCATCCTGGGCCAGCTAATCTGGTGGCAGATTAAGAAACGGCTGCTCACCCGTCACTATGAACGGAGCCTTGAATAAATATCAGAAAAATGGGAAAACTCGCGTAATCACGAGGATGTAGTTAATATCGGAGCTAAGGCAGGTTCGTAAGAACAGTTTAAAAGAGAATCAGGTGAGAACGTTAACAGGAGTAATCAGCTGATCGCAAAAAAGGAGTGGGGGATCAGTGGGTACACGTCATTGGCGCGTTCGTCGGTTCGAAGAGAGGACGGGGTGTGGGGGCGTAATGTTGTGGTGGGGGCCGGCGGGGGCGGAGGGGGAGATTCGGCAGTAGTGTTAAGCGAGCCGTGGCGGAGTGCGGTGCCTTTGTGGACGGTCTCCTCGTGGTGCGGACTGTCAGTGTGGTGGCCAGGTGCGCGAAATCGGTTCTGACATCAGGAACTGACCGCGATAACGTGGTGAAGTCGGTTACGCGAGTGGTTGCTACTGACACGAGGTGTGGAGGATGAGCGCGCGAGAAGTCACCCTCCTCGGCGGCTCCCCGTGGGGCTTTCGCATGCATGGCGGACATGACCTGCACCAACCCCTTCGAATATCGAGGGTGAGTCAGCGGAGCACTATTATGCCCTATAATTTTTTTACTTGAGTACAGGAAGTTTTCTTGCTGTATAAAAAATTATTTTTCCATATCCCATAAACACTTTTTCATTAGGCATTGTTATAGAGGTGATAATGATGATTCACGATGACATATGTAATGGGATGAAGTCTCGTAGTTTAAGTGACGTCTTTTAGTAAATGGGATACGACTGACTTCCTAGTGAAAGTAAGACTACTTGGTCTGCGACTGACGATGTACTCTCTGGGCTTTATGCAAATTAACGGAGATATAGAAATCCCACGTGGTTCGATTCGCTGTATACGTGTCGGGAGTTTTGAATGTTGTTCTCTGTGGCGCCAAGGCCGATCATACGATGACATCATTCAACCTGCTTGACCGTCATTTGCGTTTCCATCATTCTCATATGAGATTCACCCGTTATGTCTATACTCTCATCAATATTGTTCTATGTGTATTCAACTGTTCTTCGTCATAGTATATTTGAATAATACACGCATCTTGTCGATTAAAGCGGTACAGACGTTGGCAAAAATTTTCCAATTTATTTGAATAATATCATACTTTTATGTTGCTATTATTGTCTCTGCCATTATTATATTAATAGACATCAGTAGCCGAGACGAGTGTCACCAAGGACTCGTAGCACTTACCGTTATACCTTTATCGTAATTTCCTGACAAAGTTCACCTTTGGGAACAGTATCTCTGTGTATTTCAACGCGTTAGATACTTTTTAGAGCTTTATCAGTCAGATCTAATGTTTGAACGATACGTTGATAACGATACAAGATTTTGCGTCCCAAGGGTCAGGTTTGTCTATCGCGAGGACAAGATCTGGGTCACATACATACATGCGTACATATGCAAATTAGGTCTTCCACTTGAATATGTAAATGAAATACAAACATTAGGGCAGCGTTGTTTTTGACAGAGCGATGAAAAATATTTTGATGACTTTTTTTTTTAAATATATGCATATCTTAACTTAGCATTGTCAATGAGTTTAAATGACGTTAGATCCGATAACATGTATGGGAATTCTTTTTGGGGATGGTCCTGTCCAGATCCTCATAGAGTTTGACGTAGCTTTAAAATTTTTAACAAATGATCATTTAATTAATTGCTCTTGTAATCGATCTGGGTTTTTAGTTTTCTTGTGACGCGTTCAATGATCAAGAAATAAACTTGTTTACGAATTCTCGTGAAACGTCAGGTCAACGTATCCATGTTTCGCTACTTAAGCCGTAATTTGAAAATTGTTCTCTGTGGAGAAATTTCGTGCGTTACCCTTATAAGGGACTTTAATTAATTATTGGGATATCAGATTATCTACTGGGTTATTTTCTTCCACGAGTTCAAACAGTTCACTCTAATCTATATGTATACTCGGAGCTTACACAACGAGACTCTTTCACGCACGCAATTTGCTGTATGAATGACTCTGCTGTGTTATGTCGGTTTGCACGTGAAAATATATTTGTCTCGGGAAATATTTTCATCGGAATAGACTTTGTTTGTTGCGACTGTGAAAAAATTGCGAAATTGAAAAAGCGTATATAATTTTCAGGACAGTTTGGTTTCTGCAAGAATCCATTGGAATACGTTCAGGTACGATTAATGTTCAACAACCTGAATTTCCAGTCGTTGCGAAAAGGAGTGACACTTCTTGCCCGCAATTGTGAAAATTCTCTTTTACGTTTTATCTGCGCGAATTTACGTTTTTGAATATCGTTTGGATTTTTAATAGACTTTTATCGGGTGAACGTTATTTTATTTCGTGATTCTACTCTTGTCAAATCTTTGGTTACTGTTTTTATTTATATAATTCAGCTCGATCTGTTGTGATTTTTTCGCCGATATAAAGCGTTCGTCGAGCAAATTAATGATTTGTCGTGACGTATTTGGGACAGACGGGAAAAATCGTATTTATAGAATTATCACTCTTCATTAAATTTGTAACAGTAGAATGGCAACTTCCCACTCGATTATATCGCAAAATTGTGGCAGTTCAATAAAATTAATTGCCTTGATAAAGTCAATAGGGAATTTTCATTTGATATTCGAATGACGCACGAGGTCAAATAATGAATCTATCCCCAGTTTGGATATTCGATAAAATCGTAATAGAAATGCCCGTGATATGGAATTTAAAAAAAAAGGAGTAATTTCAAGATTTTATCGAAAATCGATCCACACAACTCGACAGTGTCGATAACAACAGAAAACTTCGATAGACGCTCCAGCGGATAAGTTCACGTCAAACAGTTTTTGTATTAGATGAAACTTTTGATTATTTCTCTAGTTAATTATTTTATAACTCCTGTATAATTCAAGTCTTCGCTATGTCCAATTAAAGTTGGCAATCCCTTTGCGTATTATAACGCCGACGTTGGGAATAATAAGTTGTCTTCGTAGAATTATTCACTGGTTGGTACGTCACCTATAGACGAAGACTATCCAAAGTTATGCCCTTGCCAGGACTTCAAGTTAAATTCAGTTAAACCTCGTTTATTTCCCCGGAGGCTGTGTCCGCCAGATATCCGAGTTTAACACGTTCGTTAAGCTTACAAAAACCATCGACGCTTTCCAGTTACAAAGAGACAAGGGAGATATTGGTTGATTCATTGATCAAATTACCAGGACTATTCAAATACACTTTGCACTTTGTTATCAGCGTATTCTATCAGAGCTCCGCTTTGGATCGAAATAAAAGAAGAATCGAATAAATTCTTCATTTTGCATCCATATGCAATTTCCGATATTCGTAATGCCCTTATAAATTAATTAACAATTCTTAGGTCAATTTACTTAACCGAAGAGGAGATAAAAGTTATCCAACCCCACGGACGTTACGACTTGCTTTACGAATCGAAGTATTTAAATTTTTCCTTTCTTTTTTTTCTTTTTTTTTTCCATAAAATCTTTTCGCTCAGTTGAATATATTTTTTCGTCGTCCTATGCTTTACTTGTTTCACAGGAATTAGGTAGCACAGTAGATGTACTCAGGATACTGCCATCATAGAGTGACGAGACTCTTTTGAGACGTTAAGTAGGTAATTGAACGCTTAAGAAATCATTAGGATCTTCTGGGTTTACTAAATAAGTTTGGATTGAGATACTGTGAATTTAACACACTTTGAGTAATTAATGACGTCGTGTTAATTAGGAGTTAAACATTTTAATTGGGATTATTATAATCACTTTGGATAATGTGGTTTGATAATATGTACGCTACTTTTCTTTTTGATGTATTAATGTAAAATTTCTTTTGATCGCATCGAATTAATACGTAGCGTTTCTCAATCCTGTAATCTTGGATCGTAACGGGAGTCTCGAGAGGATTCTATTTTTATTTGATTGGTATAAACTTCCGTCCGTTCAGTAATGTAACCGCGACGAAAAAGCGTAATTGCTGAGTCAAGGTAGGTAACCGTGTCTTGAACTATTTCATGGATATACGCAAGAAATGACCAAGTCACGTGCATACCGCAACACACGACTACGGCGACCTGACAAGAAAATGTCTATGAGTCTACCGAGGGAGCATTTGAGAATTTCTCTATTTCAAGAAAGAAGCTTTTGGTCTCTTTGAGGGTGCAGCAGACAATTTAACTCGTAAATTAGCCAGTTATATTTGCACTGCTTTGCCAGAATGCAATCACCTATACCTATGTATGTGTATATACATATATGTATATATATTTATAACAGAAAATCTATGTATAGCAACTATCGGAGAACGGAGAAGGCGCGTTGCTCGTTGAAGCTACGAAGTCGCAGAGACGCCAATTATTTTTATTGCTCACAAAGAATCAAGGTAACTCGATGGGAATATTTATTCGAAAATAGTCTATCCTTTATCCTTCGTTATTTAATACGGGTTTCTCGACTGTTACGCGAATCCAACAGTCATTTCGTTACCTCGTCAGGCGTTTCTCGACGGATCGCGTGACGCGAACCGATTACGCAAGAAAGTCCACGCCTCGTATTAAAATACGAATCTAACCATAAGCCCAAGGGATCCCATAATAATTGTGAAATGTTCAAAATCCATTATTACCGCTGTGGTTCCCGCGCGCTATAATTTACGAGCGGCTTTTCGCTGAATTTTACGAGTTCGGTTGCCCTCCAGGCCCTCCAAGCCCCCCTCTCTCTTTTCGACCCCACCGAGGGCGCTTCAAAACCGCGAAACAGAAATTGTTTCATTACCGTCCAATTCAGCGTTTACAGTGATTATTAACGAGAGTTCGGTCTAATCTCATTGTTGGAAATCGTAGTGGATATTTTTTTTTCTACCTTTCACTTAATTCCAATCGTCGTATTTGTCATTCCGAAGTGTACTTGGTTTTCGATTTTTTTATTTTTTGATAGCAGTTTGCGTCTTTTTCTTTTTGTATATACAGGTATTATGGGCTTGCGACATCGTGCAATTCTTTCGTATACTTGGCTTATTTGGGTATATGTGTTTTTTATTTCTACCGTTTTTTTTTTTTAATTTGTTCAAGGGGAACTGAGCTCCTCGATTTGGATTGGCCCAGGCTCTCACTTGAATAAACAAATATTTCGGTGATACATCGACGTTACATATGGATCACGGTGGGCACTGGGTTCAAAGTGGAAACTTGGTGCCGGAAACGCAAATATGCAAACGTATTCCGGTAGCAATATCGGTCCGTCGAATTCCCGACCGTTGAGACTCAAACGTGGCATACCTTTGCGCGGACGAGCAGTTTAATTATTAGTGGCCCACATGGGGAACTCTTAGAAGCGACAGTTGCCTTGAGATATAAGATCAATTATCGTCATTCTTCTCTAATTGACCTCGGAATCTAATCACCGCGACTTGAATATTCATTAGAACCAATTATTTTATCTATCGTTGATTATCAATTAACTCCGAATCAAGACTTACCTGAAATTCTCTGATTTTTCCTGAAAATATTATTAACTTGAATTTATTCAAAAATTACTACTATGAAATCAAAAAAAAATTAACCTTCATTGACTCGACTGAACCATCATTTGATTCACAAGTTACACCTGCTCCAGTAGGATACCGCGTGTAGTATGTTATGTGCAACAATGGGACCACGTATGAAGGTCACATGTATGCTGTAACGTATGCATAAATGAGTGTAGCATTGAAAGTAGTGCATGTAGAACACAATGCATCGCAATGCCCCTTGCGATAATGGTCGCATCGTAACTCCTATGGCAAACTCGTAAATCACTGGGGGCTCGACGCGAGCCTGATAAACGATAAGACCCACAGAGAAATTTTCGATTAGAAATTTTTACGATTACTGGGCCCAAATCATTCACTATATTTTTCCCCTAAGCTCGTACCGTATTATTAGGGTGTTTCCTGGGGCCACCTGGTAACAGTTCCTTTGATACACGTCCAACGTTACCGGCTCTGCCGCTCGTAACCCGGATAACACGTGTCTTTGGCCGTAAAAGACGAGTTCCTAGCTGCATTATATTTCATAACTGCGGAAGATAAAAGTGTCTGTATTACCTAACCATGGGTGAACACGTGTTTCGCGTGTATATCTCTCTCGATATCATACGTAGCACCGCACTCTGGTAATTCGACTGTATTACTTGCAAGGGTGTATCTATGTAAATTATACATGGCTTTTTATCTTAATGATTTCAGTATTCTTAATAGCAACGAAAAACGCCGTAGCGCGGGGGCATATCGGTCGACAAATTTTATATATGTTGAACGTGAAGATTTTTTATTGTTCACTTTTATTCCGTCTTGTATTATCTGACCGGGGGTCTCCGGAACAATGACTACTTCGCACGGTATCGTAACGTTATACAACCGACATTTACGAGCGCTTCCCACCGATCCTTCCTCCTCGTGTTCTCGCTGTTCATCCACTTCACTTCTTCCTTTAATCTTCAACTCACATTTAGAAGTAAACCTTTCGATAAGTCGATTACCAGTAATAATATCGATATTGTCGATCCATCTTATCCGATCTTAGAAACTTATGTGGTTTTTCGAGTTGTTTCTCGCAACTTACTTTTTCCAGTGTTCAACATCTTTTCCACGTGTATTCTTGCTAACCTAACCTGGTCTGGATATGACGGCTGATGGAAGGAAATAGTACTTGCGAAAAGTAATCTCATCCTATATATACACGAACCTTCAGATACAATCTGCAGTGCGGCCGTACTTAATTGTTCGACAGGTCATTATCGTTGATGCATTGTTGTTCCACTGGTTTTCCCATTCGTTCGTAACGTCAACGCGAATTTGCTCTACAAATAAATTTGGCATCGAGTCGCGAATGAAAATAGCATTTCACAATGCTTTCGTGACAACGGAATTTATTTTTGAGTATTACGACTTTTAATATTCAGTAAGTACGTATACAGGTACACTGTGCGAAAAGCAATGTGCACCTTCTGATTCCAATAACTTCGTCATCGCTCGATATGCCAAATCAATACGTAACGAATCAATAGTCCTGCTACCACCTATCCAATCATTTATTATATATATTAATTACTCCTAAGCATATTTCTTGGGCCTCCTGTATACCGGCTTCGACTTTTTAACTTCACACACGTTGTGCATTCGTCATATGACCGCATAATTCTTTTTTTTTTTATATGGGACGCAAGAATTTCACTGGCTCATAGATCTTCTGGCTAGGTATCACGTTGCATACGAAAATAAAAAAACATTCGTAATATCGCGAAAATAAATAGCCAGCTCGACTGTCGCTTGCGAATGCGGCTTGTTGTGTTGTCGCGGCATTTGTCATAGAGAATAATTAATTCTGAGGACCTGCGGTTTTGCCGGGAAGAAATACGTGGGCGTGCTGGGTTATATACCTAGGTGCTATCGCGGGTACGTGAATGAAATTGAAGTATCAATGGATAATAGGGTGGCTTGTTCGGGATTTAATAATTGCACAGAAAGTCGTACAGTTTCTTGACTCGCGCTTCTTCCCAACACTTGGAAGAAGTTGAGAAGCTCGCTCGAATCATTATTGGCTTTAACTCGGTGACATCGTCATCTTGGTACGTATATAGGAACGATGAAACTTTGTCGGCTGCGTATACCTAAGTCGTTGGTACTCAATTCAGCCATCTTGTTCGCAGCGAGCTTTGCGCTAAAGGATATTGGAAATGTAATCCTAGCAGGAACTTTATTAAATTTCTTATTTACTTCTTAAATGTCGAACTTTCTTTTCGCTTTCTGTTATCCTTCACGCTTCGCCAACAGGGACGTTTTCTAGAGATACGTTATCTCGTAGCGTCCCGACTCTCATTGACAACCGATAATCAATACTGTACGTCATTGCTCGTGTGACGTAACAAGTACGATGTACCTATGATAAAGTCGTTGAGATAAGAATTTATTATGAAAATCAAACTGATTTTATCGTATAGCTAAATTAATTTTTTTTTTTTGAAAATTTTACCTAAATGCTGTACGATTCTTGGAGTCGAATTGAGATCATTTATACTTTCATTGTTAGTAGTGACGATTTTACGTTCTATTTTCTCAGCTATGATAATCGTATATGCCGGTATGGCTGCTAAGTCTGGCGATGACGATTTGCCGCGTCTACTGAAAATAGACGCAAGGGTGCTCGGCATTGCGATATACGAACGACGTGTAGGTAACAATCGCGCACTGTTCTCGTGGTAGGTCCACGTGGTGAGGGTTAGTATATCAGACATCCGAAGTCTTGGGAACAGAGCCCCATAGACGTGGCTCGAACGAATCCGGCTTTAAAATCGTTTATCTAATTACAAAATAAATATCCTGCAAATATTTAGAAACCTGTTTAAGCGAGTGATAAAATGCACCTTATGATTTGGATATTTCAACTAAACAGTGATTCGTGTTCTTTCTACCGACGTTAAATACTTTTGCTATAATTTCCATGTACCCGTTTCTGGATGAATCAAGTATCTGTATAGTGGGAACGTAAAAGTCTCTCGCAAGACTGTAGTAAACTATTTCGATCCGCGTTAGTAATTCCTGCACTCGTCAATCTGGCACGTTATACGTATCTTGCATAACGTGGAAACGATATACAATAAAGATACGTCCTTAAGGCAACCTTGTTGATCCTCATAACGCGCGCATGAAAACGGTTAAAGTGGTAGCTCAAGAACCTGCTTCTCAAATTCACATGGAAATTGTATATCTCTGCATTATGTCGCGAATAGCTCGGTACACATGTAGGTTGGTGGGTTACGAGTGTGCTGTGACGTATCATACTATACAAGGTGGCACGAAATACAAGGTACAATCGGAGAGGAGCTGATTTCTCATAGAAAAGCAAATCGAAATTACGGAGTAAACTTTTTCGATACGAGGCTTCGTTTTTAAGAAAATTGACTCTAAAAATCAATCGGGCGCACACGCAGTTAACTAATAATCGGCTTAAAGAAGTCGCTTGTGACACTATTTTCTTTCGTATTTGTATACAATAGCCCGTATTCAGAAATCGTTTTTAGTGCTAATAGCGCGCTCTTAAATTAGTTTCTTACTGACTTTTAACTAAAAGCGACTCTGTTACTGACTTTAAGAGCGAATTCTTAATACGAGCTTATGTCTCGTTATACAGGTGTTTTAAAAATTGACGGTTTCGGTCACGCCAGACGCAGTTCATGACTCTCTTATTCGACCAACACAACTTTGTATACAACAGGAATATCGAAATTTAAAAAATTCGTAAGTTAACAAAATAGATTGCTCTCGAAATTGGAATAACGGTTAAATTATTTTAAATCATCTTATGTCATGATATTGTCCACAGATATGGAAGGAAGTAATGATCTTTAGCGAGCTCCGTAAATCGATGTACAATACAATACTGATATTTAAAGTCAATATCCTTAAAAATGAAGCCTGCTAGAGAAAAAAGTTTATTCTGCAATTTCGATTTACTTTTTCATAAAGAATCCCCTACTTTTCGAATGTCGTCCCATTCTGTATAAGTTGGTAGCACTAAAATCGGCAGGAAACTTGACTTGATTGTACTACGAGCAGAAGTAAGTGAAGTAAGTGGATAACGCAATAGCGAATTTTCATTTGGTACCGATAACGAAATTGTTTTTTAAACAGCCGCGCGGTCGCCTTGACAATTCACGGAGATGAATTCTACAGTTTATTTGTCCTGCGACTGTCCCAGGGAAAAGTTGGCAGCGACAGCTTGGCACTGGTAACCATGGGAGTAGGTAGATATACGGTTAGGTAGTAGACAGTTCTTGTCGTACCTCGGACCTTCTCTTGAACTCCTCTCCGTCTATATACTCTTCTGATATATATATATATATATATATAAATTTCATCGAGAAAGTTTCTTCAGAAAATATAATATCAATTCTTCGTCGTTGGCCTCCTAAGAAGAAGCCAAGAATCTTACTTGCCAGCCAGAGTCCGTAATAAAATTACTTGGCAGCACGCATCCCTATCAACCAACCCCCGGCGCCTTTCGCTAGTGTAATTGATTGAGAGCGAGAGATCAGCTGATAGAGCTCATGCGATTCCTTTATTAAAATCTGTATTAATCGTGCGGTATACGTGACCACTGGAGATTGTTCGCAGATTGGCCAATTTCCTTCATCCATATACGATAGTCCCTTTGCATTTCACGCAAAATTCATACCCACTGTTTTTTTCACTCACTGACGATCATTCTTAACGGGGATACCTTTTTTCACTGTGATACTTTCATAGTAGTAAACAGTATGCATCATAATAGTCCGTACTAGATGTACGCTCTTGGGCCAATGTAAACGTTAGCTCTGTAAACGATGATCGCAATTCGAAGAGGTTAGGTTGGGTTGTAAATATGAAGCATCCGTATCGACGAACCAAGAACACGACAGCTACGAAGCCAACGCCTGGTTGCACTCAATTTCAATATAATCGAGCTAACCCAACCTGACCCGACACGCCCAGCTCATAAAGCGACACGGGTATCATGTGGCGAATGAAGAATTCGAGTGATCTTTCAATAAGCTGACTGACCCCGAAGTTCTGACCGCCCAACCGCCCTCTCTATGACCCCGTACAATCGATCAATCTGAAGCGCATCCATACTGCGGTCGGCGTACTTTGCACGTGTTAGGCAATTTCAGGCAGGAACGGCAAACTTCGCCGGAGTCTCGTCCTTTTGGAATCGAACTCTCGTGACACGTGCAATTATGTCACACGTCTTAGGATCGAATTACCATAAGCCGAAAGTCAATCGATGTCTTTCCAGTAGGCTTTCCGTGTCACGTCCTATGGACTGTAGCGTTATAGTGTCACGAATTCGTCATATTGGGTCAACGAATGTCGTAATTTTCAACCGTGACAGCCTGTTACCGGAAATTGGATCGCGAGACAATTAATATGCTAGACGTCATACTTCACGGCTGCCGCGATGCGATCTGGTATTGCAACGAGGTTACGCAATAGGCTGAGCTTACGCAGCAACGTTCCCATCAATGAACCGCGTACGTATATACGTCATCGCTCGTAGGATCGTTTATGCTATAGTTACGTGGGTTATGCAAGGTTTCATACTTTTAGCGCAGACTGTAGAAACGCGACTTCCTTGATTATGTAACTATTCGCGTAGTTCACTGCTGAACGATTGACGAATTTTTGTAGGAATTTTATTGGTGACGCGTCGTAACGATTCTCTCCTTTTTTTTTGCGACTTTGCAATATCACGATAACGAGATTTCAGGATTTTATTTGAAATGTTTTTAAAATATTCGTATTCGGCTTTGGGAGATCAGGGAATATTTCGAGAAATTGCTTGAGAAAATGGAGAGTTTTAATTGAGCGATATATTGTCAATGTTAATATATGCAGTATATATATTTTTAATATCAATTTGATAAAATAATAAAAATTGATCATCCAATTTCTTATTGTCGTTCTTCCACCTTCTTTCTCTTGTTCACGTTCCTTCATCCCTCATGTGCTAATGATAGGCCACCGCTGCAGCATACATAATTGCTGGCCATTAGGCGTGGGTGGCAAAAGGCATAATTAGCATCGATCGCGAAACTCGCCTGAGGTTGCTTCGAGGCACCAAATCTCATCGGCTAATTCACATCGACACGGAAGACAGATAAGTGTACTTCGTGTTTCACCTTGTTCATTTTAGGAATACTTTTATTCATCATTCCAAGGTCTAGAGCAGTCGCCAGTTATAAGTCCTCGTACCTTGGCTTCGAGTTGGACTACGGTTTAATTCGAGTCTTGCCAATTTAGTTAACCGTGAATTTATCATTAGCAATGGTCACTTCTATGTAGACTCTGAATTTTTTGTATGTCAGGAATAGCAGAAATGTAAAGTTATATATATATATATATATATATATATATATATATATATATATTGCTCGTAAGCCGTATGGACTGTTTGCACTTGGCAGCTTCGTCCAGTAATTACGAACTCAATTAGTGACACTTCAGAGCTGTGGCTAGGACCCGAGCCACCATCTGCCTAAGTTCGTCCAGGATCTACGACAACATTAACTGTCATTGAGACACCAACGTGGCTCAAGCTTTTACATTCAGAACGTTGACCGACCCACTTTATGTCTAGATTTTCAAGTAGCTAATCAAGTGCTAGGGAGCGAAGCTAATCCCGTATATCGTACCGACCTCTTGTCGTTATTATACTTTCAAATTGATATGTTACTTAGGAGACACTTTTCTTATTAAGTATTCTTGTTCGGTTGTTACTGGGTAAAAATCATTTTGATCTTATTTACATGTGACGAGTCTTAGACTTCCTGCGTGCTTATTCTGGAATTGATTGACGAGGGACTGGATTCCTGGTAACAGGGGTTACGGTAGATCTTTGATAATTTGTAATTTTTTAACGGAGAATAAAACTTTCTTGAAACGTTTCGCTTGCACTTTCGACGTTCTCTTTTTCGGAGAGTTCGATTTTTACGTCCGAGTCTTTTCACTGAATTTTTTGGGATTTTTCTGTAGATTTTGGTTCTCCAAGGTGGACAGTGTTTGCAGGAATTCGTAAACCTCACGATTGGTGCTTGATTTTCTTTGGACGGCGATATGAAATAATGTGCTTTGCACTTTTTCACTATACCAAATTCCATTCCTCGCTTTAAAGCAACAGCGACCTTAGATAAAGGTTATATGGGGGATGAATTCAGCTGAAATTTGACATCGCGAAAAATTTAACGTCTTGCCGTCAGTTCCTTTCTTACCTGACGTTTGGATGCTCGTTTCCCGTAGTATTTCAAGATATATGTCAGAATTTTGCTAAACGTACAACCCTTCCTGCCTTGGAGATTCTTTGCGGCTGACATGACAAAAGATTCTTACATCTGAATGGGATTGAATAATTTCTGAATACCTTCCCTAACTGACGTTACTGAAATTGCACGTCAACTCAGTCATTCATCGAGCTCTTCCTAGAAAAATATTTTTCAAAATGTTTGCGTATCCGCATTGAAAAAAACGGATTTGACACTGAACCCATTTGGAAATTGAACTAAATCGAATGTTTCACAGCAATCGTCGAATGCAACCGAAATGTAATATCATTTGTTTTTCACAGCGAGTAGAATCGAATTTTCCATCTCATCGAAATTCTCTATGAAAGCGACTCTCACATGGCAAATAAAATTTTTTTGTGACAAACGTTCAAAGAATGTCCCGCGTAATGCGTCGCCAGAGGGCACCTTAAAATATTATTTTTTAGACAAATGACTATAAAATTACCTAAAAATTTATTATAGCAATATGAAACCATGAATTTTGACACTTGTACGCAAACGTGTGCACGACTTCGAAGAAGAAAGAGACTCAAAAATTATACGTTGATTTCAAGCAATAGAAAAATTCGTTCAACCTATAACACGTAATACATAAAATACAGTTACGAGTCCAGTCATCATTATAGATTCAAGAAAAAAAAATCGTATGCAGTTTATCTCTAAAATGCACATGGTACATTTTTATGCGTTTTTATTGATTCTATAATACCTATGAAAGCTGTAAATCGCAAATTGGAAACTCCAAGTGCGTACGCTATGAATCCTATCTCTGCGACATAATAGAATTCCGAGCTTCCCTTTAAGTAACCACGTGTTACCAAAGAAAAATAATTGGAACAATCGGGGATATAGCTCAGGGGTAGAGCATTCGACTGCAGATCGACAGGTCCCCGGTTCAAATCCGGGTGTCCCCTCAGCTGATTTTTTTTCTTTTGCACCAATTTCAAATTTCCCGC
The DNA here is from genome assembly GCA_030142285.1 of Calameuta idolon. NCBI lineage: Eukaryota > Metazoa > Arthropoda > Insecta > Hymenoptera > Cephidae > Calameuta > Calameuta idolon. The sequence continues at coordinate 482,295 of JARQSV010000648.1, read as the reverse complement.
GTCGAATGCACTCCGCACCGAACTCCGTACAATAAAGTCGGTCAAAATTGCATCTGATCCTTTAATTCTCAGCTCGTTAACTTACGAGATTATGTCACGAAGCAAGTGGCCACTTGTCCTATATCATTCCAAGCATGTGCAAACCTACATCCATTCACATGTGAACAGCGTCCGCCCATGCATTGTGGGACAACGTTGTACCAATTCGAGATGAACTTCCCTTCTCATTTAAAAAACTGGCGACTTTTAGTATATATACGAAAGTACTTAAAAAAGAAAGCATTGTTTAAAAAGTCTCAGAGTACGTCATTCTCACTGGCTATTATTCAGTAGACGAATATTTCTAGGGAATTTCATTTGCACTTAGCATTTCATTTCAACGGTTAGTATCACTGTGCACTTTAATTCGGAACTATCTTACATGACAATATCGTACTTTTATTGTTTGATTTTACAATTATTTTCAAAACCAAATTTTTATAGGGACACTTCAATTGCGCCACTACTTATTCCTATGCTCGTCCGTCTATTGCTCCAGCAACATGTCTGTCTCTCTCTCTCCTAGTATAGGTATGTGCTAATGTCCAGAGACTTTGATCCTCGTGTGATCGATACTCGAGTATTTCAATCAAAGCCGAAGCTCCCAGGCTTTCAGGATTATTCCAGACGGACTTGCCCGTCCTTGGACAAAAGGCTATTGAAATTCGCGAATCCCAAGCCTATCTCGACTCCAAGCAGTGTTCATGCCAACCCATAGACTAATCCTGCATTCGTCTCTAACAATCTCTAGAAAACGGAATGACAAAGCTAGAGAATTATTTATTCCTTTCACGCTCGATCGAGTCGATTTTCCAAGCAATTCTCTGACATTGAATAACCCAGAATTCCCGTTGAACGACATAACGCTTTACATTAAATTTAATAACCACATAGCTACGTTAAATTTTTAATAGTCGAATATTCGTCTTAAACGATGTGTATTGTAATATCACTTTAGTAGCCATGTCAAAGTTCAAAGTTGATGGATCGACCTCGGGTGCTCGTCGAGAAAGCCTCTGTTCAATTTGAATTCATAAAAGCACAATTAACCTCAACTAATTTCTCGTTGCTCGGAGCTATGGCCCACGTACGGTACATCTTGGTCGTATTAAATTATAATGAGACCACACCTATATCGTAGATCTCAAGTGAACACTATAGGTACGCGAAAGGAGTTGACGTGTTCACGCCCTGATGCACTATGACGCAAGGTCCATGTAATATGGTTAGGTGGTACTTACCCTTGTACGTGGAAGTTACCCTTGTTATACCGTATATATAGCTATACGGAATCGTGTATCAAGTACCCTCGGCAAGTACGACATCGCAATAGCGAATTCGTAAAATTCGGAAATACTTCAAGCGCTTCGTGTCGAGCATCGAATTTCCATTTTCATTCGACATGCATTGTACGTTCAAATGTCCGATTTAACGAAACGCAGACAGTCGTGCGGTGCATATCGAGATCGATGTATCTGCTTTGGTAATTTCGTGAAAATCCTCGGGCAATTTGGCGGCGAGTTTTGAAAGTATCCGTTGAAAAAATACGTCCATTAAAACGTCATTCGATTGTCATGCAAGTTTATGTATTGCAAGAGCGATAAGCTCATAAAATTTAATGACAGATCGTTGCCGCTTGAAATCGATATAAATCATTATTGAATTTTACTTCTTTCTTCGACGTCAAGTGTGTCTGTGGATTTCTGGCAAATTTATATTTATACCTATCTGTATAAATCTGTATGTATCTTTTGGTTATAAATTTATTTGACGTTTACGCTGTTTAATATGGTTTTAAACTTTCTATCCGATGATGCAAGCGTTACGTTTAGCCGATACTAGTAATTGGTTAGGGGATAACGACGATTGTGGATTTTGGTAATTTAACCACAACGATATTTCCCTAGGGGTTTGTCGATATATTTGTACCAGCCTTATTTATTGCGCATTAGGTATATAATGGCCCAAGGCTTGTCTCGGGATTATTGCGTTTTACGGGTTGAACCTGAAATTACGGCGAAACGTCATATGCCTACGAATACGGCATAAAATTAACTTTTTACGCACAGAAACGCACGCGATAGGGACTATAGGTCGGAAACGTTTTAGAAACGGTTCGAAGCCGAAAATAGATTCCAGACACGCGTATATAGTTGTGTATGTCTGCTGCAAGACGACGACGTATCCTGAAGAAATTTTCGGAATTCCTGGAGTTCCTGGTGACGTCGGTACTGAAATGTTCCTGGGATTATCTGAAATTTATCTCAACAATTTTAAATAGATTTTATCACGTCTAGTAAAAATCCTCAGACAATGAACAGTCCAGATAATTTTTTCATCTTTCGAGTCTCGGTTGTCTGATTGAAGAATTCCTTTGTTCAATTTGAAAAATGGGTGATAACTCATGGGTGTCAATGTTATCTATTGACTCATCGTTAGAAAGAGTATCGTTCGATATGTTCACGGACACATGAACATTGCTTGCACTATCGAATACGCCTGAGGAATTGATAACCCAACTCGCACTGCGGTACTGGAGGGTCTCGTATAAACAGGCGCAACTGGCATATCGCCAACTACAATACCGTGCCTTGTGGACGCGAATGCGTGGTTGCGCTGTACGTAGAGAAATAAGAAAATCTTTTTGAAATTTAATGAAAAATTTTGTAGCTCGAGCACGGCCGTCTTTTCGCCAACGTGCACTGTGTACAATACAGTGGTACCTTGGTAGCTTCGAATTTCTTCACGTGGACGGTGTGTAGCAATGGGACACTTAATTCTCATCTGTCGTACGATTAAATAAATTTTACATGCATTAGTCGAAAATTACAGTTGGTTGATGTTTCGATTAGAAAATGACTGCAATTCATTAAATTGCATCCTGCGAAACTTGGAATCGTTTTTATTTCAGGCAGAATCTAGGTCGGTTGTTTCTCTATCGCTTCATACACAGGAAACGCATTCAATTCCGCCTGAGAATGAAATAATTTTTCTACACATTTTTCATTCTTTTCTCCTGCGCGTTGCCTGGATTCGAGAAGGTACAGTATACCTGTGACATACGTACGGTAGAAAGGTACAGTAATGTCGATTACCGACAGCATAGTTTCGCGCTGCGACAATAACGTCGTTTCTATAATGCAAACACGATAAGGACAAGGTCGCTAGTGTGTATACACACATATGTATATGCTTGACTCCACGATTCCTGGCACGTATGGACAGCGAGTAACAGAGCTGCTGGAACTTACGTGAAATTAAACGTTGAATAAATAGATCGTCGGTGTTGCTGCTGTCACTTATAGTTTTCATTTTGACGGCTGTTTTATTTTCAAAGAAATAAAAGAACGTGGGCGTGTATGGCCCAATCGTGCTACGTATCATTCCACTAATTCTAATACCTATTGAGCCCCTTTTTTTTAATGGATCCAGATCAGGGCCTGAAGAATCTAGTCTAAGTGGATGGGACTTTCAGTAAGTCAGTGACTCATTGGGCCAACATTCTCCTTCGATGCGTTTAGTATAGGGCCCTTTCTCGCTCACTTACGCCCGCATAGTAGAGGCATTAAAGCATAGCTATGCTACGAATGCACTTACGAACGTAGAACGACCGGGCAGTGCCGTAACTGGATATTCGGGAGCCTTGAGCATTAAAAAAAATGTTTTTTTACATATGGCCTCTCAGAGTTTTACTGTGGTCTGACGTAGATCGTGTGAATTTTTTAACGATGCGTCATAGCTGTACTATCACGTCCTAGAAAAGATAAACGTCATCGTTCAGGCAACTTCGTTATTATCATCGGTTAGTGTCTGAAAAGTATATCTATAACTAGATCGATCAGCGATCATTACCACCACGTTATCAGAGCTAAATGCGCACGTCACCAGAAGAACTTGAATTCTTCGCGTCGTGGACGGCTAGCGGATAAGAAACCAATACTGTTATTGTTATACGAATACAGTGAAGATATGTTGACATTAATACACTATCGCGATACTTTGGAACGATAAAAACAAACCTTAAACTTCTAAAGCGTCTTGGATAATCAGCTGATATCAAATAGTCTTTCATACTTCTTGCGTATAACAGTGATGTATCTGGAAATGCGATCTTTAAGGTTCTATCACACTGTGATATATCCGTAGCATGGACTGTGTTATTCTCGGTATCATTTAACGTAAATATCTCTACCGTAAATAGTCTATGAATACCGTGTCGAAATTCTTGAAAAAAATTTCAATCGCCGATGGTTATCAGTATCAACTGAAAATTAAATCCAGTGGAGATTCCTCTTTCCTTTCGTGGCGCCCCATTTTATTCGGCCCTGACGGTCCCACACCAGTAAGCCGTAGGGACCGAGCCGTAGCTGTCATTCCTTGGGCCAGTGGTAGCAATTACCACGCAGCCTTACTCACGGACAAGCACGATAAACATTTTTCAGTTTCATTCAGTTCTTAAGACGGGAAGCACTCTGTTGTTCGGTCCAGTTTATTTGCACGTGTGTTCCTGCCGGTTAATAAGTGAAAGACGAAACTGTAACTTCAGCGTCGGTTGCGCTCGAAGACTGAACTGTACACGGGATATGTAAAAGCTGTGAGGATATCGAAGAGCTTCGCTCGATCTGGTTGATCAGATTGTTTTCAACCATCGCCGAGTGACAGTCGTGTCCTGTGAACCGATGTGCATTAAATCTTCGCAGTGGTAACATCGCTCTAAGACACGAATTTCGTTTGCGTGACTAACAGTGATCTTAGATCGGGACGATATTGGGAGGTTAATTTAGTTTGGCAGATTAACGGGTGTGGTTAGGAAAGTGACTTTTGTTAATAAAATTGATTTCTTGTTTGACAGTGACAATTGGCACTCGTGCCCTTTGACAGTGTTTCATACAGCTCGTATGTTCCTCGGTGTGACATGTCGTGCTGCGCTATTTGTTTATGTGTAAATTCTCAATAAGGACAGTTGCTGATATTTTTGTTAACACACCTTATAGACCGTCGGTGAAATTTGACAGTGAGTTTTAAATTTAAAGGGAGATTTAAGATATTACGCAAGAGCGTGATCAAGTCTTTTACCCGGATATACCGATTTCACGGTGATTTCGTACTCGTCAATTTCTCTCGCTACTCGGTCGCGTTAGACGCTTGAAATTGTTACGATCCAAGTTGGACAATGAGTGGCTGCAGTAAATGAAATTTACTTTACGGCGGCGTCGTTTGACAGGAAATATAATTCAAGAACGTAAACAAGGTGCAAGGATGGTGCACATGAGCTACGCTCAGTGGGCGTGCTTGCCAAGCACTTACCGCAACAAGGTTCGTATACCCTGCTTCGCTTCCTGTATTATCATACGTCGCCTTTCTTCCGGCTTTTTTTTCCCTCCTATGTAAACGTACTTAAACTTATTAATTTGATTCGAAGCGTTGATCCATCGAACGAGAAGGATGTTCCATGTGTTGTTTTCGTTCATGAGGATCTGGAAGCTGAGAAGAACTGCAAAAATAAATTTATCAGTACTTATATCTATAAGCAATAGTCACGTTCTCATCCAACTCATTATACCATGTACAATAGGCTATTAAAAAAATAATAATAATAATAACTCAAAAAACATTTTTCATGCTTTTTCAATGCTGCGAATATATTAAACTCTATTCCAAGACATTTTCGTTATTAAATTACTTAGCCGAGTCAAATTCTACAAACTGAAAACTGTAATTGGATCATCCTAAAACGCATACACCTACGAGGGCGTATAAAGTGCAATTCGCGTTGATTAAACAGGAAATAGCGATATTTGAGATATTGACGCACGCTCTGTTCCTTATCGTATATCAAACGTAGCGTAAAACCTCACGCTATACCATAGGACCATTGCCTCTGGGATTAATGATAATTAATTGTCTTTTGATAAGTCATTAGCTACATACGAATTACGCCTTTGTACGCGATGAAAGCAACGTATGGTATCGTGACGTTTAATTTCCCATAAACCATATTATTAATGACGGTATCGCGACTATAACTTTTTATCAGACTATAAATATACATAAATATATACTGTATATATACAGAACATACATTAAACTAGTCATAGTCTCATTCCATATATGAACCACTATGTATATGTATATTATTATACTCATACCATTCAGATACTTGTTCCAAGTAAGATACGTACTCATATGCTTTACATATGAGTATGCATAGTAATAATGCAGATATTACCTTACAAACTTATATAGCAGGTATACGTACATACATATATATATGAATATGATATATCTGGCTGCCTACATGATATTTCCATTACAAGTCCGCAGGGTGTGAAACGTGCCCATCCGTGAGTCCGATAGCATGTGGGGACCATAGGTCGAGAGAGTTCAAGTAGTTTCCTCTCGAAACATCGGCCAGTACAAGTCTCTGAATATAGGAGCGATGCAGTTGCAAGTGTAACGCAAGCACATGTAGTGTAGAATCCGACGTGCATATGTGTAGCAAGTGTCAGGGAAAGGTTCGTAAACTGCACAAAATGCCGGTAACAATGTCCAACTCACTCAGCAGAGATGAAATTAATGTCAAGGGGGTTGGCCGTAGAGGGATGTGCGATAGCTGTGTAATTAATTCCAGTCGCGATGTAACATAGGTTAGATCGTTAGCAAGCACGATCGACGTAGTAACAAGCGTACATAACGCCATCTTGAGTTTACGACTGGAGTCCTGCCGTTGAGAGAATTATTAATAGGGCTTAGTCGGATGCCGATGAAATTTCAATAAATTTCATCTCGACCGGCTGCTTAGGTTTTGGATGTCTAAAGTTTCTGGGCTTTTGCGATAGACGACGAGTCGTTTGATCGAAAATATCCTGACGTAAAATTTTTAAAAATTTCTTAAGCTAACTCCCTATGGCATATTAGCAAAGATCAATCCGACGTTGAGAACCGCACCCAATGGATCTTACTACCGCGCCCATGTGTCATGCGTTGCGCAAAAAAAGAAAAGAAATAGGCTCTTAACAGCCGTGAACGACTATCGCTTATCTATGATGATTCAGTACGAAAGAGATACGATGAAATCTATAGGAAATATAGCGTCACGAATTTTCGCAATGGCATATTCAATACGCTGGCTTCAACGGTTTCAAGTAAATTCTTGCAGGGAGTACGTTTGTCTGTCAGGCACCTGGGACCAGGATCCAAGACGTAGATAGGTAGTTATTATGGATTCCAGACATGCTGGAGACGCGTCCTTCGTGGAAAAGAAGGAACAAGGGAGACGGGAAACGGACGTCATTGCTCACGCTAGACGTACAAGTCGAATCCATGAATTTTCAAAGATGCTATGGATATTTATAGACGTGTATACAGTGGTGTGACATAGTGCTAGGATCGATTCTAGTACTAAAAAAAAAAATTATTTCAAGATCATTTTGGTAGATCTCTGCGACGATCCATCAGTATTTTACTCATCCGTACGTGAGGCCTATAGATCTAGACGTACCTATAGGTTACCTGTAGTATGTGGTATAAGAGCGTTGTACGTTATATGTAGAAGCCGTATATACTAGTTGGACCGTTATTATACCCATTCTAATTCTAAACGTGCCATTTGAACACTGTCTCGCCGGTCATTCGAATTGAATGAGCTGTTCCAAGTCCCTGCCGATGATGAGGCTAACAGAATCGAAAGAATTTAAGAATGGCGCGCGCACCCATTGTACCATACGCGACGAGCATACCTATTACGATGTTTATGTCTTTATGCTAATGGAGGCTACGTTTCGTGTAATGGGTTCTTGACCCATAATCCAACTACGGTATTTGGCAACTTCTCGAAGTACTATGTATATACCGATGATGATTACGTTTACTATTGATATGTTAGAAACGAGAAAGCGAATCAGCATAAAGTTTGCATGATTCAAGGTTCCTCGTGTGGATTTCAAGGCGCGGAACGGATCTTTATTCTGGTATGACATGTATGTATATGGTGGCTGCTCGTTATACTTCGGAGCTAATTGTACAAATTGTACCGCAAAACACGTTCTGAGACATCATTTGTTATTCGTGGTTGGTACCGACTGATTTAGACTTTCAAATTGCTGGTTTGGCTATCGTGTCGCTGTGGCAGTGAGATAAGTAGGCAGGACGTTGGCGCATTGACTTTACTTCTATTATTCTGAATTGCGAAAGACTTTTTGCCTTTTCTTTTTCTTTTTTTTTTATCATTCCTTCAACACCCTCATGAGCATCGGCGCCATTTGTACACGAGCTGCAAGTAGCCGGGAGCACGTGGGACATTCGATTCTAATATTGTCCTAGGCACTGGCTTCTGCCTGACTTGCTTGCCGGTCGAAAGCTCCCAGTGGCTCTGCCAGTGGCTGGTCATCTCGTCGACGGAGTCAGTGGAATTTTTGAGACTGCCGAACTACCACGTATTTATACAGGTGATTCGTAGTGTGATTATAATTCATCTGTAGTAGCTTTAGCTATGTGGAAATTCATCTTAATGGTCTAGCTCAGGGAGCCCTGGAAGAAGGTCCTGGTGGTATCTTGTTGTGGAGTCATCGTTTGGTTTTGCAGTTGCCAGGATTTATAGTCGTGACTGTAAAACTGATGGAAGAAAGTAAATAAGCCGGTGAGTAGGATTCAGACGAAAAATTGAATTCGTAAATTTCGTGCGAGTCTATTCGGAGCACTGGCGTGGACTCTGTCGAGAAAAAGGAGTAGTCACGTAATATTATTAAATAATAATGTGACTGGTAGGAAAGTTTTTGTACGCTTGAAATTTCATAATTAAATAATGAATTGGCCAATGGCGTCTAATAATTGTATTGTTCTAGTTTTGTGTATTACGTACTCTGGAATAATGCTCTTATGCTTCTATTCTTGATGGAGGAAGTTTATCGCTTTTACAGAAAACGGGATACGACCAGAATTTACGATTTCCGTGCGAGAGAGTTTTCAGCGTGAGCCCTTCGCTTGCCTTCCTGCATTATTTACAATCGAGCAGGAAAAGCGACTGTTAATATTACGCCCGACTGTGTTATCAACTTTGAAGAATGATATAGTATTAAAAATAAAGTTACGAAAGACTTTATAACTTTGATGCAGGGAGACAGTACGATTTATCATAATTTAGAATTTGCTGTCGTTCAAAGGCAGCGTTGCCGTTGAAACTTGAATGTTGAAAAATTCATGTACCATCTACGTGAAATTTCGCATTCTCGTAAGACGAAGCAATGGAGATTCGTGGATAACGGCTGTAGTAATATTTGATAAGGCGAACGTCAAGTGGTTTTTGAGAGATGCTGGAAAGTTGTCAGAAAAATATCTTCGCGCAGCGTCAGTCGTACCGAACCGCCACTGGCCAGAAGCAAACAGTTATTTTTACATACAGTGTCTTAGCTCATCTTCTATTTCACGGTAACCTCACGGACGATATCAGAAAATTGTGTAACCCGCAGACAGACGCAACGTCTGTTTCTCGAAATAAACGAACGCCATGTCACGTTTAGCCCATACAAATTTCGCCCTATAGAAACTCATTTCGCTCCATGCATATAACTGGAGGGACAGGGTGAATTTTCACAGCGAGAAAATATTACTACCGGGTGTCTCTGAGACGAGGGACTTTTGAGAAGATTCATTCGGAGACGTAAAATACGGAAAGCTTGTAGCTCGTTAACGTGGTAGGAGACTTAACCCTTAACGAACTTTCTCTAATTAGGTCGCTTTATATCGACAGACGGGTCGCTTCTATTTCTGGAAGTTACATGAGAATTTCTACGCCACGTCTGAAGGTTTAAGAGACAACACTGGGTATCGTGGATGCATGGGAGGGGTAGGACGTTATTTTTGTACATTCGCAGTTTGAAAAATGTCGTCTTTCATGAACTTCTGGAAACGTGGAAGTCAAACGTTTCAAAATTCTAACAGGCATACGTCATTCTGATGCGATTCTTTGAGATTTTTCTCGATGATAGTTCTATAGGGTGGCATCTTCTTTGCCTACGGAGTATTTGAAAAACGGTGAATGCGCTGAGAAGCGTAAAATATTTTACTGCCTCCCGTAAAATAACGCAGTAACGTGTTTTTTGAATGACCAATTATTAACCTCGGAATACACACCCTATAGCTTATGTTTTACGCGCACTTATGGAATGTCGAAACGTTTCGTGTATTTTTTGTAACGTCGTATCTCAACTTATGGATGAAAGATATATCGGTCAAAAGTCGACAATGTAAATGATAAAAATAGGCCGTCGGCTAGATACGTAAAAGCATTTTTCAATTGAAAATTCAAGTAAAACTCGAGTCCCTCTCGATAAATATCAGTGATCTGTAAATAAAATTCAGTATGGAGTCAAGACGCAGTAAAACTAACATATCGTATATGTATATACATATATGTATACCTTGTGGAGAATCACCTACGGGCGTATCGATAGAAAAGAATCACCCGACATATATATACATATATACAGACACACACACAATAAATCAGGATAAATTTGCAGTTTCCCAAACACCGTCGGACACATTCGTTCGGGTTTGCACAAACTGATTGCTCCATTACACGTAAAAATATTTATGTGCAAATCGCACACAGGAGTGCAGTTATTTTTTATAGTATTTTTTATTGCGACGTCATCATTATACGAACTGAAAAATATCCTATATATATATATTGTATATATACAATAAATATGTATTACTTGAAGTCACAACGTAAATTACTACGTCATCGCTCATCACAAATTATCGACGTGATCTTCGACAATTCTTTCTCGACCGGTTACGTCCAATTTCGTAAAGTTTTCCGTATTATAGATAATAACGATTTCACGAGCTGAAATTCACTTTACTGTGCATTCACTCCGTATACGCATTCCTCTCGAATATCCAGACGTTGACTGTACCATGTAACTGCTTGCAGGAGACGATTTTCAAGGAAGATTAATTCTCTTGAATTTCATAAAGTCACCAATAAACTACCAGCTCCGTACTAATAAGCTTCATAATCAAATTGTCCTTCATCACTCTATAATCAGACGTATTTACCATTGATAAACCAAGGGGCGTATACGTATCGAATGACATTGGGTCTGCCAATGAGCTTGCATTCGGTGCCAAGATCAGTCATTTAGTACGTGCAGTGATCAGTGAACAGACTTCGCGCAATTAACCAAAAAGACTCCTGATCGTACGTACCGCAATAGAAGTAAAAAAAAGAAAAAGGGCGTAGATAGTTGTGTGTAGATCTTACGAGTTCAGGACAAACGTTTCCACCTGATACCGATAAAAAAAAAGTACAAAGTAAATCAATCGAAAGGGCAAGTGTCACAACTGCAATAGGATCTCTTGTCTTCCTGTGAATGGACCTTTACTCGGCTGCAGGAAGTCGGCACGATGAGCAGGAGCTTCACGTCGGTATTGTTTTCTCTTGATTTATTTGATCTATCAGTGGTTGATCCAAGCGTTGGTATACATATATGTATACCCGTTTGTGCGCAGAAACCCATTACTGGACTAGGACGTGCTGACTTACTTGGCTTTGGCTTCTGCGCTCTTGGCTCTGCCTACTTCATTTGCTCCCCTTTGTTCGAGGCTATTGTCCGAATTAAATAAACTAAGCGACACTGCTAGATCTTTATCGTTGAAACTGAGACGTGACTCTGGTAACTCTCGGTCTACCCAATCTCTCTCACTCTCATTGTTACACGAAGGTTATCATGAAATCGTCCACTTGTCGCACTTTCGTCGTTGGCCACTCCTCGACCCTTCCTATTCGCTCTCATCCCTTTGCGGATGAAACTTCTCAGACACGGATACGAGCGATTACTCATCCACGGCGTTTAAGTCTTTCTCTCTGTCTTTTTTTCTTCGATACTTCTGATTGAACAATTTCCTTTAGGGATGGCCAAGATACGTCAATACCAATCGGATACTGTCGCGGCTCCTGGATGAGTGCTTTTGTTCGTTTTTTTTTTTAATGGGAAATTGTACTCACGGTTAATGCCAGTGCCAAGAATTTTTGAAGGCAAGGATGGACGAGTGGGTACTATTCGGCAGCTTTTTTCTAGAAATATAAGCGACAATGGAATCATCTAAAAGCATCGGGGCAATCTTAAGAACACGACTCGTTGACTTTTCTTCTCTGCTCGCTGTGCCGTCGCGGTTAATTACTTTTGTACGCGGTCTTTGTTTTAATTAAAATCCTTCGTGCCTGCAAGATCTAGCCAGTGAGTCGTCTTGGATGCATAATGCATTTCACGTTGTGTGTCTCGTATCCTCTTTAAAGTTTCTCCTGCCGCGGGATCCTTCCCTTTCTTTTCTTGCATCCTACACTGAAGGGGCAGGGGTCGTATATACCTTTGATATAACTTGATTGCTTTTCTACCAGCGTATAGCGTGTCAGAATTCCACTTGTTTGACTGTACCTTTGGCTCTTTGAATAACGTTAGTATAATATGTATATGTATACATATATGGCATACATATACATTTCCTAAAGCCAGTCTCATTTCTGTAAATGATATATAGTCAGGCGCTGTATAAGCAGGATTCGGGAATTTTTTTCACTTTATTTTTTTTTTTTCTTCGAGTATATACCCGCTAAATGGAGAAAAATAAATCAATTGCCTTTGAGAGCTTTCTTTTTCGCGAATATATGTATACACGGAGGGAACGAGTTTAATTTACTGAAGAGATTTTATTGCCGTACGTCTCTTTTGACGATTTCAATGTACTCGTAAGACTGTAAATCAATTTTCATTGTTAAATTCTCGTATTCCCGTATTGCATAGATTTCCCATTGGACAACATCGAAGCATTTTAAGTATATTTCTTCTATCCCGTTCACGAAGGCCAGACCAGTTTTACGATAAATATTCAAGTTTTACTTGATTTACAATAAATAATTTTCTAAGTTTCTAATCGTATAATCGGCCGGAACTGGGGATTTTACTTTTCAATTAAAACTTGGGTCGTCGTAACTTTCGCACTTTTTTACATGATACAATGATCATAGGAACTGATAGTTACATTACTTGTATTACAGTCGGATATGTTTACGCCCAGAATTCTTATCAGCGGTGTCCTATACCAGGGAAACAAAAAAAAACTTACGCCGAGCTGTTAATTTCTTTTGAATCTTTTCAGAGATTTTTTTTTCTTATATCTAATCTCTACACTATCCCAAGTCCTTTAGAGCTATCTAGCAGTTGCATAATGTATGGGGCAGACTCGTCCTGGTAAATCAGCTTTCAGCTCACGTTACCCACCTTTTACGACTACTATTGAGTTGTTATATTTTTCCCCTGACCCGGCACCGCAAAGCCATTAGGATCTTTTATTCGGCCCGATGCACTGCCTTCCACCTATACCTACCTCACATCTACAGCGAACTAACCTAACCGGAACAGGTTCAAAGCTCCAAAGATTTGCCCTATTACTTAGAGGAAATAGGTATGTACTCGAGAAACCGAGACTTTGTTGCCTAGTGAGAAACAAGAATGTCCTTATTACTTTATTAGATACAGCAGAGCGAAGTTGATGAAATTGTCACCCTTTTCAAATTTCAAAAGTGCGCCTTATTGAATTCTTGGAGAATCTTAGGCTTACGCTAAGATAAAGATTCTATCTTTGTCAGACTTCAAAGTTCCTCTTCAATACCGTTAATACCTTTGCGTCTACGTGGATTCCCTCCTTGTTCTACACATACGACGGCCTTTATTTTCCTGAAAGCTCAGACAGACTTACGTACAATGCTGTGTAAGAGACGCGAAATATAGTATACGGGATCATTCAGGCCAGAAGCACCACCTGAGATCATCCTGTCTCATTTCTATCCCGTATATACTCGTTATACCTACACTTGCGCGTCACGAAATTCTACTATTAACGAAGCTTCCATTTAAAACTCGAGTTTATTTCAAGTACGGGTTATATCGGTAAGTGTGAAAAAAAAAACATTAATGGAAATAATCAAGGAATGTGGGCTATTAATTTTTAGTACCTTTGCAATTTTGTTTGCCAACATTTCATCTTCAATGCGTTTACTGCGTTCACTGCGTGTGTCAGATAACGATGTCTCATTATACACTAACATACGACATTGATCGATAAGACGATGCTGTTGACGCACCGTTCGATGATCTTTTTATTATTTATCAATTGAATTAATGCAATAATAGAAATGCGTTATCGGAAATGATCAGATTAAAAAAAAAATTAGTATTTACTGGTGTCATTATAATTAGTGATAACAGTGTAAAAATCGTAAGCATCCATAAAGAAATTCCAAAATCGTGTTAGATACTAAAAAATTCTATTATGAGAATTAGCGTGCGAGTATGTCAAGACGATAATGAGCATGTCAGTCTTACATCGTTACCAGGACCCTGTGACGAATGTATATCGATTATGGACCCCATTTTGGTAGAAGGAAAAAAAAAGAACGAAAAGCATCGTCACAAAGGATAAAGATTTTCTGTATATAATGAAATATAAGAATTCTCCATTTCCCATTTCCGTACATGATACATATAGGCACGTCCCTATGGACACTGACGAAGTGATAGAGGCACATAAGAAATAGGACATATAAGAGTATCACGTGCGTTCCGGTGGGATCGAAAAAAAAGCGTTAGGCCAAAATTGGTCGGATATAGTGGTGAACGATTATTTTGACCCAGTTCAAGACTCTTGAGAGCGAAAACTTCTTTAGCCACGTTTGGCACCGGCTTGATCCACGTAATAAGTGAAAATCGCTCTATCAATTAAAGTTAACGCGAGAACAGGCAGTTTTCCCTTGAGCGCGAACATAGACAGACATTCGGTAAAAAAAAAGTAGTCGGATCTAGCTGGCCATTTATTGCTGAAAGCTATATGTATACCACAAAACGATCTCTACGATATTTACGCGTACGTATGCCGGAGTTTTATACTTAAAAATAAAAATGAAATTCACCCTTAATTCTCATAATACGGATAGGGTTCACGTGAAAGGTGCAATTAAATTTAAATGGAGGGCTGGGATCCATTCAAATCTCAAATAGACGGACAGCCTTACTTCTAGTTCCTCTTCGGTATGAATAAGCGAATGGAAGCGGATAGTAAGTATATAGGATGGAAGTCCGATGCTTAATATAATTGCGTTCTGCTCTACCTAACAACGTAAAAGAGAGAATTCGATATGTACTGAAATACGAAGGTGACCACTTCTCTGCAAACTATAAATGAATAACAGCTACAGGTTATAGCACACGAATGCTCGACCCAACATAGCTGCAAGATCATTTTTACTTTTAATAAAAAAAAATACTTTACCTAAAATTACGTAACGAAAATTACATCAATGCATCCCATTGACGACGATTATACTGGATTTTTTAAATTGCTCCACCCGTTATTATTTTATCAGTTATTACCCACTCTTATCACTGCTGTCGTAAAGGAAAAATCAGGTGGGTTTTTTCATACGAAAGAATTTCATACCACCGGCATTTCCGGTAAGATATTAGCATACGTTACACATGCAAGCATAAGTACCGTTATATTCAAGCGTTTTACTATGTCGCCCAGCAAAAATGGCTATCGCTCTAATTTACGATTTCACCATTTCGCCATTTACCGACCGCAGCCTTACTACTACGTAGGCATTCTGTACCCAGGTGGCCGCAGACATATAACACATGGCTGCATAGTTCCTACAAAAGTCACATACTATTCCGCAAACGTAAACGGCGTTCTTGCCCGATGCTCAGAACGGAATCAATGACCGATAAGTAGGGCCTTTGGGTGGCACCATTGTATTTCCCTACACAAGCCACCACGACACCCTCGGTTCTATCCGCGATCTTGGCTACAGCGGTTAAACCTAGGAAACCAACTAAATGCCACGACTTCATTCTGTCTCCCTCTAACATATATCATCTTGTCTCTTCTCATTCCTTCTCTCTCTCTCTCTCTCCCTCCCTCGTTCTTCTGCTTCTCATCGACTTGGAAGACCTCGCGATTTCGCGTGACGGAATCGGTGCGGCCTTTGAGACATTCACGCGGCTCGTAAAACGTTGAATAGAGTTATACGTTTGCCGGGATGAAGATTATCCTGTAACCGCAATACCAAAACGGCACCGAACAAGATTCCGTCGTCGGCGCTTTTAAAAGAGAGCGTTAAGAGGATTTAAAAGTTAGTACCTATAACTATACATGTACATAGTTATAGAGATCTATATAATATATATACATATACAAGCTCCCGCTTCTTCGTGCGTTTCTTACTTGGACTTCTTCTCGTTACGAGGAGATAGGCTACTGTAGTATGTATGGGTAGAGTGCTTTGTTGACGCTCCAAGGCAAGAGCCTTTTAGGTACGTGCCGATATACGGGAATGGTGGTAGACCGCTTCTTGCGCTTGGTCTCATCTGTGAGAGATTGTGCCGCCCGGTGCACGGTGCATCATCGTTGCGATCGGGCAAACAATTTTTTAAGTTTTAGGCACGTAGAAAAAAGTTGGTAACAATGCGTGTAGTCTTGCTTGTCACTGTGGCTTTTTTTTATATCATTTTTATATCGGGTTAACGCGCCCGTCGGATTAAAGAAGAGACATGTGTGTCAAGGAATGATACATTGTTCCCTGGTTAGTGGGGGAACAGGGCAAGTAGGAAAAATTGATTTCGGTAATATTTTGGACGCTTGTCTATTGTGCCAAGTATGCTTATATTTTAATGAGTATTTTTGGAGAAAATTACTTTGCTTTTTCTATGTTGCTATCGACTTCCTGCAATCAATTTGGGCCAGTTCTACTGTTATACGTATTTCAGTTCGACCCGTTGGACAGATTGCTAGTGTCGACGTCGCGGCTAACCGTGAGAAAAATCACGGCTGTTGAATTATTAACGACCAGCAGTGGCTCTCGTAATTCCGGGCACGCGTTACGCGAAAATGCTTTTCGGACGGCTGGGGGACCAGCGAGCTGGGTCCTCGGCTTATTCAGCGTTATTTCCTTTTCAACTGGCGACTACGAGCCTCGCGAGTCGCATGGCTCGTCTGTTTCCGCAAAACGTGATTTTCACGGAGAATTCCTGTGAATTCTCTGGCTCCTCACTAATGCCTCGATAACACTATATACCATAGTAATATACACTAAACTGATATGAAAGACGAGGATCTATATACGAAAAGGATATATTGCATTTTTCTTATTCAACTTTAAAGTCACGTGACTACTATGATTTTTCGTAACTCGTCGCTATATCAAAATCGTCATTTAATACCTTGGAAGATCGGAATTCGATATTTACTCGAGATGGGTATTAGAAGTGAAAATCCAGAAGTCTGAAAGTCTCGGATAAGCTTCTGGAATATCTTACTTCTGAGTGTCAGCGAACCATGGAAAAATTCTTGCCGTACTCGGACGGAGGTGGAGTTCGTTGAGAGGATCGCAATGGCTACCTCAACGTTGCCAGTGGAATAATAACTAAGCAGGGGACTTCGAAGCCGACGGGTATTCACACGGTTCACTTGTGTGCGCCATCACTTGGTATATGCAGTTCCGCCCGTTCAGTTTCGAGAGATTCTCGACGATCACGGTGAATTGAGATTCTCCATCTAGAAAGAGCGAAAGGGAGAGAGGGAGAAAAAGAGAAAGAGAGAGAGAGAGAGGAAAGTAGATAAGCAAGAAATACTATGAGGATGCGACAAATCGGTGCCAAGTGAATTGCTCTCTTGTAGGTAGTTGGTTACCCTTGCGCATCTGGAAATGACCGACCTTGGCAATATGATTAATGCAGATGTTAAATTCGTTAGAGTGAGAAAAGGAAGGAAGAATAATTGAGTGGAAGTAATGTATAAAATTGCCGATAATTTTACGCGTCTCTAATTACGCTTTTATAATTACATGTAATTTATAACGAAACCCAGCCCACGGTAGAAATAATCGAGTATAATAATGACTTGGGTAGAAAATTATATCCAGTCGCATCTTGGAATGTAATACGTCAAGAAAATATTAATCAACTCCAACTGGAAGGTCGTTCAGCAATAACCAGAAGTCCCTTATATCGACCAGCCGTTTTCGAGCTCACGTGTAAATTGCGCTTTGAAAATGTCAAGAGGTTAGAGTAAACATATAGCCGGCGCTAGGATTATCCACAGTTAACGTAAACGATGCCCTTGTCGGCCGTTTTAGTCAGCGTCGCGCCTCCGTCGAATGTCAAGGTCACGTACTTAGAAACTAGTTATAACATTCGGAATAATTTACCGTCAATCCATTCTTAATACACCGTAAATTCCCTCGGGAAATTTTCAGTCAATCGGCATCCCGAATGCTCGTATAAATATTTGATCGCGAAAAGAAACCATCCAGTTGGAAGATACCAGTCCTCGTTATCCCTGCGCATGCGTCTGTAACTTCTAAGCTTGACTGTCTCACGAGACGGTAAATATTCAGATAATTTTTTTTTTAATCCTTTCGCTAGACAGATGAACTCAAGCAGATCTAGAAAAGCATGGAGGAAGTTGGAAGTGGAAAGAAAAAGCTGAAGACTGAATTTCGTGTGGGAGTGAGTATGATAGGAATGAGGAAGGGAGGGGGGGTTGGTTGTTAGGGTTTCTCTTGGTAGAAAGAAGTGTGGAAGGAAGTTGATGAGACTGGGGTTGATGAAGTGGACATAGGGTAGTGGGGACTGCGCTAGGGTCAGTCTCGATGAGACCTGCGCGCTGTACATCTCGCGTGTAACAAACACTCGGGGAAACAATGGATTAAGTTATAAAGTTTAGTTAGCAAAGTGATCTCAATCTGGGGCAGGCTATTTAGGGAGTTTACAATGGTGTTAAATCATTGGTAGATAAAGATTTTTTTTTTTTATACAGAAATAACCAGTAGTCATTTGCCCTGTGTGCTTTAATTTTGCTTCTGTATTTATGAGAGCTCAATTTCGTGTGCTGGCGTTAAACATTCAAGGGGTCGAATCACATAATATTACTTCTTTGCAGTTTCGGTGCATTCAGACTGTATATATATTTTATTCACCAGAGTGCTATTGACGTTTGATTTATAAGAATGGTCGCGCTCACGAGTGTCAGAAAAAGCCAATAGCATTGGCAAATAATGCGGAGTGTATTCGTCCCGATATTTCCAACGTTATGGAAAATTTTTCACAAATTTTATTCCCGACGGACTAATAACTCGGATCGATTTTTCCTACGATATTTGTCCTGGTGCTTCTAGTCAAAAGGACAAAAGAAATTCTAATAATTCTTACAGGCTTCTCCCGCTTCCCACCGTCTTTCTTTCAAACCGAAGATTCTAAAAGCCACGAATCCATTTTCTTAACCTCAATTGGAATTGCAGCTGGTGTTCCGTGTAAAAAGCGATTGTTCGAAGTCTCCTTGGAAATAGATTAAACCGGTGACCTTGTTTCCGCGATGCCGTTGAATTTTAAAAAGCCACCCCCTCGACTCGTCGTAGCGCCAAAGAAAAATGGGGCGACACGACGCCATGGAAGGTCAACTCTAGAAGACTTGCGTGTTGTGCTGGCTTGAGGTTGGCGCCGATGCGATAGGATGCGAAGGGATGCACCCCGGCAGTCTCGTCGAGTCTAACATAGAACGAGAACATCAGTTCTCGCGTTTCTCTTAC
The DNA here is from genome assembly GCA_030142285.1 of Calameuta idolon. Classification (NCBI taxonomy): domain Eukaryota; kingdom Metazoa; phylum Arthropoda; class Insecta; order Hymenoptera; family Cephidae; genus Calameuta; species Calameuta idolon. The sequence goes on along the minus strand of JARQSV010000648.1, from coordinate 462,608 downwards.
CAACCGAGTAAAGTTACCACCGATCTTCATTCGGAAAGCCCTACCGCAGCACTGTGGAGTCTTACTGCGCTTGATTACTTTAATGAATATAATTATATAATTTTAATAATTCAAATTCCACAAACCTTTTACGCGGCTGATAATCGTCTGATTGCAAGATCGAAGGCACTTGCCCAATTCTCGAGTGGCCCTAAAATTATCTCAAGTAAAATAAAAAAAATTCTATTCATCGTCCAAAGAACGCGTGGAAATAAACACTTTCTTGCGGCATAAATATACGTAATAATTTTCACGATGCATCAATGTGATATCACAGTGACGGGTCATTGATCATTGAACTTTGTCAAAAGAAACTCACAATATCATAATCACGACTGAACGGAAAGCGGGTCAGTGGGGATTTACAATCTATGGAGAGTGGTCCCTTCGATGGATATACGAGATCTATACGATCGCTGTAGCCGTCGTAAGAGCGGATCGATATAACGAAGAGTGTCGCCTTCGTTACTCGTGAAAACAAGACTTGTGTTTACGTTGAATTGTATAGCAGCCAAAGGGTGTGCGAAAGAGAAATCGTTGTGAAAAGCTAGTGACTGCAGTGACTGACTTGCTTCTCCTTTTTTAAGCTTTCTTTCTTTCTTTTCTCTTTTGCCTCTCGTTCTCCTCGTCCATCCTCCTTCGTACCCTCGATTTTGTGACGCGTCATTGTCGTCAAAAAAAAAACGAAAAAAAGGAGTAACAGCCCCAGGTTGACGTCGAAGCGTTATTTTCCTCTCGCGGGGCAGCATGCTGAAATTTTGTTCACCAGGCGGCAGGAGGCGCAACACTACGGTGAGGATTTAGCCTTCGAATTAGCGCTTACTCGCATGCCTAGAACGAAGCGACCCGTGTTCTTGATGAACAGCAGCGTAGCTGTATTTTCGTGCATCAATCACGGCGAGAGTCCTAATTGAAATTCTATAGGTTAACGGTTGCCCCTGGCCATAGGCAAACCTCCTAGCAGTAACGTACATCTGGTTCTCCGTGCATAGTTACATTATTAAACAGGGAAAGCATATAAAGCATAAATACCTACATACGTGCCCCATCAAACACGCACGTATACTACTGTAAGGAATACAGATGAAATCTGATCAATAGATCAAAATAAAGGTAGAGCACATGAAACAACTAATATTCATAAGGCAAAGTGCTGCCTGGTATCAAAGAAATTGATTGAAATCATCGAGAATCCCATTGAAGGAAAAACACGATATTAATAGCCATAAAATGTGTGTTATAGGTAAATTCAGGAAGTAAAGCAGCTCAACAAGGTGTGAGAGAGGGTGATTTGATAAGCAGCATAAACGGTAGAAGCACCCGCGACCTCACCAACAGTGAAGCCCACGCACTTTTACGGAACGCTGGCGATCATCTAAAACTCGGACTCAATCAGTAAGTATCGTCATTAAATTACCATACTGATTTTTCATGCGCTCTCACTTACCGACACCAATTCCGTCGAGTGCACCATGCCGGTCTCTCTATATGTATGTACAACTGTCTACTTTTATTGTCCGGCGTAAATTGGTTAATCAGAATTGGACACGCTACAATCAACTTCCCAACACGCTCCACGTGCGCTAACGTATCTTGGCACAGCATTCCCTGTCTAGTTCGACACTAGCCTGGACTCGCTATACATACGTATAATAGCAATGAGGTATCCGATGAAAGCGCACGCAATCCCGCGCGAGAAGGCCCTTTATCGTAATTCCTCTATTGAAATGCAAGATAGAGGTGGAATGACAGATAGACAGAGCGCGGTGAGCTTATCGTGCTATGAATATTGGAAAGCTTTTGATTCGCTCGTAAATGTATATGTTAGCAATATTTGGCATATAGAGGTTACCGTAATCCAATCACACGTTATATTAATGGGTTATCGATTGACGTTTCGTAATTTTCTATATAGATTTAATTGGCATTCGATATAGATTCCCGTCGCGTTAGGGAATTACCTTGGATTCGTTTGAAACGAGTTTCCGACCACGCCTATATAGAGTTAATCTTCCATGAGTGGCTGTTTCGCTAGATGACTGGCTGACTGGTTAACGTTCTTTCGGTATCCTGCGTCCCTGCAAAGAAATAACGAAAACGCACTGGCTCCTTTATCAACCCTCTGTAACATATCGGTTGATTGGCAACGTGCTCAGGCTGAAGTACGCATAAAACTGATGTCGCACAATGAGTACCGACTGATTGGAACAGGAAGTACGGCAACGGGCTTTGGACAGCGAGGTCATTTGACGTCACGAGGGAGCGCCCAACCAACCTGTATTTGAATTTTATGCCAGACAGGATCAATTGTTTCGCATCTTTTGTACCGCCTGCGATGCTTCGGTAGACCCATCTGATCGACACTCCATAACAAATCATTGGAGCATTTATACACGAGATAATTGTTTGATGCAACACTTATCTATTCCACGTATTACATACCGACGTATGGTAAACTTTGTGCTCGACGATACTTCGTAACTGTATCGAGTCTCAGAAGTATCTGAATACTTCCCGACACGTGGTGTATACTTGTATATGTAATTTTATGCTAATTGATATATTCGTATTATACGTTTATGATCCTTCGTAAAATTGACGGTTATCATGCCCATGAGATTTTACGTACTGGATCTATGGCTTGTAAGCTGGGGGATACAGTGTATCCTATACGTCGTGTGTTATCTTATTCCCTGTAATTTATTGACATCCACGTTGCTCCCAGGGCGTTCCTGGTAATAAGGAACTGAACGTCCTTAGTACGCTTTTCTACATAGTTGATGGTTCTTAGGGAGTGAGCGAGGAAACGGACGGGGCTTATAGAAAATATTGAATTGAAATTTTCTGGTCTTTTCTGCCATAACGTTTTTACTTTGCCAGAGCGTTGCTCCGGGGTAATAACGTTGAAGCCGGTGCGCTAGAGGATTTCTATAATCCTCACATATTTCCTTGGATTATATATCAGAATTTCAACGCTACTCGATGTTCCTGTACGAGGCTCCGTACTTACTCGGTTGCTGTAACGTGAATTACTTTTTTTTTTTTTTTTCTTAACGGCAATTTACATCAATTTATCTTAATCCAGAAATTCAATTTGCCGCGTGCGAGATTACTGCTGGTTCAGACGCCTTCTGTAATCTGGCGCGGGATCGAGGAATCTTTTGCGTTGTGTAAATACTTCAAGTTGTGTTTTTTGTCTGTTTTAGGGAAAACGTTGGATCGCCGAAAAGACGTATATACAGGAGCAGTCTGCAAGAGAATACGTCGACGGAAACTCTGAAGAGTAAGATTAACCTTTTTTGTTGAATTACTGAATAACAGTAATTTTTTAATGTATAATCGATCACCGATTCACGGTTTTTTACAGAGATCACGACCAAAACAACAACGTTGAACCGTGTCATATCAACGGAAACCAAGAGCAACGGAACTGGTGAGTGTTTCCCTTATTTATCGACTTTCCATAGATTTGTCTTAGACAAATTTGAATTTTGGAAATTCGTACTTAGACTCATTAAAGCATTTAGACGATCGCGAAAGAGAGTAAAAATTGGATAAAGTCAATTAAAATAAGACATAAAAATCTCAGTATTTAAGATCCTAGCTGTACAATGGATGTACAGGGTGCGGCATTTACAGTGATCAGGTCGATGTTCTCGGGAACGAAGCCAGATATTAAAAAATGTTTCATACAGAAGTTGTAGGGTTTCATGGGGGACGGATAAATCCGTTTTTTAAATTTCTTCTTGATTACAGGCGTTAAAGTAATTCGAAGGTCATATTTTATAATTTCAATGGGACGATACAATTTTTCTTCCGAAAATCAAAAGAGGATTCAATTTTGAGTCTAAAAGTCATCAATTAAATAAAGCTTTCATTACAAAAGTCTCACTCTAGGATTAATCCTAGAGCGGCATTTTTATATAGCAAGCTATAACATAGCAGTATTAAATAACACGATCCCTTATCGTTAATGAGTAACACTATATAGACTAACGTCAAAGGAAAAATGAGACGGTGTCTCAAAAATGTGTATTTCACCATCCGATTCAATACATCAAAGTTACGTAGCAGCGTTTAAGGAGCACACGCGCGTGGGAGATACGCCAAGAATTAATAGTTCTTTCACGCTCTTAATTAATCATAACTTCGTAAGGCCACCGTACGTCGTTCAATATTATTTAATTAGACTTATCGACCTACATCGTTGACTAGTAATCGACTGTATACAAACATCGTCTAATTTTCGTACGTAGGCCGGAATCCTATGGGCGCAATGAACCGTGCCATCGTGCACACCGGAAGTCGATCCGTTCGACTGTCACAATATCGAAGGACAAGACCCCAAGACTCCTCTAATGAAAATATACATACGTACTGTCGATCGTCCGTGAATTTTATATCCTAAGAAATTCGCTTTTACGAAATCGACTCTAGTCCCCGTATATCCTTTCGCATTCGGCAGAACGGCAAGGCGCGTCCATCCTAATAAGGCACACATCGTTAGCGTTGAGTAGCGGAGCTCGCCCACGCTTGAAATTACCAAATTAGCGTGGTGGGTATCCACATCCTTATACTTTTATTTTTCCACGTATTTCTTCCCTTTCTCGTAGTATTTCTCCCTCTACCGATGCTGCTAGTAAAAAGTATATCGATGATGTTTAGTTCTCTTTTCTTTTTTCTTTTCTTACCAATCAGCCACCAATGCCTTTGCCCGTTCTCTCTCCGTTTCTCCTTGACTTCTTCGATCCTTCAGTAAAATTGCTACGACGTCACGCCATGCTGACTATCCGTATACGCTGTTGTATCAACTGAGTGTATGTGTAATGTATATCTATAGATGTATGTGAAGCAGGCGCGCCCTCCACTTAGACGCCCTGCGTCTTCCGGCAGAGTATCGCTACTCTCTTCTTTATGCTTTTCGAAGACAGTGCTCCACTTCTTTTCGTGCCAGTGCTTTACAAGCAGCCTCCTGCGAGACTCGTGCAGAACAAATCACTCTGGCGGCGGTGCGTGCGAATATATTGTGAGAAAGCTCGGGATGCTGGACGCGGGGTGAATCGTTCAAGAATGAATTTAAGAGAACGACTCGTGACGTATATTTGAGATGGATGAGATACGGTGGAAGTGGAAGAGACATTTCTGCGATATGGACCTTTAAATGTAGATTTGAGAGGCGTGAGATAGCTTTGCCGATAAATTTGACTGGATTGGGTTTATAGAGAGTTACAGTACCAAAGTTGTTTGAAATGGTGTCTATGGGAGATGTGATAGAAAATATGACGATGGGATGTAATGTATATGTTGAATTCTGATTATGTAAACGTGCTGGGAAACGTAAACGGTTGTTGCAGGAAAGTGTATAGAAATAGTTGGTGACTGGAATTTTTTTGGATTTTCATTATCGTTGAATATTTTATGAAAATACGTATTTTGACATTTTAAGGGTAATGAGTCCTAATCGTGTTATATGGAATATGTCACGCTTCGTTTTATCGTTAACGTCATAACAGACTTATACGGAATATAATGAACGTTCTGTGCCTTTCTCGTTTTATTGAGTAATGCAAATACGGTTGAATTGTGTTTGATTAAAATCAGTGTTATTAAGCGAAATTTTTTTGAGAGAGAAATTGCTGATATTAATTATTAATGCGTGAACTGGCACACGAGCTTGGCGCTCGAATGGGATCATCTATTTTCCATTACCTCATTATATTTGCATATACAAAGTGGACAAGCGAATTAATTAAACATGGCAGGATCTGTTTTGGTACTCAAAGAGTATCAATAATTTCAATAAAAATTATCAGTAAATATATCATCAAAAATGAAACTGATTGTCTACTCGCAACATCGTCCGTAAAGACAATTCGTAATGTAAAGTATAATTAAAAAAAAAATAAGTTTCTGTTAAATAAATCGAAAATCCCGAGCTTTCGAACGACACTTTCAGAATTACAAGTAAAACGTAAACATGAAGCTTCTAACTTGTTCGCAATGTCTCTCGGCCGTAGACGAAGCTGGTCCATCACAAAGATTAGAACAAATCGACACGACCGATCCTTTAATAATAACAAAACGACCGGTATCAGAATCGGATAAAAATTTAAGTCAAAGAAGCCCATCGACAACAGGAAGAAAATTTCCTGGTGTTCTTCGCGCTTTGAGCGCTCCTTGGAAGCGTAAGCGTTCGAGGCCGAAAGCTCGACTGGAAACACGTCACAGAGTAAAGAAACGAGATGTGCTCAAGGAGAGAAAAGAAAATGACAAGAATTTCCAGGAGAGCAAGACGAACAAATTGGACTTTAAAATGTCAAAAAGACTGAGCAATGGTTCCAGCAGGTTCTACCTGGAGCCTCTCCCACCGGAACGCATAGATGGGATAAAGTATCGTGAGGAGGAGATGCCGAGAAACAACGAGATCCGGAATGCTCATGATCTTGAGCGAGAATATTACGAGCAGTTGGAGGCATTGAAATTCTTCATCGATCCGCCAGCTTGTTTCAGGAATACCGAGGCGAGGCAAAACTTTCAGAACAAACTGAACACCCTGGACTTTAAGCGAATGAACACCGTCGCCATTCCAAATGACGGCAACTTTACTCTTACTTGGAACGGCTCGGATCTTACCGGGAGGCTGTGTATGCCAGAGCACGGAAGCACGGGTAACAATTGTCTGACGGATAAAGCGAGATGGCACGAAGATCAGGAATTCAGAAGATTTTGCGTCGAACCCTTGGACGAGATTATACAGGAGCACATGAGAATAGAGCAAGCCATGATAAAATTGTTCAGCAAGGAGCCGATACTTAAGAAGAACAAGATGAGCGTTAGTCGAGATGGTTCACCGGCTAGTAAAAAGGAATCAAAAACTGTTCGTTTCAATATTGAAAATTTGAAGGATGAAGAGTCCAAAGAGAAGAGGAGGATGACGGACCAGTTCGACGATATGAATGAACAAATAGTAATGCAAAGTTTGAAGATCGTTCAGCAGGAGGCAGAGAGCTTGAATAAAAGTCTGGCACGAAAGGAATCGGTGAGCAACGAAAATATTAACCACGACCTTCCGCACGAAATCACAGAGAGACCGGATGTCACGGTACCGGAAGGTATGTTATATCACGAGTCAGATTATCCTTTTGCACAATGACATTAATGAAGTTTTCATGAACCGATTGATATTCGCTTACAACACTGTCGATATTTCAATCCATGCAATACTGTAGACATCCGTATGAACCTTACTTGAACTATTTAACACGGTGAAAAGGTAAACATTAAGCTCGTCAAACCGTCCTGCCTGCGGAGACTCACCGCGTTATATCGCATCCTCTGTGGGACAATACTATCCCGGAAATAACTATCCCCGCTGTTCAAGCCGGCCAGTTCCACCGGAAATTGTTCCTTTATCGGTAGAGCTGCCCCGACAGCAAATACTTATTACTCCAAAGACTTTATCATCCGTTCGTTTATTTTCACATTTTTCGTCCCTCCACTAATTTTAGAGAAATAGCCCACATATCGACCTTTCGCGTAATAACAGTTACGAGGAAAACGTCACAAAAGGTCCAATCAAAAATCAATCTACAGCACGTGTATCAAGATACAAAAAATAGCAATACCAGCAACGTACGCCTTAACATTTTCGAAAATGTTCATTCGCAATGAAAACCGTAGACTGTGGTCTCTTGTTAATCATTAAATGAAAAATAAAAAGTGAACGAATCTCCTTCTATTCGCTGTTGTATATATGCATACATATATTTGTGAGAAAAATTACTGACCCGATTCACGTTATACCTACGCATTTCAAATGATCCAAACACTGTATTGTAATTGATGAAGCCCAATCCGCCTTGTACGTATACGTATGTATAAGAACCCATGTGCTATACCTACTACCGGTTTGACTCCAACGACTCGCATCAATGGACAGTACATGTACATAGTGTACAGATCGGAAATCGGTTGGCAACTCGTACAACTCCGAGTACATGAATAGATTATAGGTACGTGAACGCGAGCCTGAACACGACGCGTTAATGCGCCGAATGGGTGCGGTGTCATGGGTCATGAAGGCCAAGCCCTGGGCTTCCGCAATAATCATCTTCTGCCCATCCGTCCTTCTTCGACTTCCAAATACCATATATACCTATATCAAAGATCATTCTGGAGACGATTTCTTCGATTCTGCCGATAGGATTCAAGCCAAAATAAAGCTGATTAATTCCACTGCAAGGAATAATAGGTTCACAGTCTACCGAACAAGCAAGCGTAATACAGCTATATATCAAGTAAATATAATACAACTGCAGAAGCAATGTACATTGAAAGAATACGCTTTTATATTTATGTTATACATATTTAATACGACTATATATACTTCGGTGATATATACACGTGCTATAAACTGAAGTCCACGATATCCATATGTCCAAGGTACATTATCACGCAATCGACTCTTTATTTTACAATAGCGTGACACCCACTCGTTGCAAAGTCACAGTTCACGACGAAGGGTTGCATATGCAACCCCTTGGAGTCTCGAGAGTAACAGAACTAATTAGAGAGTCACTCGCCCTTGCTTAACCCCAACAATGCGATATAGTATACGCATAGTCTCAAAGGTTGGAAGATTTCATCTCCTTTTATATACCCCGTGATATGTGAAAATGAAAGAGGTAGTACCTATACGACTAAGTGTCTTGAGTGATTTAGAATCCCAATAATAACCAAGTATCTCATACATATTAATTGCCGAAGTCGATTGAGCGTGCCGACTCGTGCGTCCTGCAGCCTATGATTAGTCCATAGTGACATAATGAACGTTATGGAATGAATAGGTGTGTTCATGATCGGGTGAGGTGGGATGAACACGCGAGTGTTTATAGGTGTATTGTATGTATTCGGAAGGAAGTCCCTCTCGGAAGTGAGTACTATGTATGAAACCCATATGACAAGGGAAGCGACACGTGTGTGCACCATATGTACAGTTTCATATGCTTCTGTGTCGCGTACGACCAATTGGTGGGGTGATCTACGTATCCTGGGTGGCAGCTTTCAGCACACTCAGTATGTACCCGCGATTCGAACATCCTGGGAGCTCCAGTAACGTACAGCGACTGTTGTGTGCCGAGTGTCAGGAGTGTTCGAGTGACAGTCAGGTGTGATAATGGCAATCAGTGATATTTAAAACGTATTGCGGGGGATGAAATTCTTGTAATAAATTTTTTGGGGGTTTTTCAAATTCTTTATTTTTGCATTTTTTTTTTTAATCGACAGCTCACTTAGTCGCGGATTTCATTTGTATGGTATCCTATGGCGATATGGTTGGAGCGTTAGCGATGATTTTTATTGAAGGGAATTTTTTTTATTCGTCGAATTGATTGCGGCCTACTATCTTTTGTTTTTCCTGTTACGTGATTTCGCAATGACACAGTTTTGTGCGATTTGTGCGTGTTTCGTCGCTACGTAAATTTACCGTTTTATACGTAAAGTCTGTTGACTTCGTTAGGACTGAATTAAGTCGGGAAAGAATTAGTTCGTTCAAGAAAGTGTGACTATGGGACGGCACGAGAATAAGTTATAACTGACGTGAATCATTAACGTGTAATGTTAACTGTTTTAGATGACACGAAGAACGTTAAAAGCTACGCAAATCAGAACGGCGGTCTGAAGAATTTGCCGGCCGATCAAACGCACGATTCCGTAAAAGGTGAGCTTTAACGATTTTATATATACGCTTTTAGCTGGAGTATTCGAGGTAGAGGAAGTAGGTTAACTGGAATGCTGGGTAACGGGGAATGGTTGCTGCATGCTTTCTAGAGGATCGAGATGTCATTGGGATTTCTTACGTACATTAAAATTCGTATCATCACAGCAATTCGCGAATTCTTTTCTCTCGTTGACGGGGTTGCCGATACGGATGTCACATTTGTGAATGCCAATCCTATGGATTTGACTTATACCGCTGCCATTTTTAGCTCTTACCAATTTATTGAACCGCGTTCTATTTGTGAATAATTTTTTTGCGAAAAGTTACGTGGGAAACGTGACGTTTTTCAGCTGGATGTCGGTCGGATTTCAATTTACCATCATATACAGTGTGCCCATTCTTGAAGAGTGAAATCTTACTGTCAGTCACGTGGTGTTCATTTTTAAGTTCTGAGAAGCCTGTGACTGCGACTAAAATTTGTTTCAATTTTAAGAGATAAATATAAGTGTGAGCGGTAGTATACCAGATACGGATGATACATTCATTTTTTTGTCTCGTAAATTTAGAGCATTTACGAATATTTTGCAAAATGCGAACATTTTCGTCCTTGGAAATGTTTTATTTATTGACGTTGTTTGTTTGAAAGTTTTATCGGGTGGTCTATTCCTTTTTTTTTTTATTGACACGTTGTAAAAGACTATGATGGGTTATCAGGATTATCAATGAACACACGGGATATTTCTGGCGAGATATACTTTTTATTATTTACACGGCTAATGGAAACGTTTACCCTGTATCCCACGATTTTCTTCCGGCTGACTCTCGCGATTTAGGAAAAGAGTGGCAGGACTCTTTGGACTACGCAACCGACGCCGAAGACAGCTACATCAGAATGCCGCACGGCTCGCGCAGTCGTAAAAATCGTCGAAATCGGAATCGAAGGCGATTCCAGCCTTCGGCTCCGGAACAGAACGGAAACACTGCAGAAATATCAACGAACGAATCTAACGAAACCAATACGTCGGACGATGAAAAAGTTGACGAAAACCTTGAAAATGCGGTAGAGACTAGGGTTAACGGAGATGCTGTAACCGTGAAAACTGAAAATGCTGATTCTGACAGAGACGAAGTTCCCTCTCTACAATCACCAATCGTTAAGAGACGTTCAAGACAGAATCGCTTTAAAATCGAGAAAAAGGCGCTGAACACCGAAACGAAAATATGCGAAATCACAACGATTTGCAATCTTCCTCTCGAGGCCAGAATAGACCACATCGCCGGGGTTGGTATTCTGGAGAGGGGACTTAAGCAGGATGAACCAACGGTAACCATAGTCGAACCTATCGAACCACTCTCGAGTAGCCTGACGTCGAAGGTCAAGACCCTTGGCGATCAAAATTTCGCTCTGGCATTGTTGGCAAAGAACAACAGCCTCGAGATTCATGAAGTCAGCGACAGTGACGTGGAGCCTGACAATAGCAGAGTAGTAGTGGTCGAAGCGGAATCGGACGTGGAGAAGGAACCAGTAGGAGAATTGGTGATTATTGAGAAGGATCCCGAAGAGGAGAAGGTCGAGGAGCACGCGAGTCTCGAGGAATATTATTCGACTTTGAAGCCCAAGACCGAAACGGATATTAAGGTAGAGGCGACAATGGACGAGAAGGACGCACCGGAAACGCCTATGTCCAAGGAGGTCGAGAAGAAGCTCAGGAGTTTCATAGAAGGGCTCAAGTTACCGTCCTCGCCGGAAGAGGCCAGGGACGAGTGTCAGAAGGCTGAGAACGAGAGAAATCACGGCGGGAGTGCAGCTTCCAGGAAAGCCAAGAAACGTGCAATTTTGGAATCTTACTTCTCGCAGACGCAGGCTGCCAACAGGTTTCTGGATATTATTCAGGAGGAGGGAGAAAAACTGTCGGAGGATGACGAGCAGCATATACGGGACTTCATAAATGAGGAAATAAGCAAGTACAGGAGGGAGGAAAGAAGATTCGATGAGAAAAACATGTCGCAGGAGGATACGGAGGAGCAGGTGAAATCCGTGAGTAACGAGATGAAAGTAGCCGAGAGCAAATCGACAGTGGAAACAGAGAAAAACACTTTGGTTGTAAATAATCACAATTCAGATAGCAAACAGACGCAGGAACCCAGTGTATCAACGGTAACTGCAGTTTACAAAGAGCTTCCAGTGATGCAAGAGGCTAAAATAGAAATTCAAAACGATACGACAGACACCACGAATCATGTACCAAGGAACGTGAATAATGCTCACGTGATGAACGGTGAAGCTGGTGGAATATCGTCAATCGTGGTAAATTCAACGATCAATTATGTAAACGAAGGAAGGTGTCCGCCACCACCTCCCAAAAGATCCTCCAGCTTCGGTAGCGAGCCGGAGCCACATCGGCCGCCCACCCCACCCGAAATAGATTATCCGAGTGACCTTCCTGAGATTCCACCGCTACCAAACAATGTATTTACCAATGCAAAAATACCGACTCCACCGGTGCGTGGTAAAACAGTTCATTTCGCTGATATGGAGAGCAGCCATGAGCCGCCCCTGCGACCACCGCCTCCCGTTCAAAATAAATCTTTCTTCGATTCGAGTACTGAACCAATTTATGAAAATGTCAAGGTAACCGGAAGATCACCTAGTTGGGAAGAATCTAGATTATCACCATCGCCGCCGCCACCACCGCCACCACCACCACCATCTATACCATCGCCAGCTCCCCAATTGCCAATGAATCATCAGCATAAAGTTCGCGTATGCCAGTCTAACGTTAAAACTGAACAAAATACGGTAGACTTTGTGAAGACCCTTTTAACAGTTCTGTCGCAGCACGACACCACCAGTCAAGATGTACAAAATATTCTCGCAGGATTCGACCTGACCCAACTGCCCCAAAACATACGCGACATAATCGACGACCTAATGGCGCCCAGTTCGAGCGCGTCGACCGCGAGTGACAGCATCGACTTACGCAACGTTGAGAGTACCGTCAAGCTTGGCAATGACGCGAGACTTGAAATAGCGCATGAGCACATTAACGAACCAGTCGAAAAATGTGTTAAATTCTCTGACCATCCGGTGTCATCTACTGCGAACAGCCTGGGTGGTTTCGAGGTGCCACGAGTCTTGGAGAAGAGTTCAGTTGCGAAGCACTGCGAGATCAAAGAGTACCGCACCGAGTGCTGGACTAGCTCAGAGACCAAGAACGGTATAAAGACTGATCAGTTTCGCAAAAGCGAGCTTCGTAATCAGGAGAAGCACGAGACTGAGATCATCAACGAGAGTGAAGCCAAGTCGGTGAGACAATCGTGCGAAAAACGCGAGGACAGATCGACAGCCTTTGACACGAAGATCGTCGATTCGCTGTCTAAGTCCGAAGGGGTTAATTACAGTCTGAAACGCGAACAAAATACGGAAGAGAAGCGCATCTCGCAACTGCACGTTAAAAATAACCAGAATGAAGTGCTGACGAACGAGTGCGAGAAGCGGCAGACAAACAGTGAACACTGCACCAGTTCCACCGGGGTCAATTCCAACGAGGTGAAGTCGGATTCCGCGGGTACGCCCGAAAAACGAGGCGGTGTGCCAGAAAAGTCTGATAGCACGTTCCAGGAAGCTGAGTGCACAACCAATGCCATCAGTCCGACTGACTTTCAAGGTCAGGATTCTTCGAGCAGCAACACCTCGTGGAGCACTGCAAAATATAATCCAGACAGATCTTCACCGGCAGACATATCCGTGGTGCACGAGATAGATAAGACTGAGGATCGACAGGAAGTGAAAAGGAACTCGCCTCTGTTAAAACGGAAGTTGATATTATTAAAGCAAGAAGAATCTCGAGAAAGCTTCAAAGAGAACGAACAAGATTCTCCGCAGCCCATACCGTACTCTCCCATAGAGGATCTGTATAACGCGAAGAAAATCGATACCACCATTGATCGTTCGACTAATCTAGACTCGAGACCAGACTTTTTAAAAGACCTCTGCATAAAGAAGATCCTGTCGATGCCCTACGGTTTTCAAATAATCAACGAAATAACCCTTCCCAAGTTTAACATCTTTAAAAATCTGCAAACTATTCAAGAATCCGTTAACACTAAACTAGATAACGACACATTAAACACGCATGGTGTGAGCCAAGAGTCACTGCCGAGTAACCAAAGATTGATATCACGATCTCACAGCGTCGATTTAGATACGCGAAAAACTACTGTTTCAGAGGAGTCAATGAGGACAGAGACACATAGAGAAGTTGTCTGTACCGAGAGTAGCGAGTCTCATCAAGAAGTGACAATGAGCAAGCAGAGACCCAACACGTGGATGGGAGTACCAACTGCTGAGGATCCACGATTGCTAGTCTGCTTGTCGCCGTCCCAACAAGAGAGCAAGATGCAAGCCAGTGCTGACAATCTCCTGGACCTGCACAAGAAGTTCCTAGAGAGACGTAGCTATCACGAGCCACAAAAGCGTCACGACGCTTCCCTCCAAAAGTATCGTGTTGAAGTATGCGCCCCCCCAAGTAGCGAATCAAGTGGTCATAAGAGCGATACTCAGTGCGTGGGGAGTAAGGCTGGTCGTTGGAGTGGGGACTGGCACATTCCTGGACCTGGCAATAGACTTCTAGAAATTATTAAAGAAAATTCTACGGCGCGAGGAGATTCGCAAGTGTCTCACACAGATCATCAATCCAAGTCTACGCTGGTGGAACGTAATCGCGACGCCATTTACGATTTCTACAGCCCGAAAGGTAATGTTGATAAGAAGGCAATGAGAAGAGTACCTTCTCTGGATGACAATCAAGATCGTCTCAAAGCTACCAGACTCTCGGACTGGCTCAACCTGGCCAGGCGTAACTCCGTTGATAGCGACTCAAGAACACGTGGTGGTAATAACTTATTAATAGAGCAATCGTGCGAGAAAATATGTGAGGGCAGCGATAAGACGTATTCCAAGTCGACAACGCGAGCCAATAATGTGCACGGAACCAGAGAGAGTTCAGTTTACGAAGAAGCGCCTCGGAAAGAAGCTACGCGTGATACGTCACGATCATGGACGATGAATCAACAGTCCAAGAGAAACAGAAAAAATTTAATAGAAAATCGCACGGAATCGCAGTTCACTGAAACGTCCAGTAGGAAAGTCATTGAGGGCAATCAACGCATAAACAGTGCATTGGTGGATCGTTCGCGCGAATCTTGTGACGCAACCGTCAGAAGTAACACACCGTTTCGCAAAAGTCCTATTTCGATGAACAGTGCTATTATTGACAAGTCCGCGAACACGTCGGACATGAAGAAGACTACAGTGCTTAAGAAGAATGACGTTAAGCAAGGTGTCAATCCTGCATTGATCAATGATAAACCCGAGGTACCCCCAAAATTTAAGAAATCAGTATCCGTGGATAGATCGTGTATCGACACGACAAGTATATTCGATAAGACACCACCAAGAAGTCATCTTGAGCCTAGGAGATATCATGACACTGAACGCGAGAAGCAAGTCAGTACCGAGGAGATTATGGAGAATCTCAAACAGTTGCAATCTAACATGAAGTACCATATGGATAGTCGTAGACGGCATTCGTTGCCTCAGGAATATTTTGACGAGCAATTGAAATACATAGAGCAATTGGAGACTCAGCTTAAGAACGTCATAATAGCCGAGGAGGAGGAACGTAATACGTTAAGCAATGGCAGACAGAAGACTAATCAAAAGGTACGGCAAAGACCGCACAGTGTCATAGGTGGTCGATGCGTCAGAGAAGAGCGCGAAGTAATCAACGAAATTTCGAGTGATGAGAAAATTCAGGATTCTCGGAAGTTAAGGGACGTCTCCCAAGATAAGAATGGTATTACGCACAGAGACACGTGGCACGAAGAATCCAGAAATGTTGTAGATGGCAAATCCGAAACGACGAAGAAAGACGGTTTTCACGAGATAAGAAAGAAAATCTTGAACGTGGATGGTTTTCACAAGGAGGAATCCGAGCACCGTGAAATCAAAGAGGAGAGATACGTTATCTCGAAAAGAGGTGACATAGCTCACAGAATCGAACCCGATGACAGAACTATCAAAATCGAGAGACCAAAATCTGCAATATCCGCGGTGGCGACAAACGGTGAAGTTTTTCGTCAAAAGATGTACGACGAGTACCTGCACAAAGTGCAGGAACGAGAGGAGCGGAAGCATCACAAGGTGATAAAGATCAGTTCGCATGCGGATCTTGATAAGACCGATGGCAAGGCTAATATGAACAAAATGGAACAAGAGTTTATACAGAGAGCTAAAAACAGACTGGATAAGTTTGGCATAAAGTTGGACGAGAGTGAATCGGAAGCTGTGAGCAGTGGTACGGAAAGGAATCAAGATGACGGTGCTGAGGAGGAGGCCAAGTGCCTCATCGATGGGAAAGAGATCACCGATGCCAGGAGATTGCCAAAGCATCTTCAGGAATTCTTGAAGATATCATCGGAGCTCGAGGACGGTGAGTCTCGCCGAGTAGAAGATTGCTGTGTGCTCGCCGAGTATGCTTTTCGTCGTGTTCGATTGCTGCCATATTATTACCGTGCTCGCGTTTTACCACATGGTCTTGGACTTTATAATACTGTGATATGACGTCCTGGATATTATTAACCATCACTAACATCGGGATTGGAACATGTATATTAGGTTTATCGTGTTATTTACTAATGGAGTATCGATCATTCTCCCTGTACTTATATCCTTGTGCGTATATTGCATTTTGTAGTCAGAGAGTGCATCCTCAAGTGCACTCCCTATGTCCAGTTAATATTCATATCCATAATTGAAATTTTTTTACGAAAAAGGAGATATCTATATAACTCTATAGTATGTGGAATCTTGATCTTGCACGCTACTCATATTTTTTTTTCCATCTCGACAACCATTGACTCTTTAGAAGAAAGCTGAACAATGGAACAACAAGTGGTCTTTTTACCATTCTACATGTTCGTAAGTCATACCAGGTTGTATATGAGGCGTCGAATATTATTACTTATAAATAATAATAATTTATGGGAATAATTTATGGAAACACTACACGATTTCAATGTTTCACGTGTAATTGTATCATGGAAATATATATCTAGCATTGGGAATCTTACCTTTCATAAACGTTCTAAAAATATTCTGTAGCATGAGACGTTTATCGATTAAAAATCTATAATATCATCGTTATATCAGGTTGCACTGTACCTGGAGTAGACTTGCTTGTTTGCCTCAGTGCATATGAGACACCTTGCTAATTAATGGCCATTTAATTATGTGCAGTGTATCGTGTCGTGTATCCGGAAATAAATTTACAATAAGTACAAATGCCCTATTTATAAATGTCAACCCTTCCACATTAGAAGCTCCCAAAAGGTCAAACGTAACATCCCCTCGTTTACCTAAAGCCCTTACGGTATGAGAAACTTTGATTGACGTTATCCAAAACAAAGTGCAGTCATTTATCACGAACTGCAGCTGCAGAAGAATGCAGATTGCTGCATGACAGATACCCTCATTTAATACGGTATTTCCTTCCATAAGTCATACGAAGCTCGTTTGTCTTTCCACACATTTTATAAAGGCCACAAACCGGAAGTGCCACAAATACATCATTATTATTAATTAGCGTCATTAACACGATGGCTCGTTGAAGACAAGTCGTGATATACCGTTATCTTATTGATACGTTTGACAATGACGATGACGATAAGAAAATTGAAAGAAAATTAGTTACTTTTTTTATCTCGATTTAAATATTAAAATAAATAAAAAAAATAACGTCCCTGTCTCGCATACTGTACGCGGGTCTCTTTGTAGTTTTCCGCATAGATGAATTTCAGTCGTCCAATGGTTAGCTGCGATTTACTTAAGTCAGTGTTTCCGACTGGTCTAAGTTTATTTTCCCTCGTATTGAAATCGCGGCAATCGCTACGTAGCCACGCTAGCAGCTCGCTGCTGATTCATAAGAGGTAAACTATATTTAGAGGGCGTCGAAAAATAGGCCAGTAGTTGGACGTCACCGCATCCCAGTACCCAACGGGATCGCCGTCTTGTTTTCAGCTATTTCGAACCGTTGCAACATCCACGCTCGCGACCAAACCGTTACGCGACGCTGTGATGATCGAATTTTGATCGATCGTAAGAGGATCTATGAATTTTTGCCGTATGGGCACTTTTCTTGTCCTTAAGCGATACCGCGCAACGGTGACGCTATCAGTGATTAAAAAAACTTTGAATCGTGCTATTAAAAAAAATGTGCATGCACCTGAGACTAAAATTGCATAATGCCATTAAAATTATTTTTTTTTCTAATTACCATTCGATTCCATTACTCATATATATCTATATTTATGGATCGTATAGAATCTCATTCTGAATAATTCTCGCATATTTGTCGATGCGTATTTCAATAATTGTTATCAACCGAACAAATTTGTTTATGCAATCACACACATTTGATTGGTTGTATTTATCGACTAAGCACAACACACTAAATTAACACGTATGACTAATGACAGTAGAGCACAGTGATGCTTGATAGATGCTTTTTTAGCGAGCACCCGATGCATGCTTTTCTTTCGTTAACGGAAATGGCTATGGAAATTGCAGCTGGAGAAAAAGGCATATCGACAGATCTACTGCACGAGATTGACACGGCTTTGAAAATCGGCAAGGGATTTCTGCTTGGTGAAGGTGCGTTGCCATATGAGTCTGCTTCTAAAGCGATATTACCTCACGTAATGTAGATACGCCTTGAGCCATTTTGCATTGTAATCGGAAGTAACGATAGCGGGACGCCTTTCAATGCGCGCCGCCTCCATTCATTCCATTACTCGAGGAACGATAAAGCCTAGCGTCTCGCTAAACGGTACGGTCGTTAGCATTGCGAAAAGGGAATGCAAGTGAATCCAGCATTGCACTTCAAGGTTGGTATTTTGCATTTTAATAACGTCTCCGTTACACCCTGCTCTTGGAAGGTGGGCAGTTGCAGCGAGAAATACTGCAATTTTTTTACACACAATTTTTCACGTATTCCATCTAATATTCGATATCGGTACGTGCGCCAAGGTAATTTCACTAAAATGCCAACAAGAGATCGTTTCTATGAAATTTCGTACATGGCTGAGCTGCCGATCTGTATTATCCCGGCAATCGCGCTCTAGTGGCACGTATCGCTGTGCTTTTAGATTGCGTACGCACGATCAAAGGCTGCCTTATTAAATCGAATTTGAAAAGCCCGCCTTTTCTGCTTTAAACCGCCCTCAAGTACGTGCCGTCCAAGTTTACACGCTGAGAATGGCGTTTGGTTGGTATCAAACGGATATAATTAATAATAAATTTTGAATTATGTACGAGGAGAGCAACGTGCTCAGCCATAAACAACCCTAACGTTATGATGGGTAATCTCCCAGTGCGATAACGATAATGTTATGCAACTGAACAATGTATTGTTCTCGATACGCTGTGCATGCTATTAGTTTTCATGCAGAGACGGAGTGTATCTGTGGTCTTTGTAATAAATTATAATATGACAGTGACAGATGCATTTACTTATGCACGCTTCTATTATGAAAGTGCATCCGCTGCATTGATTTTGTTTTATCGTGATTGTTTATATTATTGGTAATTATTATTCAGCATGGTTACCGTGGTCAAATTTTATATTTACTCGGTTTGAGTATTTTCTTGTTCACGTTCAATGTCACGGTTTTTTTTTTTTAATTCGATTATGCAACACTAGCTGTGCCAAATTTCGTTACTCTAATTAAATGTCCTTGGATTTGCTCTTATTGATGCAGACGTCTTTGAAGTGTCGGATTACTGTTTACGATACTATCACGTAGGGCTATTAGATAGTCTGCTACAAACTGCAGGTGCATGTAAACTCTTGTACAGTTTCTAGAAACTGATAAGATATGCCTTTCAGTCTCGAGTAACTATGCAAGAAGTTACTCCAGCATGCAGTTAAAATCTTTGATTATTGGCTATACATATAATATATTACGATACTAGACGAATATTATATTATATTATCACAAAAGCCCATGAATCATGTCGCCAATTCGATTTCCTTTCACTCCCGATATTTCCAGTCGATTCAATATCCACAGGAAGTAACTTACTGGAAAATCAACTCACGATCAACCCCGCGAGTGTTACTGCGCTCCGCGTAGATGCAATATAGGAGCTGGTCTCCATGGTAACGAAATGTAATTTCAATTTTCCTGCCTTTCGCGGAAATACATGAAATTTCAGTTAGACGCTCATAAATAATTTGCAGATATACCTGTCTTTGCAATTTTTATATGTTTCTGGGAAAAAATATTTATTTAGATTTTTTGGAAATTTTGTCCCAAGTGCAAATTTTGATAATTGACAGGGACACTGATAATTATTATTATCATGCAATA
>JARQSV010000648.1:396911-442320 GCA_030142285.1 Calameuta idolon | reverse complement strand
ATTTTTTGGAAATTTTGTCCCAAGTGCAAATTTTGATAATTGACAGGGACACTGATAATTATTATTATCATGCAATAAAATTACGCGACTTCAGCATAGCGTTTTCGCGCTGTCCGTTTACGTCGACACGGACGCAGTGGAAGTCGGTGACGCCGACAGCGACTACGAGCTTTCGACGTCGCGACGCCCCAGTCCCGTTTCATCGTCCGCGCGTACTTCCTCCTTAGAAAGCCGATCGCGCTATGCTCTGAAGTTCGAGCGGGACGCAAGAGGAGAATTCAAAAACAGAGAACATTGTGCAATATACTAAATTAAATTTTAAGTGGAACAGTGACGTCATGTTGGAGAAAAGTGAGTGCCGTTCAATCAGATAGGTTTCACGGGTCTCGTATTATCAAGTTAAAACGTATTCGAGACGGATCCAAGTCCATGTGGTCGTTCAACAGGTTGTATCAGTGGCTCAAAGATGTTTATCAATAATCAATGAATGAATTTCATGCTCACGCGAAAAAATTGATTAGTACAAATTTCTTCAGTTTAAAAAAATGACTATTCGATCTTCAATAACGATAAATTTTTAGGACCCTGACATTATTTTTACAAATGATAACTTATCGATATTATCTTTTTTAATAGAAAACTTTTTTTTTTCATTAAACGTTTCTTTTATTTTGACTTTCGCTAATTTACAATCGTCGAAAAAATTGTCTCTTTATCATCAGCTTCTTCAACTACCTTCACTTTTAATACGTTTTTGTTGACCACCATACTTTGATCACTTTTGTGAATTTTTGATTGATATGGATCAATAGTGCGATAATATACTCGTCGACGACAGATTGTTACGCCTGCTTAGACAGTGCGACGAACCGTGTTGTATTTTTCCGAAAAAGCACGAATAGGACCTACGGGAAAATGACGATAGCCAAATAACGAATCTTAGTAGGAAATTAAGTCCATTACCAAAACCAACATCTTGCATCCGCTTGGTTCTCAGTTACGTAAGAGGATCGCGTTACGTTTCAGCGAGGTCTCGCCACGAGGAATATAGACGCAGACGAATCTGAAACGGGAAATATCAAGTTTGCTATTTTCGTATCGCCTTGGACACATTAATTTCAAGTGTTTTGACAATCGTTCAATTAAATAATTTCGGTTGATTCGCAAAATCTGCATTATGATATATAGGATTTAGCCACATTTTTTTTTTTCTTCTCAAAAATAATCGTGGATCCCCATCTATACACAACTAAACAAGTACAACTATTTATTCTTGAAGTTTGAAGAAAAGTAAATTTCATAAATATGCAAAATGTCATGGACAATGTTTTTAAATTGCGAGACAAGTTCGTCTGTTTGTAATATGTATACTAAAGATAGTCGCTTGGGGACAAAAAACAAGCAGCCACTATCGTCTCTCTTATGCATTTTTCTTTTTTGGTCTCTCTCTTTCTCTCTTTCTTTCGCTCTTCTTCGTTACTTCTCCTGACGACTTCATCAAGTGCAGTTCTCTATTAATGAGCTGCAAGGACTCCATTACAGAAGCTCTTTGCTACTCGCGTGCCGTGAAACGCTAAGAGATTCTCAGTCGCCGGAATTACTGTGCTTCCAGTAGTACCAAAGTCAAAAAAATATTTGCATATTACATAAGCTCGTCTTGCCTATTCAACGTTTTCAAAGTATTCGCTAAGTACGTATGAACTGCATTGTCAATATCTCAAGTGCAATCTTGGTCAGGTTGACCTACTATACCTCATAGAGTTAATTAAGAAAGTACAAAAACCTTCACACAGCTCCAATAGGAACCGTATAGAAAATTTTCCATTCTTCTCATAATAATACTTTTAGTCATTCAAAAATAAATATTTTTCAAAGTACAAATAAGGATAGAACGATAAACCGTTCTATAGATAATCGTTATTTCTATGACCGCTTTCGAAATACACATTTTTATACCTACTCGAAAAGTTCTTTGAAATTTTTTCTACGTTACTCATCCTCGTCGACGTCCAACTTTTCGTTAAGTTCGCCAATCTTTTTCTGTCGGCTGCTAACGAGTCTTTGAATGCCTCTTAAGTCAGTCCGGTAGTTTCGGAAACTACCGGAAAGTTGACCAACGTCTTCCCTCGAGTGATTTTCCAAGTTCTTTAGTTACTAACTAAAAACATGATCCCAGTAGACTACCAAAGTACCAACTACCGAATATCCGTTGCCTAAAACAATTAATCATGAATATATTAATGACTCAATGACTTTTCATACAAATTGAAAGCCATATTTAATTTCGCGCAAAGAAGGATATGCAATTTTCTTGCATTAGATTTTTTTTATTATTATTTCCATTAATTTGCTCAAGTTTTAGCCAATCACAAGACGAGTATTAAATTCGTCATTTGATACTTGCAGAGAACAACATGTTCGCTCCTACGTTTAAAGCATCATCGGCTAAACCAGGTAAATCACATACGTCCCAACACGAACACGTGATAATGTGTGCCTTGATGTTATCCTTGAGATAAAACAATGAACGTCCATTGTAACGGACCTATTGATTAATCATAATTAGATCAAACTATGTGTATATGTAGACTCCGGTAAATTCCTACTAATCACAGTAAAAAATGTACATACAGGAATTAGCATGAGGACACTATCGATTTTAATCAGGTTTTTAATTATAATCGCCAAACGCATTATTCGGGTCGCCAAAAATGAATTGAGGTGTCGTGTGCAATATATGTATTTTTATATGCACATGTTTCGCTCTAAAAACTAACGGCATTAATAATAATCCACCGACGTGTTTATAAGTCTCGTACAATTAGAAGTCCGTTTATCTGCTTATGCATGGAAATTCTATATTTACTATATTACGTGGATTCAGTCACGAATTTACTTAGTCACGTTTGCTGTCTGTTTGAGTTTATCACGAGACATCGATAAAATCCAACTTAGACCTTACGTCATAGGAAATGGTGTCTGTATAGTAAACACGCCCCCGAAAAGTGAAATAGAAAATCTTTTTTTGACACTCCGAAAAGATCAACCATTGATAATGTATTTTCTCTGTAATTTAATTCTTGAGGATGAACCCTGAAAAGTGCGCGAATGTTTGTTTCATCAAAGCGCCGTCTCTTCTTTGTATCCGTCATCAAGCGTTGCGACGCAACCACGTGTATAAACATTTGAGTGCATCGGCTTCTGCACTGACTACGCGGCAAGTGGATATGAGAGAGAATATTCAGTACTGAAAAGTCTAGCAATCAGCAAAGGCCGAATTACTCGACTTATGCCTACCCTAACGATCAATGCTAAAAAGCACAATGAATATAGCGTAGTGATTTAACTAAAAATAGAAATGCAATTGTAATCTGAGCAGTATTCTCTCTCTGGTTTTATGAACTAATCGGTGGCTGCCAAAGTGGCTCGTGTCCAAGTTTTACTTAGTAATATTAAAATTCGAGTAACATATCTATTTCTTGATTCAATAGCGCGAAGAAATCCCTATTTATTCCTGAATCACATTTAGGATCGAGTTTACCTGATTTCAATATTGCTGATTCAAAGTGATGCAGAATTTTGTATTCTCTAGTCTACATACATCTTAGCAAACGGTTTATGATGCGTAAAGCATGACTAACCCAGAGGAAACCATTGCCAGGAAACCCCTGTTTTTTTTTCATGAACATTCGCGAGCCAAGAATTACTCCTCCGCTTTTGTATCTTGGTCGGTTTTGCCTTGTACTAAATTAACACTCTGTCGCCATGCATATTACGTGGAAAACTTGCAAAAGGATATTTCCCTTAATGTACAATAAGACAGGACTCTCATTACTCATTTACTTTACACGATACACAATAAAAGAGAATTTTGCTTGAATTTTTTGTCGTGTGAGAATGATCTCATAAGATTTCACCATAACGTGTACTTTGAACTCTATAATCATGGAGGACTGTTTGACAAGTGAAATATGAGAATCTAGGATATTTGATGTCCAGGATTAATGTATAATTAATCCTGTCGATAGGAGTGTGGTCACCGGGAAGCGAACCCCCTCCACCGCCAAAACAGCCAAGTCCTGATCGTGGCAAGGAATCGGAAAAGGATGCTGGGATTCCACCAGTATGGACTCCATCCAGTGCAGGTGCGAGTCCGGTTCCTGAGAGGAAGGAATTTCGTCCCGTTCAATTCGAAAGTCCTGTGTTAAGTCGAAAGAATAAACCTCAATCGCAGGTAAATATGTAATTCACATATCCTTATTACATAATATTATCATTCATTCAAATATCCTAATCTCATAATCCCATCCTTAGACTTCCACGGAGGAGGCACCTCCACCCTGGGAAGGCGAAGAGGATAAGAAGGAAGCATCGGAGATCCTTTCGCAGAGTATCACATCCCGTATCGTCAATTCGCACTCGGCACCCTCTCAGGGGTTGAACACCCTTGCGGGTACACCCCGATTGCCTAGAGCACAAAATCCTACGATTACCTTACTGCAAAAGGCCAGGGGTTAGTTTTACATTTTATAAGTATCCTCCGACTTGTTTATATGAGTTATCGTTATTTTACGACGTCATAAATAAATATCATTAAATCGGGGACACCTTGTATATTGCAGAGGGTCAGTTACCGAAAGGAGCTGCATACTTAGAAGAAAGTGATAAAGGTGCTTATCCGAAGAATGACGAAAGACCTTTGATCAGTCCTGGCGAGATAAGTATGTATATTTTTATTCGTACAAAAGCGTCGATTAAGATTATTTTTTGACCTATTTACGGTTCGCAAAAATGTACGAGTACAATGTGATATAAACGCCGTACATTTTATTTGTTATACTTGTAAAAAAAAAATTTGAACGGATTTCCGGAAATCCGTTCGCATTGTGCGAGTGCGAGTGTGAAATATTGTATCACGAAATTATGATGAATTCGTTTGAATTCGATCATCAGTCTACACCGTGAAGAAGGAGTACGAAAGCGAGCCGGAAACAGAAAACGAGCCGCCCAAGAAGATGGCTGATTTAGGACCTAGGAAATTCGAAGGTATCGGTCCAATAACCAAGGAGGGTATTCCTCTTGTACTGAGATCGGTAAGTTGTTATAAAAATAAAATTTTTATTAAGCCTAAATCTCTAGATGCAATAAGCGATACTTTTTATTAATCTTCCATCGATATCCAACTAACACTTCTTACCAGACGTTTCATATGACCAAATAATGTTAAGGTTCCGCGTAAGGTAGTACATAGAAAAATACAATATATTTTCTTAATAAGAATTTGTATTAAAATAATTATAACTGCTGAATTTTATTTCAGGAAGTCAAAGAGAACAACCAAGCAAGATGGTACAAGAAAATGTACGATTCGTTGCATCGCGCTGATAAGGATGGTCAGTGTTACAGATAATCATTAAATGACTTTTGCGAAAAAAGTTACTATACGTAGTGACGATCCTTATAAATTTCTATTGCTTCCTCATTAATTTAGTCATTAAACGCAGTCATTACTTTAAATATCGTAAAAGTGTCCCAGCTTACTCTCAACGACTACACATGTAAAATAGGTTATAATACTTTCAAGGCATAAAACTGCAGCAGCCTAAATATTATTAAAATTCATTTGTCATCCTTAGCTGCATACTTTATCTTCATATTAAAAGCTACTGGCCAAGCGCGGTTCCCACGTAATGCAGACGCATTTTTCAATTTCAGAAGACTACATAACCATCCGGTACAAGCCACGTAGAGGTGACTATAGTTGTTAATACAACAATTAAAACCGTTCCAATCCCAAGAAGAGCTAAAAAATTTTAACATATGTTTTTTTTTTTTAAGAGAAGACTAATATTTCGATATGGTTTATTTCATTAACTCGCACTATATTCAGTTTCTTACAGATACAGTGTGATCCTATGGAACCTTTAAGTACATATCGGGCCTGTTACGTAGCTCGACGCTGAGTTCAGCTGTTTAATTTAACCAGTTGCTTGTTCATGCGTGGAAATAACAATAAACCGATTAACTATCGTTGCTGATCTCCTATGCCTTTGTTACCTAATATCCTACTAAATAATTAATCTTCTTTTAGGTACGGTTTGCTGGCTCTGTCAGCTATTTTTTTTTAGTAATTGCGATTTTGTCAGCTTTTATTGATGTAACATATGTATATTGTAAGACGGGTGCATTGCTTCCATATGCTTTTATGCTAGGATTTTAATTTGCTGTATTATATTTAAAGTACTCGCAGAATATCGCTGATTCCATTATATCGAATATCCACAGGATGTTTTCATTAGACAAGTTTTATTGATCTTTGCTATATTAAAGTGATACTAGGAGGTAATTAATTAAAATTTCTTTGGTCACAAGCATACTTTTAGTATAATTCTTTTGGTAAGAAACAAAATGTTTTAGTAAAAATGTATGGATATTTGTAAAGATATTCGAATCTAAGAATTATTTCACTTCAGTGGTTTATTTTGAAGTAGGAACCGTACTACGTTCTGAAGGTTGTAAAGTGTATAGATTTACAAAAGTACGCGTAACATCCTGTATATAAAAATAAAGATCTATAAACTAGTCGTATTTACGATTTTATATACAAGTTCTCAAAATAAAACTATTTTTTTTTCCAGGAGGAAGGTACGGTTACGGCACCAGCAGTGGTTACTTGAGTGAACCCGAACCACGTGGTTCTTCCGACAGATCGGCGACTCTTGACAATCGACGACGTCTGCGAAATAAAGAAAATGACTTCTCCACTTCGACTATGCCAAGAAAGTAAGCATCTACAGGTATTTGTACTTTTCGTAATCCAATTGGATATGATAAATTAAGAGAAAAAAACATTGTAAAACCAGAAACGGCCCACTGAAATACGCCAGCGAGGTTTACAAAAATCAACCAGGCCGTATCGAGGATTACGAACCTGGTCGATCATCCATTGCCGACAAGGAAACCAAAGAGGTATGTCCTTGGAATGAAAAAAAAATTCATTTTTGAAATAGCCCGTGAGTTCATTCGATACTTTAGAATTGTTCAAATTTTAACGAAAAAGTGACATAGCGAAGTGAATGAAAATATGAATCGTCTCTAGTGTAATATATTGAAAAGGATCTTAATAGGTTACAAACTATTAGAACGAAGGACGATCTGAAATATGAAATTGAGAAGGAGGATCAGTGAAGCACGTTATACGTTGTAAATTGTACAAGGACTAACATTATCGAATCCCTTCGCATTTGCATTATCGTTGTTCCGTGAAACTTGATAATTAACGTGCAGTAATAACACAGAATATATTGAACGGCAAATACTAATGGTAGATACTTAATGCTGGCTTTAAGTGCTACTTGAACATGACGATAGTTTGAAATGGCTTTGCTTTTAGCCAACGTCTATCACGTGGACAAGAAGAAAGGTAACGACGATACGAAAAACTAAGAGAAATTCTATACTTCTTCGTTTGTTATTTAACGCCACGATACTAAGTGCGAATTGTTTGCTTTTTATAAGATGCGATTCTTCCTTTATACAATGATGTCGACTCAATGGATCAAAGCAGTTGTCCAAGAGTATATTAGTTATATTTTATTCAGCTTCAGTAGTGCTGCTTGTAGATATTTATATATTTTTTTTATTACATTCATTACTTTCCATTTGAAATTTTGATCTTGCGTTAGAGAGACTTTCATTACGTGGTATCAAAAAAGATTTTGAATGGGAAGTAACGTGTCTTTAGTAATCCTATAAAATTTATTTTTATTTTTAATCCCATTATATACAAAGTAAGCCAAATAGACTTCACGCCTAGTATAACGCCGTGTTTAATTCTATTTTTCTAGTGGTGGGACGAGGTCATGGACATATTTGACGGGGTACGCCATTTTTATATTTAGCGTAACTACTTAAGAATTGGTTATTAGCTTACGTTTCTCAGTTCCTCTATAAAGTGTTCAGTCCACGTCAAAAATATCGAAAAGAACTTGCATCAGAATTCGACGAATCTTTTAAGAAATAAACTATTTATTTCTCTTCCTAAAACTTTTTTTTTAAATCAACGCGATATTTACTTTGAAAATAAAACTCGATGCGTGTTCTTTTCTAATGGTGATGGGAAAAGGGTATGGTCCAAAATTCTTACGTCAAAGTAAATCTGACATATTTTGCTCGTAAGAGAATTATCATTTGGGCCTTGCAAATGATCCAAGAGGGTCGATTATTATTGCGATTATTATTCTCCCTAAAAATAGAACGAGTCAATCAGCTGACATAAACCATGGAACTGGGAGAAGTTACGAGCACGCGATAATTATTCAACATCGTTATAAAGTCCCATTGCATTCAACATCGAACAGCTGATTGGCACGTTAATTTTCGAAGGAGACATCACCTATCGCCCTAACGTATCGTACTCCCAATGTCAATTGGCTTTAAACTTACACTTTAAAAGCACCGTATCACTGTCACTCACTGTATTATCTTACCTCTGGTAATGACGTGTTGTTAGCTTCACTATAAATAATCTTTCACGTACAGACCCTTTTCAGCCATATCAGCACTATCCAACTTGCCGCAAATAATCCAGACTGACACCTCCCACCCATATCGATACCAAGATCCCCAGATAATTAATCCCCGTAGGACCTAACTGTGAAACCACTTTTCAAAATTCTATGATTCTATAACCCAATAAAAGCTGTCCCGTACCATTATTCTTCAACTGTTGCGTGTAGTACTCGTTAATATTGTTGATCTCGATGTGTTGGTTGTTTGTGTCGTCGTCTCTACTTGTGCGCTACTTCCGGTTCCGGTTCTGGTTGGCGAGCACAGTGGCTGGATGAGAACGGACATCCTCAAGATCACAATGCCGAGGAACCGATCGAACAGCGTCGACTCTCGCAATCGGCACGAGCTCTCAGTCTCTCCTACAGACCGGACGGCCGTCACAGTGTAAGAGCACCACTCACGAGTTCGAATACTCCCGAAAATACCTACGAATTAGGAAAACTCGAGGAAGGTCGCTTCCTTACCGACCGAGTCGATAATACCGACAGCGTTTTCGCGCACCCGAGACCTCCACGAGAAATCGGTAAAGACGGTTCTGCCACGTCGCGTTGCAAGACCAGATCAAGCCCTGGGATGCAGGTGCATGGTAGACCCTGCACCGTGAAGAGCGAACGCACCACGTCATCCAGGATGACGTGCGAGAAGGGATCTATAAAATCTCATCAACGACAAGAGACCGATAACGTTAAAGACGTTAAAGACGGAACGAACGATAACAGTGCACCGCCCGAACGCATAATACGACCCTTACGTGACTGCTACAGCATGCTGGAAGGAAAGTCAAAGAGCTTCGTACTGCCAGATCGTTATATTCATCGATCGTTAACTAAGACCGGATGTCAATCTGCTCGATTGGCTAAAATCGAAGATCGGTTGCTCCTGCCACTGCCAAGCACTCGCAATGACTACCACCACCACCATCACCATCATCACCACAACCACCACAACCACCAAAACCACCATCATCACCACCGCATTCCACCTTCTTCTTCTACTTCTTCTTCTTCTTCCAGCACCAATCATATCATACCACAACCTTCTGCTCTGACTGCGACATCGCCACGGGTTAGATTGTCATCCGTGATTTCGAGTGCACGATGCATTCTTATTAAATGCGAAGTTAATTATTATTGTCATTATTATCGTAATTAACATAGTGACGTTCAATGCTCGCGCGATTTTATTTGTCATCAGCTCTCGTATTGTTTACGGCTACAGCTATATGATATATATAACGGTCTTAAAAAAAGTTATATTATTATATAGGCGATTCAATGCCGGTTCGATCAATGTTGGCAGCATGGTCGCGGGTTCTTATGAATTTTGAGTATCTGTAGCGTTGATTGAGAAGAAGTCTTTTATAGAAGGATTTCATGAAATTCTCCAAATTCAAAGAGTTACTGCCATGTTGAATTTTTGTACAAGGGTTCTCTTTAAATGTCTTATCTCTACGTACGGTTATCTCGCGACCTTGACGAAACCAACAGGCAGCTTGCCAAAATTTGGAGAACGCGAATGGCTCCATGGTACCGGTGCGCTTGCCTTAAAACAATAAAAATTAACGTCCAGTCTCTGTATGTTGGCTCTGCCATAATCCGGATAGTTATTCCTATTGTTCTATTGCTCTGTCTCTACTTGTTGTTGTCGATGTCGATGTTACTATATTTGCTGTTGCTGTCTTCGATGTTATTCCCATTATCCATCCTCCTCTACTTATCTACTTGTTCTTCAGCTTCGTACATACTGTGCTA
The DNA here is from genome assembly GCA_030142285.1 of Calameuta idolon. Classification (NCBI taxonomy): domain Eukaryota; kingdom Metazoa; phylum Arthropoda; class Insecta; order Hymenoptera; family Cephidae; genus Calameuta; species Calameuta idolon. The sequence goes on along the minus strand of JARQSV010000648.1, from coordinate 431,998 downwards.
TTCTCTTAAATAATTTTATCACTCTACTCAACAATTAGCCGAATGAGCAGCATGCTTTTTAATCAACGTGTGAACCATGAGTATATTTGCTGGTTATACTGATATGACAAAAATAATACCCACATGTGCATTAGCGTGAAAGCTCTTAAATGTATGCTTGTGATTCAACTGCTTTGCCAAAAATTCATGGTGATATCAGTGTATACTTGTAAAGTAATGAAGCACGCAATAAAGGGCATGTATACGTGTCGTAATGTATATGTTACATGAAAGACCAAAAAAAATACAGATGAACAAGTGTCAAACGATTTTCTTCGATTTTACAGCCTTTCGATCAGCGCAGTACACATACCGCCAAGCCCTATATGTCCCAGTAAGTACACAACCAAAATATCATTTGATTAAAGTGACTAATTAAAAGAAAAACCAATCTTATCTTCTTATTTCATTACAGTGCCTTAAAAGAATCAGGCTACGAAAGCGATTCGACACTGGTATTTCGTCGACGCGACGACGTCAATCCTCTGAGTCCTCTTGAACAAAGATTGGCTTACAAGACTGTACAAAAGGGTGGCGACGTACCCCTGCACGGTCTTCGTAAACCAGCCCCTGAACGGCCAAAGGGTAAGTAAAAATAATTTAATGACGAAATTTGTTTAATTTTTTGATTTTATTTTGGGATATGGGGGGGGGGGGGGTTAAATCTATGCTTTTTTTTTAATAAATGTCCCTCTGTGTCGTTTAATGAATTTTATGTAATTTCAAAGTACCCGATAACATATCACGACTCATTCATCGCCACGTAACATGGAATGTCTCACAATTAACCCCAAGTAATACACGTGGTGCATGCGATCGTGTTTTTGCAGTGATTAACCATTATTTTCTAAGGGCAAATATATGCGACGTGTATCTTGATTGACTCTAGTGTTCAAAGTATCTTCTGAACTTTGATTACGATGCTGTCTAATTGCAATGAAACGCTCTTAATTCCACGGCTCGAAAGTACGTGCTGTTTTCGTCGATGGCGAAACTATAAGAACCTGATTTCATCTTGTAGATACTAGTACCCCAGTGCATCATCCAAGTGACGTACTCACATTATTATGCATGAGCGTCTTTTACGCGTTTTTAATTATATGGCACTCTGACTCGAATGTTTTGAATTTATTATATTTTAATGCTTCCAGTAAATCTTTACTATGCTAGTATTTTCATCTCTATCCTCTTGCAGGTTACTTTACGTTATAATGTAATATGGCACATATCTTTTTATTATCTGTCTTCCTATCTATCTTTTCGATCTATCGATATCGGTATGCAGCTATGAGTTTTCGATTTTTCTCACATTTTTATTCCCTGCACACCACGAAGAGGAACGATCTCCTGCGATACCACACGCGCAAGCAAAACTCACTGCCTTGCCTTGGTGAAAGGGGTTCATCTCGTGACTCACCGAACTCGCACTGCTAACGGGCGCAAAACGAAACTCTGTCCACAGACGACTCCGAGATCGAATACTTCCCGATCTCGCCGACATTGACGCGGATTCGCGTGCACAAGAAAACGAATCCCACGACAGCAGAAACGACCGTGCGAACTGCTACCTGCCCGGGCGGTGCCAGTTTCTCATCCACGGAGATGGTTTTCGCGCGCTACAAAAGATCCGCACCCTCTCTGGTCAACTCAGCCCTGAGACAGTCCTTCAAGTCGGACATCATTCCGGCAAGATCGCACTCGACACCTTCCAGAATATCCTCCCCACCACCTGGACGACCACCATCGAGGGTATCGTCTCCTGCAAGCGGACCACCCTCTCCTCCAAGGAGAATGTCCTCTCGAAATAACTCAACACTCAGACTCTACTCGAAGATGCACGTTACTGATAATCCACATCCACCGAGTTCAAGACACGAGCAGTGCTTTACGGGTGATAGTGTGTCAAATATCAGATTCCTGAGGGACCGACTCTCTTGCAAGCTCGAAAAGCACAGAAAGGATAGAGAAGAGGCACAGAGGGTCAGGGTAAAGAGAACTTTGTCGACCAGTCCAGTATCGTCTCGGACCAGGGTGTCCTCTACGGTCATTACTGATTTTCCTAGTGGGAAATCAGAACCTTGTTTGTCCAGAAGTTTCACAGAAGGTACCAGCGCCAAGCATTCTACTCGGAGTCCTGAACGATTGAGATCCAGGACCTGTACATCGGCTAGTCCTGTATCCAGGACTTCTAGAACTACACTACAGAAATCGGTCGATAGCAAACGATCCTTGGAAGATAAACCACCTATCAAGAGAGTACCGTCTAAGAGTCCTATTTCGATGAGCTCTAGGGAGTCGACTATAGATCGGCTATACTCACCGGATAGGACGTGTCATCATGGCAGTCGGTCAAGGATTTCGGTTGTCCCAGTGAAAAAGGAACCCATTAAAGTTCGTCGTACGAAGAAGGAGCAGGATGAGGTTTGCAAGAGATTGAGTAGATCACCTGATTTATCTTCACCTATGGAAGTTCGTAAGGTCATACAGAAGCAGAAGGACAAAGATTCCAAGGTAGGACCGGCGAAACTCTTGCCTTCGGGAACTGTTGTGAAAAGTTCTACGACTATGTATTCTTCGGCTGCTAACAGCAAGCAGAAGAATACTGAAGATAAATCATTGAGAGTAACCGTGGCGATATCGTCCAAAGGACGAGAGCTTCTACGAAGAACCACGGAAACTTCAACCACTACCAGAAGTCTGACGAAAACGTCGACCACGACTTCATCGCCGTTGATAAGTCGCAAGACGACTTTCGTAGAACCTGTCGACACTTCCAAGTTGAAGCCAGTAACGAAGCAACAGGATAAATTGCGGAGTAGTCGAGAATCCTTGCGTTCGAGTTCTTCTTACTGTACGGATGTTCTGAATGACATCGGTAAGAGGAAACGGCCGCGTGAGAAACCGCAGACAATTATTAAATCACCAGTGAGGAAGCCAGAAACTATCAGTCTGATGCCAGACGACAAGGACAGGAAGATTGAGAAGAAAAAATTGCGGAAGGATAAAAATAACGAGATCGTTAAAAATAAAAAATCGTCAAACGGTAAGAAAAATGATTCTGAAAAGAAAAAGTCTAGGAAAGCTTTGGGAAAGGCAGCTGGGTCAGAGATGGCTAAGGAATTGCGTAAACTCGATCAAGAAAATCCTACACCGACATTGACTGTGGAGCAAATAAAACGCCATCAGGAAGCCATGAAGTCGGATGCCTTTTTTCAAAATTTATTTTTGAGAAATATCTCACCCACCCCGTCGCAAACCAGTACACTGAGAAAATCATCGGTCCTCGAGCGCGCCAAAATGTTTCAAGATTTAAGTAGTGAGAATTTCAAATCGGAACCGTCGCTCAGATCCCTTAATATTTACCTGACCAGTAAGCGACCAGTTTCTAATTCAAAATTCAAAAATTGGGAACGCGAAAGTGTCTCTTCGAGGTGCTCCAGTCCTTACGGTGTCAGCTGGCCTGGGCGGTCCGTATTTCAAAAAATTAGCAAATTTGACAGTCTCGTAAGCGTTGACGATTACGCTACGGAATTCGGCTCGGCCACTTCACTTCGTGGACGAAGTCCGGACATAACTCAGCATTGCTACAAGGAAAGAAGTTTGAGCGAACCACCATTGAAAGTGCTACCAGTAACCTCTGAGCAACGAAGTCCTGAGCGTCATTCGCCACGACCAGCATCCCCATCTCCAATTAGATCACCAGCCTGTCGCAGGATCCAAAGCCTAAGACAACAGGATGTTCCAGGTACGACAATTGTCGTGAGAAAGGCAAGAGCCAGAAGTGCCGGTGAAATAGAGCAACGTAAGAAAGCAATTTTCGGCTCAAACTTGTCACTGGCAAAAAGTACAAGTTCACTGAATTCCTCGCAAATCGATAGAGAAGAATATCAGCAATATGTATTAGAGATGCTACACTGTAAACGAAAATCTAAACGATATAAAGATCTTCATGATTTCTATGCAAGCTTAGAAAGAATGGGTGAGCTAGAGCGTACAGCATCCAGCGGTGACTTGAAACCCAGATTAAAGAACGAAGAGATCATTGACTATGATCGTTGGAAGGAAGTCAGATCTAAGGAACGCGCGGAACAGGAATTGAAGGTATTGTATGGAAAATTGAAAGCAGCCCAGAAGGAAAAGGATTTCCTCTTCAGACCTAAGGACGTCGATCAATTCAGATGGCGAGGTGATTCCGGACTGAGATGTAAGGAAAAGTCCGTGGAAAATATACGCGATCATTTTCGTAAATTAGAAAACGAAGAGAGCGAATTGGAATCTTTGCGACGTCGTGAAATCTCGTCGAAGAAAGACGTTTACAAGCCGCTATGGCGAGGAAACTCGGTGGTGAGTGTAGCGAATACAATATCGAGAAGATCAACGTCATCAGAAATGGAAAAAACCGTGCAGCCACTTTTGCAAAAAAATCTCGGTGGAAGTAGAAAATTTTGGAGCAGCCTGTCGGTTGAGCAAGTAAATGCTTTGAAGAATCAGCTTAATGAAATTTATAGCAACGATAGTGGAAAATTGAAGACCATGTCAAAATCGGATTACGAAATAGTAGTTCCACCTCAGGACCAGTTTGGCGATGGCATCCAGGAAGATAAGAAAGGTCTTCATGTACGATGTCATTCCATGGTAACGCCAGATATATGCAAAATGGCCGAAGCCGTCGATAAAAAGACTCCTTACAGCCACTTGGATTCCCCGTTGAAAAGAAGCAATTCGATCAATCGCGGAAGAAGCATAGAGAGATCGCAATCGGACAGAGAAGTGGTGGCACCGGCTATGTCTGAATTGGAAAAAAAGAGATTATCGTTGACCTTGAGTCAAGAGATCTTAGATAAGGTAACACGAAGACGAGCTTCTGCATCGATAACGCCACGAGAAACCCGCGGTGCAATAGCTGCAGCTGCAGCGAAACCAAAGGGTTCGACTTTAAGTGCAACTGACACTTCACCGCGCACCTGTTACTCCCTGGAAATGTCAGAAGAAGGTACACCAAAGTCTAAAGATAAAAGTGACTTTTTACTAGTGTTAACGCCAAACGACGAAACGCCAACGAGCAAGCGAAGGGTCGAAAGTGTCCTGGAACAATGGTCGAAGAAGCCACCATTAGTGACAATGGCCGTTTCCGAAGAAAGTTTAGTAAAAATGTCACGTGCTACGTCCGGTAGTGAACTTGATAGTAATACTGAGAGTTCCGAGACGTCGGTAAGAACTGTTATACATCAGGGAAGCTCAGAAGATGTAACGAGAAAGGTCGAATTCTTTGAGACTATGGATTACGACACGAAAAAGGATAATAAAATTAATGGACGGACGGAGAAGCAGCCACGGAGCAGTCTATCGTTTTCTCAAAGTTTTGCCGACCTGAAGGAACTCTTTGGCGAGACAGAATCAGCTAAATACGCAACGCTACCGCTTCACAGGTCACGACCTCGTTCGACCTCACCGAGACGAAGTCCTCCCGCTTCGCCAGACACTTTCAACACGCGACAATTCTATTCACGATCGCAGGACCGTGAGGACTTTGTCGACAGGGCTCGCAGTGTCAGTCCGTGTCGCGGTATGTCGACGTCATCCTGCAGTCTCGAGAGCCTGTGGCAGCGCAGTGCATCGCCAGATCCAGAAAAGTACTGGCGAGCCTATCTGAAGTTGACGAAGAGCGGAGCAGTGAAGAGACTACGCGCCAAATTCGAAAGTCTAGAGGAACTGACTGGTAACCGTGCGAAGATGGTACCAACCCCAAAAAGATTCCAAAGCGATCCGGAACTGACGCGTAATTTACTAAGCAAGGGAGCAGACGATAACAGAGCTATAATCAAGCCACAGGAGGTACCAGACGTGAGCTGGCTCAGAAGAAAATATGAACCAGTAAGAGGTCGGGCGCGTAAACGTGGTACGTCACCACCAATTCCACGTATCCCTTTGCGAATGGAGGACCTGGGTATGCCGCGTATCAACGTGATAAGTAAATTAGCCGAACTAAAGGAACCGTTGCGCAAGACAGTCAGCTCCTCTGGGAAAGCAGAAACGAAGGAGTTGGAAGCTAGCAAGCCGGTCGGTCGTATTCGTAAAAAATTCGAGCATGATCAGGAGATGTCGATTCTAGGTGAGATGTTCACATCAACTCCGAACGTGCACGAACTTCGTGATATAGCACCGTATTTGGCCGGTCAGTGGGTTGCACACAAGTATCCTAGTCGTCATGATAACGCGCGATCCTTATCCTCACCCGAGCTCGAGACAGAGGGTGGATCCTCGAGTCGTATATCGAGTCATGGAAAGGGTCACTCGGAGAAGAGGCAGAAGGTCGGAAAGCCACGTGCTACCTCCTCGTCACCTATACGTCCTAGAAGACCACCTTCGATCTTGAAGCAACCCACGGACGCCTTTGCGAATCAACCTTTTGACCCAAGCAAGCACAGACCGAGGTATAGGTACCAACCTCCTCCTCCGACTGTTCATCGAGAGACCAGGCCCTGGTGGCCGCCAATACCAACCTACACCGCGAGGCCTACGGTCACCTTCGAAGGTCCGGCTTCCTTATGAGTTAGGATACCTAATACACTATCTTTTTCTCTTTGCCCTGCAGCACGTGTGTTCCTCTCAAGAAGGAGTGCTTTCGAGTTCAATGAGTCTGGATACGATGACCCTTCTCTCACCTGCAAGCTCTCCTCCTTGATGCGGATTACACGTAATGGCCAGCACCAATATCGATAGATTAGAAAAAGAGGCACATACCGCAGTTTAATAGTACAAGGCTGCATTGTCGTTCGCGATTTTAGGATTAGTGCGTTGTCCTTTGTGTTTATGCCTAGCTCTATCTCATTGGAGATACTTTCTTTAGTGCGGCTAATTATTTTTATTTTCATTTTGTTTCGCTGAAATATAGAGTACTCGAACGCACCTCCGCCGCCACCAAAAGCTCCACACTACAAAGGCGACCGCCAAGGTAATGCTACATGCTAATGATCGTTGCTAATTTTACATTCTTACATTCATATATACATTTTCACAATTGTTTCTCCTCTTTCTTACCTTTCCTATATATGTAATGTATCGTTAACAAACTGCCGATAATGAGTGTTCGCATTAACCAATGTTCGACGAATTAACTAATCACGGTAACTATAACCCAAATTTTGTCAAAGGTGACCAATATCCTTTTGATTAGAAAAAAAAAAGAACCGTATCTCCAAAGAAACACTACATCCGTTCCTCCACAAGGAAAATCAGGCATGCCAAGTGACTGTCGAAGCATGAAAACTAGTTAAGTGTCATAGTAAGCATGTTTCTATTATACAGAGAAAAACCTTATTACCACGTATGATATGTTTTGTATGCACATTAAGGTCGCTACGGTGAAAAAATAACCAGAGACGACATCGTTCTCTAACTATGTCTATATGTATGTTGTGGTCATCGTCGGATGCACGTAATGATGCATGTACCTACTTGAATAAACGCCGGAAATTATATTGCACGGTAGCATAACTTGTGCCTGTCGAAGTGTGGTTTCTGGATCATGGATTGATATATTGAAAAAAAAATTTTCACATCCATTACATTATCATATCGATCAGGATGATTATTTAAGGTGTCAAAAAGAAAAAAATTAATACTTTTCGAATATATGATTTGATTGAGGTTAAATGACGAGATCTGAGGTCTCGTTCTGTTCATTGCATACTTAATGTGTCAATGAAGTTTCGCGCCTGATAAACAAGAATGGTCATTGATCCGTTCAACCATGATGACGCTTTGGTCGGATGTCAAATATATAAAGAAACATATGATAATACAATTAAAATGAAATTCTACGTTGCGATAATCAGAATTTACCTGGCAGGCAATGAAACGATAACGATTGGCTTATTATAATTCGTGAATAATGATTCGTAGTTTCATATCTGTTTTGAAAACTATATAATAAAGCAAAGGAAATTATATTACTGGATAACATTCGTAGTGCTCGTCCGTATGTTATACAGTCGCAGAAACACGCGATAATCGTGAACATATTGAAATCGCACAGAGCGGCGTCATCGCTCATAATAAATATGACAGCGTCCATGTTACATGTACGAGACGGACAGCGTTATATTTGTAATTTTCACTAACAATATATTAATTGATTTGAATACCATTTTTTTTAAGCATCAAACTAAATGGTTACAATTACATGAATCTAACATACATATATACCTTCAGTCCATAAAAGTAAATAATATATGAAAAATATTAGATATTTTTATAGGTTCCCATGAGTTTTAACTATTTCCAAAAATTCCATTAAAATTCTCCAAGAATTGTTGAAATTTTTCAAAAATCTTACGTGCGCTCCCATTAAGCATTCCAACCGATCGTCAAGCATCGTGCGTCCTTTGAAAATTACTCTAGAACTTATCTATTACCTGTAGCGCATGCAAATTATCGACACGCATCGAGCAATTTGCTGCTCGGTAAAGCAACAACAGCAAAGTAACAGTTATCTTCCCCGTTACATAATTACAAGCAAGACCGTTTAGCCAAGCAGCGAGAAGTGCAACCTTGGCATCCTGGGTCGAACGTTACCGATTCCAGCTGCGATTTGTTCTTTCGTGAAATGAATGGCACAAGGAGCGTGTCCAGTGGGTGGTGGTCAGTATTTTGGTAGTGGAAGACTTTCACCGTACTAGGATTAGTGTTATTCCAACGTTACTCAGATAACAACTCGCAGACTCCAATGACGAACCTTATCTAATCGCGTTACGGTAATTCGTGGGCCTCTGTTTCTACTCTTACGGCAAAACATACGAACAGTCCCGCGGATGATCTGGAGGAAAGAAGTGGACGAAAGGAAAAAGATCCCGGAAATTTTTCGTTATACCAGAGAGACGTTATATGCGACTTCCGTCCTTGAGAAAATAAAGTGGCTCGCATTGTCTACGGCTGAAGTTAAAAGTGGAGTGAGCACGGATAGTGCCAGCTTAGCCAGCCAGACGCGTTTTGCGCGTCTTGCGCGTCTGTCGCGCTAACGAAATTACGTTTGTCTTTATCGTATTGAATTTTTTTTATTTGCCTTTATTTCGATTCACGTGATAATGAAGTTATCTCATATCAAATGGAATTCGACGATTGTTACGTTGTGCGTGCTGTAGATCGGTGCGTGATCCGCGTAAAGATAGAATGCCGAGATTCGAGTACTCGGTGGAAATTAATTTCTTGTTGAGAGGGAAGTGGGTGGAATGTTATCGTGCGTGACGTGGAGATTGTGATAAAAGTTCGCCTTCGATCGATGCTCGAACTGTTTTACCAAACCCTTGCCAATCGTTGCTCACGAGTTACGGACGGGGCTTGTTTGAGCTTTAAACATATCTGAACGACGTGCTTGCGTGTTATGCTTACGAGTCTTTGAGTTTATATACGCTTCGGCCTGCGATAATATATATTCGTTCATACGTTGCAGTTTCTGGTGATTATTTTTTTATGGAAACGTAGCCAATACATTACGGCGGCTCAGTGAACTTTCCACGATAATGGATACTGTGTCAAGGTGATACTGATAATGGACAAATAATTCCACGATTGGATGTTTAACGTCATACGTTAATCTTCGATTTGAATGATCGATTTTGATTTAAATTTATTGGATATTAATATTATAGGATATTATTTTGCAATTTAAAGCGATAGAAATGGCAATTGTCTGTGTCATCTGCGTCTACAGTAGTTACTAAGCCGCTCGATGCGTTCAATAAAACGATGAAAACGTTACGTTGTAAATAAAGGAGATCATACGCTCCACAGAAGTTGTTCTACATTGCCTCGAAAATGAGACGCGGCACGACTCATTAGAATATAATAGGGTCTGTATCGGATTGTGAGAGTAGAGATAGCACCGTTCTCACGGAAAGAGTTCGTTGCATGAAAACGGTGAAAATTGTATCAACACAATTTTCCGAAGAGAGTATTACACTGGGAGTTGAGTTTTTCTTAGTTTATTTTACCTTTTTTGTTTTCTCGGCAGAGAAAAAGTTTAAAACGAGATTAACCCAAAGTCGTCGTATCAGTCTAGGAAAGTTTGATCAGCTCCTCTTGTGAAAGTCCTTTCGGATCCCTTCGTTACCTCTCGGATGACGTTCGACGCTTCTGGCATTTTAATCGCTCAATCGCCGTTTGAAGTTTTCTTCTTTGTTTTTTTTTTTTGTTAATAAAATGGTGACTCACGTAAGACATGATTCCCAAGTACAAATATAGATTCTCATATCGTGTCTAAACATATGTCACGAAATTAGTGACACATAAACTACTTCGTTTACAAGAAATTTCCACGCCACAGTTGAGAAATCGACACTGATACAACACGATTTCGGAATCACTTGAAGTTAGTCGCTTTCCATTTTCATTGCGTGTTCCCGCGTAATCGATTTCGAATAATAACCTAAGAAGCCAGCGTGCAATATAAAGTTTCGCGCGCAAGTTAATTAGAGCAAGAGATTCTCCGTTAATCGTTTAAAAGTGGAAAGAATTGTAATTAATAAAAACTAATTAAAATAGCTTAGTCAACTACCCGCTTTGAAAATGAAACTAACGTTCACTCGTTCTAGATATTACCAAACAATAAGCAACGCGTCCCTGTTAAGATAACTAACCGAAAATAAGTGACCACGAGAAATTCAATATTATCAAAATTGACGTCACTCCACTCGAAATAGCGATTATTTTCTTTTTTCCAAACAACACTTTCACGCCTATTTAGGAACTAGATCCGTGAATGAGTACTAGGTAAAATTGATATAACCTTGAAGATTTAAAGAAAATTACAGTTGTTCTTGGTCCATAATTATCAGAGTAGCAGGTATAAAACGGATGTAGCTACAAAGGCGTAGTAATACCCGTTTAAGAAAAATGAATCGAGGACAAATTCGAAATCGACATGAAATCCGCGACTACTGAAATACACATAGTACGTATTACAAACACACATAGCTTCTATGGAAGCACCTAGTTAGATAAGAGATCAGGAGAGCTCAGTATGCGTGACGCGGATGAGAACCTTCATTTACCGTGAATGAGTTAGCGAAGTAACCCGACGTAACGTAACCAGCGTAGCGATCTTAAGACAGAGGCATTGTCTTGGACCCGGACCCAGGAACCCGTAAACCAAGTCCCAACCACTTGACCAGTATTGCTCCAACGATCGCGTGACTATGAACGATTCTTTAAGATGAACTACGTGAATCAGTATCACTAGCTAAAAAATATATTTTCAAAAAATCCTCCCTGCATTGTCGCTGTTGACTTCGCGAATGGCTATAACTCTATGGATGACAGTTCAGTCGCACTCAGTATCCAGTTATCGTGGAAATGCCGTTATCTTAACAAGTTGGATAAATCACGATGAACAATAAGAATGAGAAGCGAAGAATTACTTCTGTTTTCTTTTACGACGCATTAACTCGCAATCTTGTCGTTCAAACGTTTATTTTCTTTACATTCATCAGATCGTACAGTGACGTCAGATTGACAATGAACGAAAAGTGGCTAGTTTGACAATCGTTATTCAATTATTGAATAAAACCAAGACCCAGTGTGCGCGAGTGTCCTTGGATTTTGTATCATAGATATTTTTAAAGTGCTCGGCAATGGAGCGTGTAATGTCGCCAAGAATTACGGGTTCTCCGCTGTACCCACGTGTTGATGACTTGGAGAGGAGTCAACAGTGGAATAGTCTGACGAGCGACATCAACGAACTGGAACGAATGCATCCAAGAAATAGAGGCTTGATGAGGACTCGGACCCAGGATTCGGATTTCAAGAGACAGGCTATCAACAGACGTTCTTTACCCGAGTCCGAAAAAACTGACGTACTGCTTGTGCGCGTGACGACGAGCGATCATCTCACAAAGGAGCGCAGAAGCCAGATGGATCGTTCGGTAGATCGTGCTGCCTTGGCGGACAAGAGATGGAGTTGGAAGCCAAGAACGGAATTCGAGAGAAAATACTTCGGTAATAATAATTACGAGGAATTTCATTACGATCGAGCAAAGAATACCAGTCCGAATTATTATGAGAGTACAGAGTGTCTAAATAAGCAAAATCATACGGATTTTAACGAATCAAAAGCATTTCATAAACCTGGAGACGATAGAGAAAGGAAAGATTTAAGTAAACCAGGGGAAACCCTTACTTACATTAATCGGAGCGATAAACCTAATATGGTGAATCTTTTTAAGCAAGAAGAATCGGAGTTTCGTGGAAGCAGAGAAAGACTGCATGAAATATTCGAACACAATCGACACTTAAGGCGACAATTTTTTGCTAACATGCCAGGCAGTGTTTCTGTAAACAGGAACAACGACGTTGGTAAGCGTGACGATAGATTGGTTGGGAAGTCTAGAATTCCAGAAGGAAATGGATTTGGTAGCACTGAGACTGTCACTAGTCAAAGTAATCATTCGGCTGACAGTAGCGTAGCTAGTAGGAAACTTCAAGATGGGCACAGTGACATTGGCAACACGCCCGAACCACTAGATGCTGAGGAAACCTACGCAAATTTAATGCAAAGGAATGAAGTGAAGTATGCTTCATTGAAGAGGCAGGAGGACTTCACTGAGGTTATCGGTTCGAAATCGGAAGCGAAGTATAATACAGTGCCGAGAACTGAGCAGATTCTCGACGTTAATGAGCATCATAATAATACAGATAACTTATCTCTTAATGACTCAGCTCAGAATATACAATCCTTGGATAAGATTGGTCGATCTGAACAAACGATCAGTCATACTGTTTATTTCAATGACAGCGAGAGAAGTTCAAACGACGAGTTCAAGCTTCATTTTAACAGTCTACCAAAAATCGAAACGGATTATATTAGGAATTTCTCAAAGATTTCTCTGCCAAGTAAAACTGAAAATACTTATGATAGGCTGCCAAATTACCAGGATAGAAACGACATGAAAAAAAAGAAAGATCTTAGCGGATTTAAAAATCATGAGAATTTACTATTTACCATGAATTACGCGGTCAACGATGAGGATGCTGTTAACATCGATAGTGAAAATGACAGATCACTTTCGATGACGTCGTATGAGAATCAGCAAATTTTGAGAAGTCCGAATTATAATCCAGAATCAGATGGTCTTATACTGCTGGACCGTCTCGAATCTCGGATTGAAGAACAAAAGGCTAATCGATCTTACTTTGACTCTCAATCGATGAATGACTGCATGTCTTCAACTGCTTATCGAAATACTATTCGTAATGATCGTCTTGAGTCATCTGTTCTAACGAGAAAAAATGATTACAGTTTGACAGACGTAAACAACAAATCAAGTATGTCCAATGATTTTCGAAAATCTTTACCCAATCTGGCAATTCTTAATCAACCACAATTTTCTACGAATTCTATAGCTAGACTGTCGATTAATGGGTCCATGAGAGATCTGTCAGGATCTAAACACTCTGATGACTGTAGTAAAAATCATTTGGATCAGACTCAACCACAATCACTACACAAAGAATACGTCCCAAATTTCTATACAGCACACAGTCACTTACGCGAGTCATCAAACAAGGAATCGAAAGCACCAAAAGTTCCAAAACGTCGAATTAAAAAGTTCATACCCCCTCCTCTGGATTTATCAAAAGTATATAACTTGTCCGATTATGACGAAGAGGAAAGATCAATGTTGAAGAATTATACCGTTGACGTATCCCTCCTGCAAGATTATGATAGGCCAATGACTGGCGTCTTTACCGTAATTCGTGATGACAGTCCGCCATCTGAGACTTGCACAAGAGGAAGAGAGACCACGATAAGAGATAGTAAAGATTTTTTTAAAATCACAGACGCTTCACCATCAACAGTTTCAACCTTGAATTCTGATCAAATTAGAAATCCTAATAAAATTACTAAAGAGAGGACTCGATTAATTTCATCCAGATTATTAAATAAATCTTGCGGCGATATATCTAGAGCCTGTGAACTACAGTCTCCACAATTAGTGAACAGCTTCAAAAATTCAATGGTGGATATACATTCTGCCAACTACTCTACCGATGGTGACCAGCATTCACGGCTGGGTAGCTTTGACAGTGCATCGAACAGCGGTACCGTGAGTCCTCTGTCAGATCACCGGAAGTCGACTGGCAGACTTACTCCGGGGACCGGAACCACGCTTCCATTGGTTTATGGCCCGATACCATACAGTCAGTACACAAATAGAATTTTTTTTTAATTTACTAGGTACGATCTATTTTTGTATAGTCCCACCTATACAACTCAAATTACATACGTCAAGTCCAAGTATAATTCAAATTATAGATCAAGTAACATCTCCTCCATCATATAAAAGACTATCATTAAAGGAATGACAGTCTTGTACAACCCACTAACTCCCAAGCATATAATTGAAATTTACTTACTTCTAATGAAGTAATTCTCATGTAAAGGAATATGCTAACGATACAGGTATAACAATAGAAATACGAACTCTTCCTGCCATACTGTTTAAGGAAAAAATATTAAAACATACCTAAATCACTCAAAAATGTAATTTCCATTACAAAGCATTCACCACTCTTATTACGTAAGATGTCACAGACTCGAAACTTAATGAAGTCCCTGAAAACTTTATGCCTCTAAGACTTGTCATAGATTAGATGTAGATACAAGTGTTCCGATATTTATATTACTTACTGTAATGATAACATACACCAAGAAAATATCACTATTCATTATAACACATGATGAATGATCCGGACATACTGATAACCAGACAATAAAAATATGCGACACATTTCTCGTGATATATTACTCTAACTAATAGTAGCAAATATTTATCACTTCCGCGAAACTCCTCGTGAATTTCTAGAATTCAAATCCAATTAGAATTCCCACGTTGTGCTTCCCAACGTTAATCGCACCTGCAGTGTATTCTGACTGGAATTTCCAACGGGCTGCAAAGCCAGCGACTTGAAGCCACGTGCTCAGCTTATAGGAAATGCGTCGCAACACTGTCGTTCATTTCGCTGTAGCTGTCAAAGAGACGAAAACGGATGCTGAATGTAAAATTTCGTAATAACAATTGTCACTCTCGCAGACCAGAGATTGTTGGCTCTGATAAGATCATCGGCAACGAAGTGAAGCGGTTTTATTTTCATGTACCAAAATTAACGTGTAACGTATGCGGTGTTCATCCTGTAGCACTATGCTTCACGATCGTCACAGTTGCCCAGTGTGAAGTCAGCGCAGACGCGTGACAGGCACACTCTCGCCGTAGCGCCACTACGTTATGTCGCATCTTTCTATGATATCAGTTGTATCATCGCTACGCGTCGTGTTAGACGTGTTACTTAGTACCAGTGTTAATTACGGTCATTAGTTAAGAATTTTATTAAGGGTGAGCATTACTACTTACGTCACGGTATGTTGGGATCATTGTACGTTTACTTTGATCAGTAATGATATATTGCAATAGTATGCATTGTATATATTGTAATATATGATTATCACCTATTGAGACTTTTGTCCAATTTTTATTGTTGTTGCATTGTTAATTAAAAGCGCAGTGAAAATGAGAACTTTTAGTATAGTGATAATCTAGTCTAATTTAGTTGGTAATGCTACGTTCAAGAGGTATCGTGTATACTGTGTGTGTATAGTATGCCATGTTATTTTAGGAGCTTAAAGTGCATATATGCACAAAAAGGAACATAAATATGCACGGGTTGCTGAGAGTACGCGATTTAGAGTCACTAAAGTCCCGCAATAGACGATTATAGTATGTGGTTCAGGGAACAGTGAATGCTTGGTACAATTAATCAGACATCCAGAGTTGCTGTAATACCGTGCGTAACTTTTGCTGTAATGAAAATTTTGAATTCTAGATGGGATCATTTGTTTTGTCTCATCGCGCTACACGGGTTTGGTATGCAGCTATGCTAGACAGTTATGCTGTAAAAGTGGCAATGATTATTTATGGGACAGTCTAGATAAAATAAACTGCTAGCGTATACCACGCGTTAAAGAAATTCCGCATAGCAGGAATGCTGAACGCGTAGAAAATTTTTTCTTGAAATTATTAATCGCAAGATTCCTATTTCACTATTTCTGCTTTCCACGTGTTTCGATATTGCATATTTTCAATGGAACAAGAAGAACCAAATATTTATTCAAATATTACACACAAAATGAATTTTTTTAGCAACTGCAAAACTCGTATATTTACTCATAGCTATAATAAATAGACTGATGTCGTAAGTGCGTAATTTTATACCAAATCGTACGCCGACGGCATTCATTATGCAATATGAGTCTGAGTCATACCAACTATTTTAATTCCCTGCCTTCGTAAATATTAGATTTTCAAAAAAAAAGAAGTCACATGCTATGTATTCGTCAAAAACTATCTGGTTAGTTGACTGTTGAAATGATAGCACTGATAATTCATGCGGAATTTATGGCATACAGTTATTACATACAAGTAATATTTACAAGGTGATATACAATCGATGAGAAAAATTTACTTAATACAGGAATTAGGTAAAGGTCAAAAAAAATTATTCGTTGAAAATGATGTTTTCTCTGTTTCTACCAGTGCTGTCACTCTCTCTCTCTCTCTCTCTCTCTCTGCCTGTTTCTCTCTAGAATCAACGGAACGTTGTAATGCGAAACCTTATAATCGCCAGAGACCTGGTTAAGCTTAGAGAAATATAGGTCATTTATTGGCGATCCAATTTTTTTTTCTACCCCTTACGTACCCAGCTATAATGGATTCCTTTGGCTTTGTAAAAACAAATATTCTACTAACGTAATGATATTATTGTAATTTGATATTCGTTCGAATCACTGTCGATCAATTAAAGAGAAATAGAGTATATGAACAGTATAAAGCATCGAGTCTTGCAGAAGATCACAATTATAATAGTACGTCCGTGATGCTGCGCTGGAGCCTTAATTACGTTCACGGCCAATAAATGTCAATTCTAATGTCCGACAACAATGGCCACCGTTACAATAGTAAGCAGCATTTTGTAAAGTGGTTTTAATTCGTGGCCCAAATATATACGGGAGCACACGTGTTCTTGGTTCATTAATGACACCAATGATTAAGGACTATACGTCTTGCCTTTAGCATTAGGTCATGATTAGAACGGAATGTAAAAGTTGGCACACTTTTACGACGCTTCCTCCGCGAAATTCTCATTTAATTTACTTTCCATTAATTATCCAACGCGTAACTGTCTCGTCATTAAGAATGCAATATGGTTCTTCTGTATACACAGCACACGTGCCGACCATTATTACAGTCATTATGAAGCATTTTCTTTTTAATTAATAATTTTGTGTAGAATACCAGGACATAAATTAAATTATATTTAACACATTCATGAAATGCATCAATGGACGGATCAAATGCTGACCTTAACGTTTATAGTTTAAATTTTACTTGCAAATCTTGTATTTCCGGTCTGACGATAGTGCGGGTCAGCCGTTAAATGTTAACAAATGTCAGGGTGAAACATTTCATTTGTCTTATGTGGGATAACAGAAGCTGTACTACTTGATGAAGTTTTTTGATAATTTTAGCTTATAAAACACAAGCAGAGGTTTAGAAATTTCATCATGATACGTCCGGCACAGGAAACAGTCACGACGTAAGGAGTTCCTGTAATCAATGTCTAATTGGAACTTTCATGTACTGATCTATAATTAAAAGAGGTGTAATTAAGGGACAGTGACCCTTGTGATTACAGAAATAATCTGGCATTAGAGTGGATACAAAACAGTACTTATACTCTCCTACGTATCTTATTATAACTTTCTCGAATTTGTGGTGTCAATTATTTTCGATAAAATTAGTATAGTCAACTTCAAAGCAACCAGTACATTTTAGCAAAAGATACGTACTACACTACATCGCCTATAATTTCAAAACCATAAATTCCAAATTTTTGAATCTGCCTTCTTCAAAAAAAAATAATATATTTCTTATATATTCTTTATACATTCCTCAACAAACCAGCACACACGAGCT
This sequence comes from Calameuta idolon, assembly GCA_030142285.1. Classification (NCBI taxonomy): domain Eukaryota; kingdom Metazoa; phylum Arthropoda; class Insecta; order Hymenoptera; family Cephidae; genus Calameuta; species Calameuta idolon. The sequence goes on along the minus strand of JARQSV010000648.1, from coordinate 413,933 downwards.
TGTGAGTTTCTCTCGTTTCTTTTAAATATTCGGAATTTCCTTTTCTATCAAGTACATCGTTATTAGCTCCATTAATTAAAAAAAAATTTCTATATTCTTCAAGATTTCACACAAAATATTCACATACATATATCTATAAAAAGTTTACATTCCTACACGTTCTAATGGTAGCAGCTTCCAATTTCCTGTATTGTACTAAAGTCTATGTGCATTCTCAAGACCTTATATCCCGATTATTAATTCCTGACGTTGATCAACTTTAATTGTTCTCATCAACAGAATCGCCAAGACGTTATGTTGAGGGTGAGGTGACAATTCACTATCGCTCGCCAGTGCGCACGGAGGCGAAGGAACCATTGAGCGAGGAGGAACTTGCACGCAGAAGTGCCGAGAATATGCGTCGCGTTTATCAGGAAGAAAGACGTCGCAAATATCTTCAAGAGCTGCACGATATCGACTCACGACGTCATACGGACAATTTTATGTGAGTACTGTGAACTCAAGACTATAAACAGCACAGAGCTAAAGTGCTTAGACACGAACGATATATTTCACATAATTCAATGATAACACGTTATGGTGCAGACTTTATTATAAACCATTAATTATATTTTGATATTACGCAAGGTATCTTGATGATACCTTACACGTTATCACGGCATAACTAACCGTGTATTTTATGCATCTGTTCCTCAAAATACATAAAAGCAAGGAAATATATTTCTACATTTTGTCGTGATAACCTAAACTACAAATGATATTTACTGATATACTAGGGTATACAGTATAATTTTGTTATAATATTTGACACTTTTTTTTTTACAAATATAGTAAAATTTCACACATACTATCAATATAGTTAAAACATTTCATTATTTATAGCCGGTATATAATATATTGATATATCATAATTATTATAGTCCATGCCGTAATATATTATAATAAAAACACGTCTAATTCACACAATCCATGTAACTTTACGCGCGATGAACATCGCAGTTCATAAGTGGAGGAGAAACGTTAGCTCGCGTTATGACAACGAGTGAAACTAAACATTTTCTTTTGGTGCCAGTAGTATAGGTAGTACCTATAGAATTATACGATAGTATCGCATTTAATTCGCAGAAAGTAAACGCGTCTACCGTTAGTGCAGGAACAGTTACTACAGGTACCTGGTATAGTAAAAGTTGTGAAGATATTGCTGAGATGTCAAACAATTATTGGGTATTGAAACAAATTGAAGTGACAAATCAGTGAGTTTAATGTGAAATATATCCTTGAAGCTTTTTTTTATTCATTCCTTTTTGTCTGTTGCAATTTCTTGTATAATCGTGACGCAATATCGGACAGGATTTCTTGAAGTGAATGGTAAAAAGTTACAGGGTCAATAACAGTTACGTTATTGTTTCAGACCTTCGCAGAAATCTCCAATACCGCTGAACAGATACGATGACTTTATCGATGATCTCAGTCATCGTAGCAGATCCCATCAGGACGTCACGCCTGAGCCACGTCTGGTTGCAAGGGCTCTTTATAATTTTGTAGGACAGTCTTCCAGGGAATTGACTTTCCGACGTGGTGATATTATATTCGTACGTCGTCAAGTTGATAAGAATTGGTACGAAGGAGAGCACAATGCCATGGTGGGATTATTCCCGTTTAACTATGTTGAGGTAATGACCTTTTAATTGTATTACGTGACTCGCTCTTGATACGTATAAATAGAACGCACTGATTAATATCGTAATTTTATATTGAAATATTTAGATTCTTCCGTATGATGGAATAAGAACAACGCCGAAGAAACCACACGAGGGACAGGCGCGAGCGAAATTCAATTTCGTAGCTCAGACGAATCTGGAATTATCGTTAACCAAAGGTATAGTCGTATACATATATGTATAGTATAATTCAGGGTATCGTTATCGATCAGAAGCAAAACTTCATATACTCCTGTCTATTTTCAGGTGAAATGGTTATTCTGACACGACGGGTAGATGAAAATTGGTACGAAGGACGGATTGGCAATAGGAAAGGAATATTCCCAATTTCCTACGTTGAAGTGATCGTAGAGCCAGGTCACAGGCCAGGTACTGTTATAGAAATTAACATGTATAATTAAACATATTCGTCGCTTTCAGCTGATACGTCATCCTCTCGTCTCTCATGCTTCTCATATAATTCTCTCTTCTGTAGGGTTGAAAATTATTCTTAAAAATAGAATAGCCTAGCAGAACTGTCACTAAATTCTTCCTCGTCAATAACTCGTCACTTTCATTCGTGAGTACTTCACATAGCTCTATCGGATAGTCTTGTACGTTTCCAAAATAAAAAAAAAAAGTTTATATTCCCCTCGTGGCTACATCATCAATCCTCCAGCACTCGTTTCTAATCACTGTGCACTCGCTCGCTTTTCCGGCTGAGAAAACTTTACGAAATGAGTTAAAGAACTTTGGCTGATATTTTATTGAATTTCAGAAACTCCCGTTCAGAGTAAACCCGTTGCTTCACCCGCGGCACACAGTTTGCTCTCTAATGGATCGGCTGGTGGAAAAATGAGCATGGGAGCTCATCATTACACCCCATCGATCCCCGTCAACCCCACCACAACCCAGCCCCATTACAATTCACTGGTAAGTATTTCCAGTCCCTGATACTGATTTAACCTAGTACTATATATAACAGAAGAGATTAAATAATACATTAAATTGAATCAGAAGTGCTATCTGATTCGTTACAAAAACTATACGTCGAATTCAATAGCAAGTCATTCAAAAGCACATATCTTATATCAAGTTACATATTTCTGTTAGTAATACATTAGGCACATTGTTATTCTAGTCAGTCTGTGTCGTCGATAAAAAAATTACATTTCTTCTAACGCGTCTAGTCGGCCGTACTAATTATCACTTGTTTTTCAAATAGCCACGTATGGGAGGGAACAAATTACATGTAGCTCCTGTCAACGAGACGTTGCACATCGATACCCACTCAGAGCCTCAACCGTAAGTGAACTCTATTAACGTAACAGACATTTGTCATTGTCGGACTCGTATTTCTTTCTCAGAACACTGAGTACCATGACGCGTGGCTGTATCTCTGGTATTAAACAGTCTATCACTCATGTTCGCAGGTATCGTGCTCTCTACAATTACAGACCGCAGAATGAAGATGAACTGGAATTGAAAGAAGGCGATACGGTGTATGTGATGGAAAAATGTGACGACGGTTGGTACGTCGGCTCGAGCCAACGAACCGGTTACTTCGGTACCTTCCCTGGAAATTATGTGGAAAGATTGTGAGATAAAACAAGGCGCGATCTCGTACGATCGAGGAGATCATAGGTAGACCGAACGTTACTTCCGTTGCATTGGAAAAAAAAAGAGAAGACCGGAAGTCGAGAGTGAATGCTAATAAAATTGCATCGCAGCGATCGGATTATTGCTTGAGGGATGAAATTGCTACACTTCCTTGAAATTGTGACATTGGATTAGATACGATACCGAAGTAAATATTGATAAGAGGTTTTAAGCATCTACATAGCACGTTTCTCTATCGACTAACGAAACGTTACGACGAGCAAAATGTCGAAAGCGATTATGGGTCTTCCTCCAAACACGGTATCACATTTGATTTTCATTGATAACAATCACGCATGCACTCGGATACTCGATAGCCTCGAGAGAATAATATTTAACGACGATCTTGTATAACATTGCATCTACCAAAAATAATGTATAAGTTCACCTAGGCTAACGTGTAAGTAGTGTATAATAACATTTAGTAATTTATTGATATGAAGTTATCATGCTACGAGTATAACGAAGATCAATGTTACGATGACGTTCGCATACGTCATCGCTGTATATCCTATGCGCACGATGCGCTATTGCGTGGCTGAACAATACATTTTTCTTACAAATGTATCTACGTAGGAATGGCTACTTTGTGAAAGGCGCGACTATAAATGCATACAGTTAATTGTAAAGTCGAAACACTTTTAATAACGAGTGTAAAAATGAACTTCGTCATCTATAAATCAATAAGAGATAAGAATGACTACTGTATTTGATAGGGAAATCTTTACATGTACGCGATACTTCGAATACTTAGCCTTCCTTAATCCTTTTGACACAGGTCATTTCAAAAAGAAACCATTAATTTGTCAACTACACTGGAAAAAAAATTCAGTTTCTTCATGATTAATCTTGAGTCTGAAAGGGCTAAGGAACTTTGGCCTATAAACGAACACCTCATTCACCTCGAAGTTTGCATTGAGTAAAAATGTTTGTTGAATAATAAAACCGTAATATGAATACATGAATCCTTATAGGTTGTCGCGATTGCGTTTCTCGTTATATCAACCCGCGACAACGTTCTAAAGAAACAAAATACATAGGGTCGACATTTGTAAGATTGTTAACTATTTGATTTCTCGAAACGACCACTCTTATCAGCATCTAGAGACGTGTATTCTGCTTGAGTTGAATTTACATAATAACTAACCCAATGATTTAGAAGGTAGATTTCATTTCGTCGCCAACAAGGTGACGAAGCAAATCTCCCATTATGATTGAAAGTTTGCCTTCCCAAATTCATATTTTTGTATATGTTATTTATACTTAGAATTATATATAGTATATATATAGTATATGCATAAAATATGAAAAATATCACCTAAGCAATTAGTGATATATATATATATATATAAATCATAGGTATATACACGTAACTACACGCGACATTTTATTGCATGTTCATGCACCAAACAACAACTACATACAACATGACTCCGTTGCTATGACGATCGCTATACAATTTCTTGTTCTTCGATAAGTTCTATGCGTGTCGCAATAAAACCTACATACGTACATTGCGCGTCGTCACGGACGTAGTTCAAAAAAACAGACAATATTTAAATTATTGATACGAATAGAGAATATGTATGTACAAGGGCATTACTTTGTTCAGTATGTAGATATACCGGGTGTCGTCGACGCGGAGTCTTGTGTAAAATTCAAATTGGACGCTTCTAGTCAGTCAAACGTCACATACTGACTTTACCGAAGATATACTGGCTCTTACAGGATATATTAAATATTCGACATATCGCATGGATATCATAGAAAATGAATGAAGCATATACAAATATTAAATATTAAAATCATGTGTGTGACCAGATATAGATGTACGACGAACCAAAAATATCTTATTTTAATTGAATCTTAAAGGATACAATGTAAACTTTAAGAAAACTCATATGGTACATTTTTAATTGACTGCTAAATGCGCGAGTTTAAAATCTAAGCGTTCATCACTTATAATCAGTGATTTTTTTCTCATTGTTACGAAATTTTTAAACATTGAATTCTCGCGCTTGACGCAGATTTTTATTTCTACCATTTTTAGGAGTCTTGTATATACTCCTTAATACAATAACACGTATCCTGGATAAACTTTGATAGCGTCATTATGTTTTCTGTTTTGAGCTCCACATGTCTTATACTTCGTTTATTTTCCGAGAGAGGCTTCGTAGTGTCTATAATGCTGCGACGTTGTATCGTATCGTTTTATTTGAAATTATTGTATTTGCATTAATTAGCACTAACGATGTCACTATTCATTGTACACTTCGGCTACCAATAAACCCTAGTGTATTACTAATTCGTTTGACAGTGAAATATTATTTTTGGCCTCTCCTGTATGGCTTCCTGGTAAATAAATCTCTTTGACATAAATTGCGAATAATAATCAGTCTGTCACTGCGAATAAGTGTCTCTACACTCAAACCTGCTCCTAGCTACGGAACATATTGGCGTATTCTGTATATTTGTAATTGTACTTTATTAGCAAAACGCATGAAGAAATACTAAATTGAACCTGTCTGTAATGACTCACGCTAATATCCTAAGCTGTAAATGCCATCAAATATCAAAATCCGGTTTATCACAAGATCGACAGCATCTTCGTCTGTATCCTGGAACCTCGCAATAACGTCTTAGACTCGGTACCACGCAATAAACGCTGGTATCATTTTCACACGATTTAAGACAGTCGGAAGTCCTTCTTGAGTATCCTTTGCATGCTCTCAATTCGTCCTGTATAAAGGAACCGTTACAATCAAACAAAGTTTCGCCATGTGAAGAAATGCAACGTGCCATCCTGGACTGGATACCTCTTCCACACGATTGCGAACACTATAAAGAAAAATATGATTTTACAATCTTGCTTGATGTTCATTTTGATAAAATTTTTATTCTTCTTACCAAAGACCAATCGGTGAATTCCCATCTTCCCTGACAAGGTATTCTATTGCATTCCCTTTTATTACCAGGGCTCCGTTTACTACAACGTGTAGGAGGCATCATTGTCCTGTATACCTCTAATTCATTGTCCTTTGTAAAATGGCTTTCATTAAAAGACGAATGAACGCAATAAAGCTGTCTATACTGTACACCAGAGCCACCGCATGTAGCTGAACAGCCTTCCCAAGGACCTGACAGCCATTTGAAATCGCAGCTGAATTGTCAATAAAAATTTACATAATCGTTATTCATAATATGTATACATGCTAATGTCAAATTGATTTTCCATACCTAAATATATTACACTTCTCAATATCCTGTACAGGCTTCAGGCTTAAAGGACACTTTCTCTTAGGAACAATCCTCCCTGTATATTCATCCTTACAGGCAACTGTCTTTTGTCTTGTACCACCACCACAACTTGCACTACATGGACCCCACCCACCCGGTAGCCATGAATATCTTTCAACAGCAATTCGATCATTGCGATTTAACGTATACTTCAAGAATACCGATACGGAGACACCTTGCTTGACAATCTTCTCGGGTATGGCAATCTGTTGATCACAACCGAATAATGAAATAAAAATTCTTCTTGTCCTCTTAAAATATAATCAAACATACCGATACTACTATTTCTGCAAATAAAGGTCCTTTGGCCCACATGGTGTAAGTATCGCCGAGCTTTTGAGGTCGGAAAGCTGCACCTTCCACTATTAAAATTTGTCCACGACCTCTTGAATCAAAACCCTTCACGTCGTTTCTACGTCTTTTTCTATCTCTGACGGTGATAGTGACGTTTTCCTTATAATCAGCCGGTGCCTGCAGTACAGTAACATCAACCCTTATGTTGTAGGCAGCATGTGGCACCACAGCGACTCTTGTCATAGCTACAAAGTTATATGCGCTTCACTTACTAACAGAAATTTCGCAGGTAAACTTTGTCCTTCATAATATATGTATGTCACAGCGATCTTCTTGGCTTTAACCTACCTCGTCTTAGTTTACGTTGAACCTTATTTGTAACGTTGTTACAGTTTGAGTTATCACCATCGCATACTCCACAAGTATCCTGTTCCTTTCTAGAACCTAAGACGTTGTCGCATCCCATTTCATGACATTTACCCTGGTAAGGATTATGTATTGAGAATGACTCGTATTGAAATCCTCATAATCAATGGAAAAATCATACCTGAACGCATATATCAGTATTCCCATAAGAGCATGGTGTACCATCAATGAGATTTTCACCACTGAAGAAAATCTCACCACTTTGTTTGCTGCGACACGTCAATTGACATTTCAAACTTTCTTGATCGGGTTCATACGGGAGCCAAGTCATATTGTACCTGGCTGATGTAAATTTAAAATCCATCAGACTTGCTAATCTGGCGCATTGTTTCGTCCTGAGATCTATGGATTTAGGGCAATCTGGTTGTACGCATATGCGAAATTCTTCGAGTTTACCCTTACAAACCATACCACCATAGACAGGTCTATAAAGTTATAAATATGGCTTTTCGTTATGAACAATTTTTAATACTTTGTGCTTTTTGTACTTACGTAGGCTTATTACATTTGCGAGATCGAAATTGCACACCGGTGCCACAAGTTCTGGAACACTTTGCCCATTCGCTCCATGGGCTCCAACCACCGTCACGTGCATTATGAACCACTGGTCCCAATCCAAATCTTTTACGGTCCACTGGCTCGCAGTAGCCATTAATACACCACTGGAACGATTTAATACAGTAATAATAATAGCTGTCTAAATTATGAGAAATTATTTATTTGATTACCTTATCTTCTCCACACGAAGTACCCTCCAGTGGAGGACCTTTTTTAGTCTTGCAAACTTGAGAAGAATTCAAATGACCACACCACAGATGTGAACACGGTTCGGGCAATTCAAAGCTTCTACACAAACTGTATCTATAGTCAGAAAAAAAAGACAATAATATTATCTGGTGCAGAAAAATTTTATTCAACAGAGAGTAAAACTTGAATTATACCCATCACCAAATTCCATACGACATTGCTCGTCCATCGTAAACGTATTCTGTAGGGTTGCCTGCAAATCTGTCGCATTAGTGTTATCGGGTGCATTAAGAAGACAAGACCATTGTCTATAAAAAGGAATAACCTAAGCCAGTCTATCTTTTTTGGATAAATTAAATACATGTTATGTTACATATAACAATTGTACTTTGCCCTATGGTGAAATTCTCGTTTGGAACACGTTGACCAGTGAAAGCGATGAAACGTTGCTGCCACCATAGGCGCCATGACACTTCCAAAAGATGCTTCATCCCCGCAAGTATTTCCAGCATTTTCATCTCCGTCGTGGGACAATCCTAAACTTTATCGCATAAAGAAAAAAAGGGGTTGCCATTATGCTTCCATTTTCATATTTTACATACATGTGCGCCACTTCATGGGCAATGATGAAAGCGCTAGTTAAACCCTCATCACGATTTAAGGCGCAAGATCGTGCTGGATCACAGGCACCTGACACAGGAGCGTATCCAGATGGTCCACCGATATCCAATCTGGTCAACCATACAGCAACATCATGACTTTCCTCCGAAGACGACAACAGCTTTCTGTTCCACTTGTTAACATTTTCCAAAGATCGTCTAGCATTGCCGCTACGTACCTGAGAAATTGAAATTTAAAAAAATCTTAGGAAAAATAATTAAATCAGATATTTATTATTTTAATATGTCCGAACTGTTCTCCTGTTTTTATAATGATAATTAATGTTATATTACTCACCATACTGTCTTCTTTTTTAGCGTAGAATATCATTCTTACTATTACAAGCTTCATATTAGACTCCAGAGAAGGATCCTTGTAAATTGCGCTTACCTGTAGGATAAATAAATTATTCTAAAAATACATAATCGATAAATTTCCATAGCTTATAATTAATACTGCCATATATCAATTTTATATTGAATTACAAAGAAACCATCTTTTCTACTTAAGAAATGCTTTTCGTCCAATTATGCGAAATAGAGAGCCTATGCACAGACTGTATATCTGATGATGATCTTTTAGTTTGGATTATTCGACAATTATTTTGATCTTAAGTCTTATTTTCTTTGTTATAGCTTCGCAGAAACTGAGCTTTCAAATAAAATGCCCCAGGTAAACAAACTTTCTCTCTTAAGCTTAACTTGGTCGGTGCTTTTCTCGCTAACCTTATATCTTAATTAGCTGAAGTTTAACCATTACTTAACTACTCTATTAACGTTATAAGACCATATCCTTATATCTTCGTAGTTTAACTGTCGTTAGGACAAAACCGTTCAGGTATTAGCAACAATATCCTATTTGATACGTATTGATATATCTATTTAATATCCATGTAATAAACTTCAAAAAAATGTCTACTGAATCAATGTTTAAGGATGCCATTAAAAATGGTCATAAATAAAACATGTAAGGGCGAATAAACGCACGTTAGAAGGCTTACTGGATTTATGGATGCGTAATATACAAAATTTGATAAGTCGAACCTCTTACTGTTACATTTTTAATATATTAACCATCTTCTGCAAAACATCTTGAATTTTGCAAATTATGAAAAAATGTAGTATACTCACAATATTTAATAACGCAAGTATGTATTGTTGAACTCTGCCACCATGAAAATCAACAACCGAGTAATCAGCTGCAATTCCAATTTCAAGCCATCTAGGTGGAGCCTCTTCGCTCACAGTTTTTCGTTCTACACAAAAAGAAAATAATAAGAATGGTGTGTATGCGGTAGTTTAATGAAATATTTGTTAAAAATTATTTCAAATAGATTTAAAAGAATTCATATTTTATACGTGAAAGCTCTGAGTCTCATTGCACGCTTCAACGACAATGGAACATCGTAACAGGTAAAGTGTATTAAACTGGGAATTATTTATAACGCCACTACAGCTCTGTATTATTTTTCTCCTTAAAGATTTAACACCTAAACGAAAGCTCTGCGAATCCATTCATTTCTCAGGAAGCGTTGACTTGTACCCGATATAGATATTATTTCACTTTATCTTGGTTTTACTTACTAGGCAATTTATCTCTTTCCCACGCCCGATCAAAGAAATATCCAATATGCTCGGAATCTTCCTCAAATGGGAGTTTCGCATCCACCGACTCTCCTTCTTCGTACCCAGATCCTCCCTTACCCTTTTCATCTTCATTTTCCTCCTCTATCTCAGCTTCAACATCAATCATATCTCCCGTTAGATTATAGAACTCCCTCGTATTGCAGATCATCAAATCTCGTTTCACTCGTTTGTGGCTCCCGTAGTCGATTTTCTCCCTACCATCTAACCTCATGGAATCCTCCACCAATTTTAGATTCAAATCCTCTTCTTCCTCGGGTCCAGGTCCATGTCCCGAGGCTCTCGTTGGAATTTCGTTTACTCTCGATATATTCAAATTCCGAACGTACAGTATAATATTTTTAAGATACTCGCGAACACGCTCCAAGAATTCGTTCGTGAATATACCATTATCCTCAGCATCCTCTGTACCAAAAACAAACGATAGCCTATCGATTCCTTCTCTCATAAGAGATTTGAAATTAAGTGTTCCTAATTCGTACGAAGAAATTCTCTCGCTCATATAATCCTTATTATTCTCAGTCAGCTTCGTGACCTTTAGGTCCATCTCGTCCCTTTCTTCCATTGAATTTAAATTACCCATCATTGGAGAGCTAACATCCGCAACGGAATTGCCTCTCCAATTTAGATTATCGACTCTGTCCTTGACCTCATTCGATTTTAAAGCATTCTCATTACCAGCATCTTCCTCCTGATTTAAGCCACTCTCAAGTATCGCTAAGTATTTCGATCCGTTTAACAAATTCGAATTTCCTCGAGTTTTTTTCAATCTCTCTCGATTGTCCTCGACTACATTCATTTTTGAATTCCGATTTCGATGAAACTCGCTATCCTTACGCCTCAACGAGACGTAACCGTCTGCTCCTCTTTCCAGCATCCACTTCGTCGGGGTCGCTGACTCGTAGAGAATGTGACGCCGACCGTCTTTTAAGGGTTGAATAAAAAACGACACATTCTCAATGTGGACCAAACCGTACATCTCTCTGTCGCACAGTGTCAAGGCAACGGTTGATCTTTGACTTATCACAAAACCATGACGAACTTCACAGCTTGTAGAGATATTATTATTGCTGGAATCTCTTGACTTTTTAAAATCCATCGATCCGATCCATTGAACAGCAAAGTCTGGAGACACTATAAGACCATCGTTTAGTCTCGTTTCTAATGTCCAATTTTTCAACGATATCCAAATAAGCGTCTTGTCCTCAACGGAGCGTCGTTTACGATATTCATCCCGATGAATTATCTTTGGGTAAACGATCTCACCGTTAATACCAGAATGTGGAAATTCTTCTGAATCCAGCAAAGCGATCACTATTCCCAGCAGACATCCCATTAAGATAAAACGATGGTAGAACGTTAATCGAGCCATACCGAGTCGGGCAATTAAGTATGCTCAATACCTGAGCACTCAATACGACGAAATAGAATCAGTCAATCGTACAGTAAAACTGGTTGTCGATCAAGCGAATTTTCATGCTCTTTCAGAAAATCATTGATTGACTTTTTTCCTCAGCCAGATACCTATTTTCCTATTCACAGCTGTCTACCTTACCGACCAAGTAGCTCTTACTCTTCCTGGTGTAATTTCACATAGATCCAATTTCTTTTCAATTTCACATAACTCTGATATCCAGTACATTACCACTGATCTCACATTTTAGAACGATTGCACTTTTCGCAACTGCACTACCTGTTCCAATTTCGTATCTCACCCTTGTTCAATATTCGCTGTTAAATATTGTTCAATTACAAACGATTTCCCTGTAGGATTTTAATTACGTAATTCAAAGCTCTTCGCAAGGCAGCGATCATAATGAACTCTTGCTGTACTCGTGCTCGCTTTACAGCTATACCAATGACAAGAACGGGATAGTAATTAACATATGATTAGGGAAAAGCTGCATTCGCCGTCGCGGTGGCCGTCCTCGGTGCAACTGGCTGCCATATGTAGAACCCACGAATATACTTGGAATATATATATATATATACTATATGTATATGTATAAATGCCTACGCACAAATGCGTACGGTCTCTTCTATGGTTGCCTGTGAGATGCGAAGCTCTGGCTGTTATGAAAGACGGGTATACTCTTAGCGCGCACAAAGTTCTAATAATGACGGCTTTATGTGAGCTATGGTGCCATCATGTGTAACGATCGGAGTTCACTGACTTGTCAGAGCGATTGTATGTCCATATTGAAGATCAGGAGTTTCGATGACAGATCAATGAAAAGGGACGATCTTCTGCTTAAGGTCAGTTTATTTATTCATATTTGTAGTACCTATTGAATTCGTTGTTGAACCTGTGATTTATGACTTAATAAAAAAAAATTATTATTTATATATTATATGAATCTCACAGGGCTAGGTCAGATATATGTCTTGTGATGGTATACGGAATTTTGAAACTGATGACGTGACGCAATTCAATACTTACGGCCATCGTATAAACATAGGTGGGATTAATGTCGTGCCGTTAACCTAATTGTTTTTCTCTAGTCCCTTACGCAATGGATTTATCAACCAAAAAGTATTTTCGTGTAAGGTCAAGTTCTTCAGCATTGATCGTGCCTTCAATGGCTGACAACTGCATGAATTTAATATTAAATTTTTCTAAACTCTCCCTTTTCATACTGGACAATTTATTTATTTTCCAGAGTTTTTATACAGTTTTTCCATACTACGCGTATCACTCAAAAACTGCATTAGAAATTCGATCATTGTACTACATAATATATATCAGGTTGTTATATGAAAAGGCAGTATGAGTTTACTAGCAATGATTTTTGTTTTCCACGATGATGCATTATCCACAAAAAATCCTGCTTCTTTGTAATTTGTCAATTGCATGTAGGTAGCAGCAAAAAAAATTTTTACGATTTTCCAAATCATCGATTAAAGGGGACCCATATACTAAAAAGAGTACTAGGAGCGAAGATATAAATCATATACGATACGTTGGTCCTCCTCCTACAGCAGTGTAATTCTTTGCAATAACTAATTTAATTAAAACTTTATGAGAGTAATTATGCAACTCATAAACCTGATAATTTCGTATGGCTTACGAGGCGTAATTGCGTAAGCTTAGAAAACTAAACCGCGTTATTGAATTCTTGCTTAAGGTACAACGTTGAGTGCGGCTGACAAGAAGGTCAGTACTGAGTAGTCAGCAGAGTGGATGACACAATCATTGAGTGTCTGCTGGTCGTATGAGCTTGAGTGATCGCATATAAAGAAGTAGAGTATATCCATATAAGGGAATCCTGATGAAAAATGTTTTCGAAACGAAGGTTATGTTTTCATAGAATATTCATTCGTTAACAGTGTCACGACGGATACATTATCACAGTGAGCATCGCTTGTAATATCAAGGCTAAATAAAATCCAATATCCGTCCTCATCAGATCTGCCGCTGTGCCTTTGCCCGTGTTGCACAGAGATTTCTCGCAGCACGCGGTACATGCGTACAGCTTTGTGCGTTCTCCAATCACGATACAGCCCGGCTCGCATTTATTTGTGCAATTTCTCTCCAGGGACCACATCATTGGTACGGAAGTAGAATTTTCTGTGCTGGTCGTATACGAGAAGCGCTTAACCTATCAAAATTAATTCAAAATTGATATATTGAAAAAAAAAATCAGTACAATGAAGCATACAAATTTCAAATGACAGATTGTAAACTTACCATGCATATTCTTTTGTCATCTTTGCATTTTTGTATAAGGGAACTATAGTTTCCGGCTAAGTCGACACATCTTTCTTTATCGCTTATGGTATCGCACTGATAACACCATAAGTCATTGGCTCGTTCGGATGCTGCGTGGGTGCGATGCTCCTTGGACATAAGTTGTCCTAAAGAATCATAATATAATAAGTGTTAGGTACTCTTCTGATGATTTAAAAAAAAAAAATATTAAACACAACCCAAAATACGAAATATTTGTTAGTATCAGGGAAAATCTATCAGTTACTACATATGTGGTTAATCAATTGAAATACTTGCTAACATAAAGTAACATCGGTACGTTATAATTAAAATATATTCGAAATTCAAACAGTACATTACGCTTATGGAAATAGATAGGCATGATTACACAATGCATATGTCAACGGGGTAAGCCTTGTGCCTACAGAGATAACACGTAATCTTCTGACGCTCGTGTAAATAAACAATGGATACTTTAATTATAAAATTGTAGGGAATCCGAGGGAAATTTTAAATGAAACATATTCTGATTAGCTGATAATAAATGATATGAAGTTTTTACCCTGAGACAACATGACCGATATGACGACCAGGAAGAACACTGTAATTACACGATTATCACGATTCATGATTAACGGCTGTTTATTCTACATCTGCAGCGATTAGCTCACACTACTTATTAAAACATTTTTATTTATTTTTCCTCTACTAATCTTATTTGATCAATGTGACAAATCAGAACGTTGCATGGCACTACAGCATCCGCCATATTGCTAACCATGGGGCATGCGTATTAGAGTATGCTCCAGAAACCCCAAAGCGAACGTAAAGAATCGATATTACAAAATTATAAAACGCGATAACCCTGTCAAATGTCGTATGAATAACACAACGAAAACTATTGAGGCATTGGAAAATTTTTACGATTTTTATGTCACTGCTATGATGAAGTACGCAAAAGAAAGGTGTGACGCATATACGACTATACAACATGCATGCGTAAATTTATCGATCGTCCTGCCTAAGTTACTGAGCATCGCGCAATTGTTATTACGAAGTTATATTGTGGATAGTAAGGTATCAGAAGAATGACACAATTAAAGGATTAAGATGTTAAGTTAAAATTATAATTGAATATATCTACGAGAAATACATAAATGAAAATAATAAATTTCGCTGAATTATAAGCATGTAGAATTGTAGGAGGTTGAGATACCAATTGAGAGGAAATGACAAAAATTGTTTGTTAAATGTAAAACAAAGATTGTAATATACTGACTATAATTTTTTGAGCGCGATAGGGACCAAGTTTAATGGAAAGTTAAATACCGCTTCCTATCTCCTTTATTTCCTTTGTTCCGTAACAATTCCCTTAATCTTTAGTCCAGTACTACCAGTCTGACATAGCGCTACTGTTACGTACTTGATACTTTACAAAGTCAGAGTTAAAACGGCAAAAGGGGTACATGGATCTATCAAACAAATAATTACATAAAATTATGCAGTACAATTTTTTATGTCAAATAATTTTTTAAGTGTCGAAAGAGTACATATTTTGCGATTATACTATTGAAATAAAAGTGAAATTGGAATAGCTGCCTGAGAGACAGGTAGTAGGATTAGTGTGACTGTGGGCGATACGGAGCTAAAGGTTAATCGACTACGATATCAAGGAATCTTAAGAGTCTACGGAAGCTTGCAAGACCCTGAACTGAAATTGGAAGACTCCCATCAAAATAAATGGAGAGTCACCAAAGTATTTTGGAATATCCCTATTCGAAACTGGCGATTCGACTTCTTTGGTAAATTATATTTGAATTGGGAGTAGACGCTTTGCTTTAGTTAAATCTAAAACCGCGTCGTATCCCACAGGATTTCCAAGCCATTAAATCCAAAATGGTATAGCAAGTGTAACATACATTACTTGACGTCTTGTTAAATTCAACAAAGATCTTATATAAATATTTTCAAAATGTATAAAAAAAATGATAGAAATTATACTTATTAGATACAATTATACTAAATCGTTATGTATAACCACGAATCGTACGTCATATTATTCTTATTTCGGTCAAGGTTACATATTTTCTTGACCCAGAATTCCATTTATTGGGATAACACATAATAATGTCACAACATACGAATAGATCAGCAATCAGACAAATAGGAATTAACCAAAAGAATAAGAAAGCCATAATTTCGGATTCTTAATGAGAGTTTGTTAGGACGAAAAATCGCGTGCAAAGTCTGATAACCCTCGATTAAGGGTCCCTCTACTTTTTGGAAAGGTTCAGCTTAATTGAGTAGGGACCTACGAACTTGGCTAATCAACGAGCAATAAGGGCTCATGTATTTCTGATTGCCCTATTGGTCTAATACCAACCTTCAAAGGAAAAATTTTTCAACGAAAATGAACCAAGAAATTGGTTTAGACATTGGGTAGCTAAAAATAAATTAACCGTGACACGATTCGAATTGGAGCACCATCTCGAGGATATCTAAGAAATGATAAATCATATTTCAATTAGGCATTTCATTATACGGGATGTTACTTTTTACCTATCCTTGAATAATATTTACTTTCGGAATACGAAGAAAATCTGTCTACACTGTATACAACATATATATAGAGGGATAACCAGCATGGTAGGATATATGTATTATATATATTTGATATCAGCCCAAAGAAATTCACACATTCAGTTTCGCTACCAAGCAAAAAATATCTCTTATTACTTTATACACAGTTATAGTATATATAGATAAAGTTCGTACAAAATGCGTCCTACGTGAAAGATCTAAAAATAAAATAAGCACAAGTACTCCAGATTCATTCTCACCTTTGACATTTAAGAAATCATGTAATTAAAAGCATTCCTGGTACAGT